>CM055740.1:15836609-16249109 GCA_029465975.1 Dallia pectoralis | reverse complement strand
GGCACCCCCGTGGAGACATTCATGGGTCCCGACAGCAGGCCCTCTGATTTAACATGCAGGACCCTGTTGGAGAGATTGTTGGAGAACCAGACGAGGCAGTCGCGACTCTCGCAAGAGAATTCCAAGCTATTGAGTCGGTTGATAAGAACACGATGGTTAACAGAATCAAATGTCTTGCACAGATCAATGTAAACGGCTGCACAGTAGTGCTTTTCATAAATTTTATTTGTGCCTTTAGGATGGGCATGGTGCAGCCATGACCAGCACGTAAACCAGATTGCATAGCGGAGAGGATACAGTGGGATTCAAGATGATTAACAATCTGTTTGTTGACCAGTGTTTAAAAATTTTTGGAAAGACATGGTAGGATGGATATTGTTCTGTTGGGGTTGAGGGTGTCTGTGGCGGATTTCGAATCTCTTGGTATTTCAGAAGATGAGAGAGATAGGTTAAACAGACTGGTAATGGCAGCCGCATTAATATTAGCAGATCATTTTAGAAAAGATATTTCACCATTTCTTTGGCCTTTCCTTCACTACCGTCACTTCTTTTTCACATATTTCACATTTCGTCCTTTTTCCCCAAATTGCCTCATCATCTGCACACAATGCTACCCCTATCCCCTGCCCTACGTCTCTAAATATATCATCAATCGTTATAGTAAACCGCAACAAGCTCACCACACATCCCTGAGGTGTCCCATTCTCCACCTCAAACTCTCTTCACATGTCCGACCCGATCGTCACACGAAACACTTTCCCATTTATTTATTTTTTAATCCGGTTATATAGCCTACCCCAAATACCCATTGCATCTAACTTAATCAGCAATCCCTTCCTCCACATTGTATCATATGCCTTCTATACAAAATATGTCACAAACATATTTCCTTCCTCAACAACGTGCTGGCTCTTTGTACTAACCGTGACTAATGCATCAGCAGTTGACCATCTTCTCCTGAATCCACTCTGCGCCTTATCGACTAACCCTCTACTGTCCAAATAATACATCATCCTATTCACAATCATCTTTTCCATCAGCTTACACAGGTTTGATCTGAGCACTATAGGCCTATAGCTTGTGTTGTTTGGTTTATATGCACTGTATAAGCCACTGCAGCACATCGTTTTGTGGGGATCCCGACCACCAGCCCTTTCCTCAGTCGTTATTGTTGCATTCGATGTAATGTGAATAATGAATTAATAAAAAAGACCAATTAAAGTGCTAACCGCAATAAATCTCGAATTTGATGACGAAAAAAGGCATTTTTTGTTCAACAAAATCGTGTTAACCGCAATGGGATGGATCGAACCAGAGCCGTTGCGAACTGAGGGCTGGAATATTCCGGTTGCACCACAGCATGACACATTTCGTTTGGTGTTTGGTCTTGACTTATTTGTGTGGTGTATTGCGTTCTGGTTTGAAAAGAGCTTGGTCAAACAAAGCTCCGGACATCATCGATCATGTGATAATGTCCTTTTCAAGCTGTAAATTTGTGTGAACATCTTATGAAATCAAATTATGAGAAGGTCACTCTTAATATAGGTGTTGTCTTCTTCTCAAATTACGTACCCTTTTGTATGACTCTCAAATAACTAGCTAACCTAAACTCTAAATAATTCTTTGAATAACTCTAAATACTGTTCTATGACTACTCTCAAATAACTAGCTCTATTCTAAGACTCTCTTGATTAACTTGCTCTCTCAAATACTTCTCTCTAATTTCTATTTGCATGCGTGTCTCTAACTCCTACTGACAGCTCTTGAACTGAACAGTTTCCCTCAGCCTTTTAAGCACGCAATTTCGAAACGGCCGCTCGAGAAAATGACACCTGTTGGAACCCCGAAGGTGATTTTGTGACGTCCGTGCTCCGGACGTCATTGGCCACGTGGTGTTGTAGTTTAAGGCGAGCTTCTGGTACTCAGCATCAAAACAATAGAGCTCGGAAAACTGAACAGTGCTTTGGAGCTTTGTGTTCAATTGTCCGATCCCTACATGATATATGGCTCTGCACTTGGCTTCTCTGCACGACATCACCCTGAAGCGTGACAACAACATTACTTTGCTAAACGTTTGTTAGCTAACCTAACATACCTTTAGGGCAACAACATGCTAGGTATACTTTAAGTCATTTAATTTAATGATACAATTTAACAAATCAATTAAATATGGCACGTTTCGACTCCTGCTGACGTACAGTAATTGTTAGGGATGCATTGATTGGGATATTCTGGGTCAATACAGATGATGTTTAAAATAACAATTTTGCCGGTTTCAGTACCGATGTTTTAAAATGTATTATTACTTTGCTTTTCTTGTTATTTATTCCCCCTTCTGTGTCAGGGACACAAATAAATCTTCATTACTAAAAAACGGAACACTTTGAAATATATTCAGCCCTTCATTACACTTTCATCACACGTTAAATTCAATTTTACACTTGTACAAAATGTACGTGACACAACCGTTAAACCTGAGTTGTAATGTCTCCTTAATCCTGATACGCTGATGTCAGTCACTAGTACCGATATACTGTCGATGCATCCGTAGTAATTGTTTAGAAAAATATGTGAATAAACTGACTGAGTCACGTTCGATGTCACTTCACATGCATGTCATGAGATCCTTTAGGGATGTTCATGGGTTGCAGCCAGGCTGAGCCTCTGATGATGCCCTTGCCATGGGGTTTTAATTGCAGTGCCCAAAATAAATCCTTAGAGGAACAAATGCTACCTCATGCAGATGGTGTTCAGTGTGCTGGCGGGTTGTCTTCCACTCAGAGACACCTCTCATTAGAGCACAAACATGACGTAGGTGTGTTTGTCGGTGTGTGCTTGTGTGTGTGTGTGTGTGTGTGTGTGCTTGTGTGTGTGTGTGTGTGTGTGTGTGTGTGTGTATGTATGCATGAAGTGTGTGTGTGTGTGTGTGTGTGTTGTGTGTGTGTGTGTGTGTGTGTGTGTGTGTGTGTGTGTGTGTGTGTGTGTGTGTGTGTGTGTGTGTGTGTGTGTGTGTGTGTGTGTGTGTGTGTATGTATGCATGAAGTCACTTTGCAAAATGTGTTGCTAGTGACCACTCACCACTTTATAACAAGGTGATGGTGTCGGTGCCCTGCAAGTGTTTTCTGCCAGGGAAGGCAAGTAAGAGACACAGGAGAAGAGATCAGTATTAAGGAACCTAGAATGAAAAGAAACACCACGTACAGCTGGATCTGCAGTAGACAATGTAGAATATTCCCAGTGGGTCTCCTTCATCTTCACAAAGACCAGCTATCACCAGGCAACTACCATCCCAGGTTAGCGTCTAACCGTTCCAACCAATCAGAGGGCAAATGCTATTTCACTGCTGTGGTTTGGGGTTAATACAGTGCCTTTGTGATGACGCAGAAGTGACTGTGTCGCTACTCTACGTTCATACAAAATGGAACTGCCTTTTGTCATTGTATGCCTTACCCTCCCAGTGGCCTTTCAGTATTGGACATGCAATTGGTAACCACATACAACTGTGATTGGCTGTCTTCTGAAATGCCAGTTGTGTCTTAATTTAAAGTTGACATTTCTCCTCATCCACTCAACATGATCGTTTTACTGTACAATGAGTTGATGCTTTAATAGGTCACCAGTGGCCCTAGAGAGGCTTAACATTTACTGTGTCTGAGTATCTGAGTGGACTGCTGGCTACACTGATCTATCAGTGCTATCAGGTCAAGGTCTATCTTCAATCCTCTCTCAAGCTGACAAACATCCTCCTTTCAATTCAACAACTGTGAAGCTTGGAACAGCTGGCCTGGTTCCCAAAGCAGAATGACCCAAATTAGAAAATAGTTATCAGAAAATAACACTAATAATTAGATATCTAATACCTGTATTTTTCCATCAACTAGAAAAATGATGTGAATGATTGTGGGGTGGCAGCTTACCAGGTGAGAAGGAGGTAGTTTATACAGAATGTGCCTCACCTATACAATATTGTAGGATTCAGCACTTTGTAACCATATAGTTACCTATCGGCTGACCAATGTAGTGATTTGTAGGTTCTGAAAGTCAGCACTGTGGCTTCAGTGTGGCTGTTATTAACTCAGGTGTAGCTGGTGGCCATGTTCAGTTCATTGTGTCTGCACTGTGTCTGCACTGTGTCTGCAGGGTGTCTGCACTGTGTCTGCACTGTGTCTGCACTGTGTCTGCACTGTGTCTGCACTGTGTCTGCACTGTGTCTGAAAGGTGTCTGCACTGTGTCTGCACTGTGTCTGCACTGTGTCGGCAGGGTGTCTGCACTGTGTCTGTAGGGTGTCTGCACTGTGTCTGCACTGTGTCTGCACGGTGTCTGCACTGTGTCTGCACGGTGTCTGCACGGTGTCTGCACTGTGTCTGCACTGTGTCTGCACTGTGTCTGCACTGTGTCTGCACTGTGTCTGCTCTGTGTCTGCACTGTGTCGGCAGGGTGTCTGTCTGCAGGGTGTCTGTCTGCAGGGTGTCTGCACTGTGTCTGCACTGTGTCTGCAGGGTGTCTGCACTGTTTCTGCTCTGTGTCTGCACTGTGTCTGCACTGTGTCTGCAGGGTGTCTGCTCTGTGTCTGCACTGTCTCTGCACTGTGTCTGCAGGGTGTCTGCACTGTTTCTGCTCTGTGTCTGCACTGTGTCTGCACTGTGTCTGCTCTGTGTCTGCACTGTGTCTGCACTGTGTCGGCAGGGTGTCTGTCTGCAGGGTGTCTGCACTGTGTCTGCACTGTGTCTGCAGGGTGTCTGCACTGTTTCTGCTCTGTGTCTGCACTGTCTCTGCACTGTGTCTGCAGGGTGTCTGTACTGTGTCTGCAGGGTGTCTGCACTGTGTCTGCAGGGTGTCTGCACTGTGTCTGCAGGGTGTCTGCACTGTGTCTGCAGGGTGTCTGCAGGGTGTCTGCACTGTGTTTGTAGGGTGTCTGCAGTGAGTCTATGTCTTGACAGGTTGTTGGGTTGTTCTGGGTTCAAATTGGGTCTTATCCTGTAAGAATAACCCTACTTCAGCTGGAGTTTGAGTTATATAGTCTCTGGCTTGTTTTTAAGGATTATTCTTTGCAGTGACATCTTGTCTTTTGTTGCCAGGAATGAACCCTAACACCATATAATGTACTCATGAAATCCCAAGCCAAGGTGAAAACTGCAATATTCAGACCCAGTATACTTTGCTCATTTCATGGTGAAATTTCATAGAAGTAGTCCAGTAATATTATAACTTGAGTTGACCTCCCACAAATTGCAACAAAAGCTACTTTACTTGTATCATACCCCTAGGTATCCTCTTCAACATACAAAAAGTATTCATGAAAAATCTGAAGGGAATGTTCTGCAATCTGTAAAATAAAGTTGTATGTATTTCAGTGACGGCTTTAGTATAAATCAATTATGTTAACATGGCGAAAATTTGAATCACGGCTAGCGTAAAATTAGCAAGACATTGTTGATGTCCAAGTAGAAATTGCTACAACTGCCATCACACAAAGTTTGCAGTTTTAGTATTGAGAGAGTCAGTTGAGTTTGTGGCAATTACTTTTACAATGCTTGCATATTGTTCAGTCTTTTACTGTTAATAATGATTCAGAATAATAAGAAAGTACGGACCTCTATTGTGCCTGCATTGTTTTGCATTTTGTGTCTTTCAATCAAATAAAATACAAATTTTTCAGTTATATATTTCGGCATTGAAGTATTGTTAAAATACCGTCTTGACTCTTGATCTTATGATTCCAATATCGTGTCTCGTCTCGTCTTGTCTCGTGAGCTAAGTGTATCATCACACCTCTAATTGTCACACTGATCAGATGGCACTCCACTGGTCCATTAATGGCATTTAGCACCTCAGTTTAGGAAGAGGATGTTTTTACATTGTTGAAATTAAAGGCTAGACATTGACTACATTGCCTCTATGTGACAATGGCAAGTCCAAAGGTCTGTGGAAGATTGTAAATAGACACACAGGCCTCTACAGTAGCACAGGGTTTAATACCAGGGTGTGTCACAGCAAGGCATGTGACACATCAATCAAACACATTGGCCCCAGCTAACTTCCTGGTTGAGTGAACAAGGAATACATTAGACATACAATGTTATAAATGGCTGCTCTTCTCCTGTCCTGACCTCTCTTCTCTGTCCTTTTTTCCTAGAACAACAGTTTACTCGTTTTTTACTGCTCCTAGTCTTGCTTGCATCTGATTTAGAATAGCACAACCTGATTGCTTTGCCAGTTATTACCTGTACGTACTGTGTATATGTAGTTCTACTGTACATACAGAACACTGTGTCTGACTCTTTAAAATCAGTGAGTCTTCTACTGTACATACAGAACACTGTGTCTGACTCTTTAAATTCAGTGAGTCTTCTACTGTACATACAGAACACTGTGTTTGACTCTTTAAATTCAGTGAGTCTTCTAATGTACATGCAGAACACTGTGTCTGACTCTTTAAATTCAGTGAGTCTTCTAATGTACATGCAAAACACTGTGTCTGACTCTTTAAATTCAGTGAGTCTTCTACTGTACATACAGAACACTGTGTTTGACTCTTTAAATTCAGTGAGTCTTCTACTGTACATACGGTACACTGTGTCTGACTCTTTAAATTCAGTGAGTCTTCTACTGTACATGCGGTACACTGTGTTTGACTCTTTAAATTCAGTGAGTCTTCTACTGTACATACGGTACACTGTGTCTGACTCTTTAAATTCAGTGAGTCTTCTAATGTACATACGGTACACTGTGTCTGACTCTTTAAGACTAGTGAGTTTTCTACTGTACATACAGAACACTGTCTGACTCTTTAAAAGATTTGTCAAAATATCACATTTATTTTTTCAATCAAGCTAACCAAAATGTTTTATTTGACTGTAAAATTAAAAACAATGTGTAAATGAGTAAACAACATTATATTGTGGCGTTTCCAGGCTTCCTGAGTGTTTAACTTCGCAAACTCCAAATAACACACAGAGTGAATCTAATTTACTGCCGAATGGCTTTTTAATAGAACATTACACTTGCTACACTACACTTGTTTGTCTGCAATTCAAATTGATCGGGACCTGTTAAGGCACAGGCACACTGCAGGCACACTGCAGGCACACTGAGCCCTAAACTTAACATGGCTGCAAAAAAACAAGAAATGAACCTACGAACCTAATTGGAAACTGCTATAGTCTGCTCGACTTGAAGAATCTCAGTCTACTCAGTGGTTTTTGACTGATGATTTGACTAGTCGACTTTAAGGGGGCAGCCCTACAGTACAGTCTGTCTCTCTTTGGCCAGTAAGTATTCTACTTTACATACAGTACACTGTGTCTGTCTCTCTTTGGCCAGTAAGTATTCTACTTTACATACAGTACACTGTATCTGTCTCTCTTTGGCCAGTAAGTATTCTACTTTACATACAGTACACTATGTCTGTCTCTATTTGGCCAGTAAGTATTCTACTTAACATACAGTACACTGTATCTGTCTCTCTTTGGCCAGTAAGTATTCTACTTTACATACAGTACACTGTGTCTGTCTCTCTTTGGCCAGTAAGTATTCTACTTTACATACAGTACACTATGTCTGTCTCTATTTGGCCAGTGAGTATTCTACTTTACAAACAGTACACTGTATCTGTCTCTCTTTGGCCAGTAAGTATTCTACTTTACATACAGTACACTATGTCTGTCTCTATTTGGCCAGTAAGTATTCTACTTTACATACAGTACACTGTATCTGTCTCTCTTTGGCCAGTAAGTATTCTACAGTACATACAGTACACTATGTCTGTCTCTATTTGGCCAGTAAGTATTCTACTGTACATACAGAACACTATGTCTGTCTTTCTTTGGCCAGTGAGTCTTCTACTGTACATACATTACACTATGTCTGTTTCATCTTCCACAGTCTTTATCAGAGGATGCTCCATTTCCCTTGCCACTACCTGTCAGCCAATGTTTTCAGTCTGTCATGACAATCCCACACCTCTATTGGTTTGTAGTCAGATGCTCAGGTGCTCGTTGCTGCTCTCTGTTCCAGTGGGTGCTGTTTGGAGGGAGAACTCATATGTGGTGTTTCAGCTTGGCAGATGGTGGCGGCTCTGCTCTGCCTCACTCTGCTTGTTTATGTGAGCCACAGTCACTGTCCTGTCTCAGCGGGAGGAAGTGCCTGTCCACACATCGCTCCTTAATAGGAGGGGTATGCAAAGCTCATAAACCCCTCAGTACAGAACAGACCCTCTCACTAAGTCTTTCAGCAAGTTTAGGATCCTCGTTTTATTTTGGCCCCAGTAAAGTTGTCTGTTTAGGTGTAACTGTGGTGCTCCTTGAATGGTGCTGGAGATGTTGCGAAGACAATAAAGCATGTCTGATATTGGCTAATACGAAAGCATGAAGTGAATTATGTTAAGGCTGTTCTGTGGATGTTCTTCCTCCGCTCTAAACATCTGCAACACTCACTATGATGACATTAATTCTGCACCTTCTTTCTGCTTCCATTCGTTGTCCGATATGGTCTTCATGGGTCTTGATTCCACATCCAAGCCCCTCCACCGTGATTGGTTCTGTATTGCATGACGTCTATTTATCACGTTGACGGGCTCTGAGTGAACAGGAGACCTTCAATCTACTGGGCCGAAGACCATCGTGATGAAGGAGGCTCGGAGAGACTCTGAGGGCGAGGGCAGCAGAGCTGAGTGGGGGTGTTGACTGCCTGTCAGAGACTGCCTATTATTGCTGTTATCTTAGCTGTTTACTGGCTGGTTGTGGATTTGTTGGAGGCTGTGGCCGTGTCTCTGGGGAGCTCGCTCATGGCTCAGTCAAACCATTAGACATGATTTATCATTACTATTAGAGGAAGCAGTCAGAGAGGTTTCGCTGTGGAAGCGTGCCTGAACCTTCATCTCCTCTGCTGCCAGGCAGATAGTTCTGCTTTAACGGATTCGGCAAAAACACATATTACCATGCTGTTACGTCACAATGCCTGCTCAACTGACGGGTTGGTACTGCAGTTTTCTCTTTCTTAATCACATAGCAAATATCTGCGTATGTGAGGTTACCCGAGGTTGTATTGTACAGCAATGGCCTCATTTTGACGTGTGTCTTGATCTACAGACAACATAAACCCTCATAATGTATTCAATATCTCTTCTCAGAGCGTTCGTTTTTGCCAGAGAAATGGTCGCAGTTTGTGCTCGTCTGGCGGGTGAAGCCTCTGTCTGCGATGTGTTACTACGCAGTATGTCAGGTCGGAAACCTTTAGGGGGACAGTCGATGGCGGTCAGACACAAAGTGAACATCGGCCCGCTCTCCTGGGAGACCCAGATGTCATATGCAGGGAGAACTTGAGCAGCATTAGGTGTGCCTCGAGGAACGGTTCTTCATCACAGAGCTGCTGACATGCCCTCTTCTAGCAGCGAGGTCAATGTGCTGGACCGGATTAATCCCCCTAGAAAACAGCTGCGTCTCCATGGCCCCCGTATCCAGACAGAGACTACAGGACCAGGCTCCACACCAGGGGCCTCGGGTTCTGCTTCCCTGGACACGAGAAGCGGGAAAAAGTAAGGGACCCAGAGGAGGAGAGAGAAATTGTTGAATTTAGAGAAGGCAAAGAAGGTAGTGAAGGGAGAGATGCAGGCTAGAATAGAGTTCAGAAGTTTAAAATAGTTCCTATCATATGAGAGGTATGTATTTCTGTGTTATCGCAAGCAAAGGGCCGATGTTTAAGTTCAGTAGAGAAGCCTCTCCTTAATGATGGGTCCTTTCGTAGCCACCTAGCAGCATATTCGAAATATAAATGCTGTCATTAATGAATCTGAATGCCTGCTGATAATTAAGGGGCCATAAGATAACTAGAAATATGCAGTAATTAGATTGGAATCCTATCTAACTGGATTCCTGTTAGAATGGTGGTAAACAGTGATTTGCGTTGTTGAAGCTGAAAACGGGGTGCTGACAGGGTTGTGGGCGCGGCAGGATGAGGCTGCTGGCTGGAGCTCTGAGGAGTGGGAGAAGGCGGACACATCTGAAAGGATGTCATGGCGTTTCTTAGCGGGTGGGCAGGAATAACAGGGCCAGCGGCCCTCAGATAAAAGAAGAGCGGAGAGAGAGACGATCTCCCTGTCATTGAGACTGGCACTATGAGTAGGGGGGAGGAGGGGTTTAGAGGGGGGGAGTAATCTCTCTCTTCCTCTCTCCACTACGGCTGGTCGTGGTGAACCCAGGGTTTGTGGGTGAGCATGCTGGGAAGAGGAGACCGTTGTCAATGCTGGAGTCATTGCCCTAGTTTCTCCACCTAGTGACGTTCTAACCACCGGGCTTCAGCTCCAGACTGGGTTATGGATAATGATTGCTTGTAGAACTAAATAATACAGAAACGGAGAATGTATATTTAATGACTATATCTTGCCAGTTGTTTGGCTCAGAATAGTGCGTGCGAGGTGAAAAGGTTAAAACATTGTGGGTCCCTGCCCAGAGAGTGACTGGGTTTCTTCTCGTATGGGTCTCCTCAGTGGTCTGTCAGTTGTTGTGACGTGGCCTACCATTCATTTGTTCTGACGCTAGCCAATGGGGAGGACATCTGTCTTTATGGAACTTTACGGAGGACAACTACTTCAGCCTACCCCAGAGCATTTCCCACAATGCACCAGCAGGGTACCAAATGTCCTTTAGCAATTCCACTCGGCTGCTCTTCGACATACCAGGCCTGTAGAATAACTGGTGTGTGTAGAGGGTAGGTGGTGCAGGGTTTCTGGGAAACACACAGGCGCTGAATAGTTAAAAACTGGTCCTGTTCCTATGCTGCTTTAGAAAAGGAAATTATCGAGGTTTTTTTTTCCCTAAGCTTCCCAATATGCCCTTATTGTTGTAGACATTTGAACCTGTGAGTGTATGCTTACCTCTGTATCTCTGTTCTTAATTAAGACCGGTGTCCCTTTCCGAGGGCAGTAAAACTATTCTCTACGCGGTTAACTGTTATACTCTTATATTGTCAAGCCATTTAATTTGGACATAGGTGTTTTCCATTCTCCTGTGAAGCAACCTGTTAAATGGGGATCCACTGTTTCCTCTTCCTGTCACTCAAACTGCTGTCATAGCTCAGTGGATTAGTTCACCTCACGAGGGCTCTGCGCGATAGTTCTCAGCTCGTGGTTTCAGCGACCCTGTGTCAGATAATAATCTTCAAGCTGTCTAGTGTGTCTCTTATTATCCTGACACGATGTCACCACACACTCTCTCTCTCTCTCTCTCTCTCTCTCTCTCTCTCTCTCCTCTCTCTCTCTCTTGCAACCAGCACACACACACACACATTCACTGGTCGTTAAACCTTCTCCCTGATGAGACAGCTTTCCACGAGGCAGAGATAAGAGCACTTCCTCTGGACAAGCCAGACTTCCATGATTTCCCATTCAGCTTTATTAATGTGACCTAAACTTACACTGGATTTTCCATTGTCAGAATTATAGTTTCTTTGGATGGCTTAGGTGACTTCATTAAAAAAACAGATTATGTTGTGCTCGTTGTTTTCAAAATGTGTTGAAAATCAGCTCAACACAGTCAATTAGATTGCAGAAGTTGGTAGCTCAGTGGTAGAGTGTATGCTTTCAAGGTACGATGTCCTGTCTAATCCCCAGCCCCTCCTCAGGTCACCGTTGCAATTGACAATTTGTTCCTGGTTAAATAAAGGTTAAATAAAATAATAAAGATGGTATTTTTCTTCATGGTACTGTAAGTAATAGACAGCCATTTCCTATGTCCCTTCTGCTTCTGTACCGAATGAGCTGGAGCACTTTCCCAGGTTTAGCCCACTGCACAACATAACAGCATTATTGAGAGGGACATTACGAAGTCAGCTGAAAACAAAGCATAATCTACTAGTGGTGGTATTGGATATGTGATTAGTAGAGCAAGTGGCTTTATGTTTTATGTTCAACGGTGTGAAGGTAGATATGATGGGGTTGTGAGCATGTTAGTATTGATTTGAGTTATTTAATTGTGTGTGTGGGTACATATACATGTATTAGTGGGTGTGTTTGTATTCCAGCGTGTGTGTGTGTGTTTGTGTGTTTTCCCTACTGGCGGTGCGATTAATGCTTGGTGTTCAATAATGCACTGCCTGAGGAATACCCCGACAGGGAAGCTCAGTGTTGAGCTGGTGTTCAGGTGCAAGCTGGCATTTTGCTAATCAATTCCCTGCACTGCTAATGAAGGTTAAGAGATTACAGCAGCATGACACGGTGGAGACAAAATGAACAGAGCACCAGAACACAACACAACAGAGCAGCAGAACACAACATAACAGAGCAGCGGAACACAACATAACAGAGCAGCGGAACACAACACAACAGAGCAGCGGAACACAACATAACAGAGCAGCGGAACACAACAGAACAGAGCAGCGGAACACAACATAACAGAGCAGCGGATCACAACACAACAGAGCAGCGGAACACAACATAACAGAGCAGCGGAACACAACAGAACAGAGCAGCAAAACACAACAGAACAGAGCGGCAGAACACAATAGAATAGCATATCATAATATAAAAGAACAGGAAAAACACAACCAAAAACCAAAAAGGGCAGTTTAGAGCAGTATAGTGGAGATACAAGAAGTACAGCGCATAGCAGACAGAAACCGAGCCTGGTACAGGTCTTCCTTATACCTCGGTTACTCAGTTGCCTGTCTCTTTTTGCATTATGTTGGAAGTCTATACAAACATTAGGTGATGATGTATTTCTAGGCCTCCTTACCACAGCTGTCATTGTCATATCGGGCTGGCAGTAGGACCGTGACGCTGCACAAGTCACCAACAGCGGAGGGGGGAAACAAACCCTGCTGCAGGTGACTGATTATCAATTCTGATGTCTTCGTGTTTCCGTGGAAACCAGAGCACCTGGGAGCATTCTCTTGCTCTCCATTTCTAGAGGGGGGCTCAGATTGGAGGGAACATAATCGAGGGTGATGTCAATTTAATTACCTTGATTTTCCTGTAAGTTTCTTGCCTGGTGTGGTTCTACAGTAAACAAACATAAATTACACTGCAGTAATTGGCATCCTTAACATAGATGTGTGTGAGGCTAACATGGTTGCATACGTTTAGCATGCTGTCTTTTAGATTTCATGTTGAAAGTGGTGCTTATAGAGGAAGAAATAACTGGCATTAAAGATTAACATGGTTAGGATGTAGAACAGACTTGACTGGTCCAAAAAAGCTTGCTGTCCTGCAATAATATAGAGCATGGTAGCATGGTGTTATTGCTTTCTGTACTTTTAGATGTACAGCTGAGTAGACTGGTGAATAGCTATTTGCACTGTTTAAATATAACGTACACTAGTCCCAGTGCTCTAATAACTATTTTCAAAGATATTTCATATCATCGTTTTTAGATTTGTGCCTTAGATCTGCCTTTAGTGGGAAAAGGGGAACATTTGCTCCGACATCAACTAAAGTAGCTAGATATTAACTTTACTGTACTTGCGGAACATTGCATAGGTTTACAGAAACGTTAATAACATAAAAACTATTTAAGGCATGATAAAAACAGTTTTCTCATTAACAAAGGCATGCATATAATCTCTATGGGCTCAGATTTTTTGTCGATAGTGAGGAACAAATATAAACCCCTGCATGGTAAATATAGTCCATGAAGATTATACTGATCCATCACATCAGTAGGTCGGGAATGCTTAGCCAGCTTGGCTTTAGACCAACTCCCACGAAGTTAGTGTTGCTACGGCGAATGTTACGCTAATGCAATACAAAACAATGCATTCCATTCTTTCACTTTAAATCTGACTCAACAAATATAAAGCTCTATGAAAAGCCAAAACCTGTTGACTAGGTTAAGGCTCAGAGCACCCCAGGCTCCTCTTTCATATGCTTTTAGATACATCTCACGTAGAAGTAACTAATTCATAAATACATTTGTTGTCAATTACTTTTATTAGTTACATTCCGTTTGAGTTAATTAATTGCTGCAGCCCTAGACTAGAGTGATGTATATATCTCATTGCACTATATACAGATGTAGGGCAAACTGGGATGATGTAATTATCTTAATGTATAGATTTAGAACAGACTAGCCTAGTGTATTTCTCACTGCACAGTGTAAATGTGAAGCAGACCGTTGGGGAAAGAAGAAGGATTTTATCATCATTTATTTATTGCAAGTCTGATGTGAAAACCTTTGGTGGTTTGTTCAGCCAAATATTTAGTTGTACTTTCCGTTTTAGGAAAAGTGACTGCAACATGCACATTTCTTTAAAGTCGTATAAGTTTGCATACATATTATAGCCAACCGTATATCACAACAATTACGTTCCCTGGGAACTATTGTAGAAACACGACGTTACGTTACTAGTAAAACGTAATTAGGAAGTATATGGAGTTACATTTGTCTCAAAAAGAACAAACAAAATTATTACTATTGCAACCAAGAAATAAGTATTGCAAACAAAAAAAAAAATATTGAATGCAAAACATCCACGAAAAGGTATCGAGATCCGCAAGAAATCAAAACGTTTTAAAGGCAAAGACAAATGTTTTGCAGTTTTTTTTTCTATCTCTGCTTAAGTTGCCATGGTTTTTGCTCTCTGTCTTTTTTTTGCAGTTGCGAGTTCAGGTTTTTGCTCTCGGGTTTCTTTTTTTGCAGTTGCCAATTTGACACAATTGTAACATGTGGGCGGGGTTTAGATGACTTCCAAGAAGACGGGTCTCCATTGGTCAGCCGGATTTCAAGCAGTAGATTGCATTCTTTGAATTTCATTCGTCTATGTCTCGATGGCAGACATACTGTATAAATGTAAAATGTCTAGGAACAAAACCCAATACTATAAAGTGAGTTTGTGAGCATACCACCCGAGGCTGCAAAAAGCCACGTTCCGGGTGCCCAGCCATCGTGACAATGCAATCTACTGCTGGTGGAATTTAACCTCTGCCAATGGATTGGTAGGCGAGTGCTCTACCCACTGTACCACCCTGGGCTGTTCTGTTCTTAATGTGGCAAAACACAATTTACAGTGGCAAAGGTTCTAGGTTTTCGTTAGGCTTAGTTTCGTAATGTTAGGGTTAGAGTTAAGGTTAGGGTTAGTTTCGTAATGTTAGGGTTAAGGTTAGGGCTAGGGCTAGTTTCGTAATGTTAGGGTTAAGGTTAGGGCTAGTTTTGTCATGTTAGGGTTAGGATTTGGGTTAATATTCTGTGAACAATTGTAAGAACCGCGATTACATTGCATAATGACTTGATGTAAAACAACGGCCCTGGTGGAGCAGTGGGTAGGGCGCTCGGCTGCTGAGCCGTATGCAGTGGTTCAATTCCACATGCTATTTTTTAACATAAATGCATGGTAGATACGTTCACTAGTAACGTAATCGCGTGTTCCTATAATAGTTCCCAGGGTACGTAATTCTTGTGATATTGGGCTGATTATAGCAGATGTTGTTGGGTGTAGATTTTTTTTTTTCTATCTAATGGTAGAAAAATATACTTACCAAATAAAACTTTTGTATACAGTGAATATAAAAAAGTCTACAAATGTCAGATTTCTGTGATGTGAAAATAATAATCTGAACAATTCAATTGAAAACAAACTGAATCTTTGAGGGGGGAAAATAAAAACCTTACAATAACCTGGTTGCATAAGCACTTGACATTTTTTGTTTTATATCCATTTGAATAAGTACTTAAAATTGTAGTTGCAAAGAGTTAGGATTTCATTGTGTAGAATTTGTATATTTACTGGACGAGAAAGTCCAGAAAGTGTAGTTACAAATTTTGCAACTACAGTTTTGAATACTTATTCAAATGGATATAAAACAAAATGTATAGTGGAGTGTGTGCATAGTGAGTTTGTGTAAATGTGTCAGGGTTCGGCTCTCAAGCCGACAGAGGACACAAGCGCAGAGAACTTGTTTTTTACAATGGGTTTTATTCATCCAGGACAGGCAAGACAGGCACAAGAACTGGGAACTTGAATTAACAAAACACAAAATCAGACAGAGGAAACTCATACACAAGGAACAAAAACCAGAACGTGCAAATAACCCGGTATACATAAAACCCAACCCATCAACAACAAAACTGAATGTTCACATTACCAACTCTAACTTGGTCTAAACAACATGCAAACACTCCTGCATTAATTCATAACAGCACAACTAAAATCCTAAACACCACATACCTTGAATTAATGTCCCGACACTATACAACTGATAAGCACAGAACTAAATAGGGACACTAATGAAAACCTGAACCCAGGTGTGGGAAAAACTCAGGTGTCTAGAATGTCTGTGATTACTCCCTCTCTCTGCTGGTCGGGGGAGTGCCAACTCCCGCATAGAGAGGGACAGAGGGAGGGAACCATGACAAAATGTGTGTTTGAGTGTAAGGTGCAGATCATAGAACAGTAAAGATAAGCTGCTAGTTTAGTTTAATGGCTGCAGTTCAAATTAGCTGGTAGCAAAGCTAGCCTATATAGATGTCATCTGAGGGAGTCGCTATAGACTTTCCTACCACTCGACTGCTAGTGGCACGGTCAAAGCTAAAACCAAGACGCTGGTGGTAAACTTGGCACTCTGAAAATGTAAAGCCCTGAATGTGTTTCTATGAGAGTTCTAAATACTTGGTTCTGTACTATTTTGTTTGTTTGTTGCGTTATTAATGTGTTTATTTTATCCAAGGTCATCTGCAAAGGTTCTGTGTTGTTGTTTTTGTTCTTGTTGGTCATATTTCGCTCCCACACACTCCTCACTCCACACAATGTCAGATTCAACACTCCTTCACTCGCTCACTCCCACTTTGAAAAGAGAGTGCATTATAGCATGGGAATGCCTTTAGTGGATATGACCATCAGTCAACAATGTATACTTGGGTTCATTTAATGACTGTTGCGATTTGGTTTAATGATTTTCTTTTACTTTATAGAATCCATTCATAGACCTTTAATTTTAGTGTTTTATATTACCAGTGGTAAACTGCACAGTTAAGTCAATGAGGTGCATCGCTATGCATGCTCTATAAAGGAGAATTGAGAATTAATACATGTATCTCTAATGTGTGAGGTTTCAATTGTACCCTGCGGTTTTAACCCTTTCAGGATTCTAATGTTCCCTTGATCTACTCAAATTTAAATTAAAAGTTAGTCACAGTCCAATAATGTAGAGTGTGGGAACTGGGGCTGGTACGCAAGATAAATACCATTTATAATTTTCTAAACAAATGATGGTATTATAAGCACACCTTTGAGAACATTCCTATGTGTATTACATAGATGTGTAATAAACAAATGATGGTATTATAAGCACACCTTTGAGAACATTGCTATGTGTATTACATAGATGTGTAATAAACAAATGATGGTATTATAAGCACACCTTTGAGAACATTGCTATGTGTATTACATAGATGTGTAATAAACAAATGATGGTATTATAAGCACACCTTTGAGAACATTGCTATGTGTATTACATAGATGTGTAATAAACAGATGATGGTATTATAAGCACACCTTTAAAAGCATTTATTAGTGTAATACATAAATGGTTAATACATAAATGATGTACCGGTATATCTAATCAAAGTCACATGTGATGTTACATGGTAAAAAACTGACAAACTCTAGAAGAATGTCTCTGAAATGCATGGGAACTATGTATATGCCTTCATCACCACCTAACCAAGAAACTAATATAAAGTGGATGCGTTGTGTGTTTTGCTAGTTATGTGTGTTTGGTCTGATAATGAGTCACAGTTATACATATTTGCATAAACAATTTAATGAGGAAACAAAGAAGTGGAGGAGCCTCTGGTTCATTGTGTGCAGCCAGTGAGATGAAAAGGGGAAGAGAAACTGGAGCCAGAGAGGCACCATTTTGAGCTGGGAGCTGTAAGGCACAATGGGCCTGCGTTCTCTGTGGTTGTGAACGGGCCCTCCAGGGACAGCTGGGGAAAGGCTCATGCAGAACAGATCTACATTGGTAAAAGTAGTGTTGAATTATTTATTCTATGAAAAGATGCAAAAGCGGAGAGAGAGTGGAAGGGACAGGGGAGCAGGGGGGAGTGGCAGGGAGAGGGGAGCAGGGAGGGAGAGGAGGGCAGGGAGGGAGTGGCAGGGAGGGAGTGGCAGGGAGAGGGGAGCAGGGATGGAGTGGCAGGGAGAGGGGAGCAGGGGGACTGGCCGGGAGAGGGGAGCAGGGGGAGTGGCAGTGAGAGGGGAGCAGGGGGAGTGGCCGGGAGGGGAGCAGGGGGAGTGGCCGGGAGAGGGGAGCAGGGGGAGTGGCAGGGAGAGGGGAGCAGGGGGAGTGGCAGGGAGAGGGGAGCAGGGGGAGTGGCAGGGAGAGGGGAGCAGGGGGAGTGGCAGGGAGAGGGGAGCTGGGAGGGAGTGGCAGGGAGAGGGGAGCAGGGGGAGTGCAGGGAGAGGGGAGCAGGGGGGAGTGCAGGGAGAGGGGAGCAGGGGGGAGTGGCAGGGAGAGGGGAGCTGGGAGAGGGAGGCAGTGTGAGGGGGGCAGTGTGCACCATAAGGATCATCTACAGGACCACGGACAGGAGACTTTCAGTTTCTATTCTATACAATGATATAAACATGTTCCTTTATAATCCCTAAGCATTTGGAGCACTTACCTATAGTAGAGTAACCATCCAGATCCACATGGATCGACAGTAACAATAAGCGTTAATAGCTTTTTGGACGTGTCATTCCGGATGGTGTCTGGACTACTCCCTCCCCGTCCATTATGGATGTAATGAGCAGCTAGACCTTGCCCCGACTCCTCTTTCTGGAGCAGTTTAAAGTGCCATGCTATTGATTAGATGGGAGAAGGCTGTGCTGGGCTGTTGGAGGAGGGCAGGAGGATGAGAAGGGGGCTGTATAGGAAGAGAAGTGACTGTAGGGGTGTGTGATGACATAGAGGATGACGGCCCCAATGTGTCTGGAATCTTAATGGAGTGTTCTTCGACAAGTATCTTCCTTTCACTCCCGCGTCCCCTTCCCTCCCTCTTTCTCTCTCTCTTTCTCACTCTTTGTAACCTCCTGCTCCCCTGTCCCTGCCACTCCCTCCAATTTCTCCAACCTTTCCCCCCTCCCTGGGTGTAGACGGGGTTGATGTCAGGCAGCTAGAATAGGCACTGACCTGTTCTTTGACTCTATGGCATATCTTGTGGAAAAGTGGAATACCTTTGTCCAGTTGTAACATTACGCATTCAAATAGAGCATATTTGTAGGAAGCAAATAAAACCAGACTTTTTATTTTGACAGCATACAGGAGGTTAGTCACGTGACATGGTTCAATGACCCACACCTGATTTTCTTTCCAACGATTTTCTTTCCAACTTATGCCCTTTACGCTCACATCAAGTTATTTGTACAGCCGGCTCTGCAACTGTTTTGAATTGGCTTCATTATTAGCAGGTTCATGTTCTGCCATGTGTTAATATTAACCTGCCTCGTGGTTCTGCGTGGCTGTTTGTGTGTAGCCTCCACCACCCGATGCTGTTGGTTTGTGTGTTTGGCTCCTGTGTCCCCCTCCAGCCCCGGATGGCATTGCTCCATTCAGGATCCATAAGGGCAGAGTTGGTGGATATTGAGGCCCGTGCTGAATAGTGCCAAAGTGAATGCCACTAATGGGCTGGTGGGGGAGCAGAAGGAGGTGGAGAGGAAGTGAAAGGACAGAAATGGATGAATGATGTGAATGTGTGGAGGAGTAGGGGGGTGGAGGGGGCTATCGTTTCAAAGTGCCATGTCAGCTGGCCAGCCGATGCAGAGATGCAGCTTTTCCAACCATTTTGCTGCAGAGAGCCGTTCGGCTGTCTTCCAGGAGTTCTGCACACACTTGCAGTCAGACACGCACACACAATATTTGGTCCATAGTTTCTGTGACCAGGCCAAATGTCACTATGAGCATTGTTAAACTACAACAATTATCATAAAACCGGTTAATTAAAATAAATTCATGTCATATGTAAATAGAAGTTTAGATTTGTGCTTGTTAACAGTGAACTAACATGATGCTCTCTGTCAATCAAGTGCTGTTGTTGCTGATAGTTTACATTTTTCAGATGTTTTTAGTTGCTTCACTAAGAGGATATTTTTTTCATCTGATTCTGTTTATGAAGCTGGAAGAACTTTAAGAACCAGACTTCCTATATTAGTGCTTATTCCACTCTAATACACATTATGTGAGGCGTTGTCTTGAGACCTCAGTAGCCGCAGGCAGTATATGTTGGAAACGTTTCCCGCATTAACACAGAAGAGGACGTTGGCAGTTGACATTGTATTGTAAAAACACTCTATTTGGATTCATTATATTCTCATGGTCAACCGGGTTGATATCTTGTCCGTGAAATAGCTTTAAATCTTTAGCTTCTGATTTTTTCTGTCAGCAATCCAAATGCATTCACTTTGAGTAATGTTCAATATGGAAAATGTAATTAGATGTTTCTCCATAGCATCCCAAGGCTCTGTCCCCTAGCTCTAGAAAGGCAGATGTTTAAAGAAGTCATCATCATCAGAAGTCGTCATCATCAGCAATCAATAAAAATCCAAATCCAACTGGAAAAGCACTGGCTAAGCCTAAATATCTTAATATCATCCCTGAATACTGCGTTCATGCAGATTGAATGGAATATGAATCCAAATAATCTGGCATTCGGGTAATTGAAATGCAGATTAAAGGAAGCACAAGTGCACAATGGGGAGCTAGAAATCCTTTTGATGTGTGTGATGTTTTGATGGGATTACCCATGATGAGATGTGTTACGTACAATAGGTTAACCATTAGACCACTAGGTACAGAAAATAGGAATTTGTTTTGGTGTTAATAGTAACATGAGATGAAATGAGCTCTTGTAGAGGCATGCTGTGCTGTTTCTACTCCACGGTACATTTGATTTGGTGATTGACGCCCAGGAAACGCTAGTCTAGACCACATTATACAGTAGAGACAGTGTAGACTGATGTAGAGACCACATTAGACAGTAGAGACAGTGTAGACTGATGTAGAGACCACATTAGACAGTAGAGACAGTGTAGACTGATGTAGAGACCACATTAGACAGTAGAGACAGTGTAGACTGATGTAGAGACCACATTAGACAGTAGAGACAGTGTAGACTGATGTAGAGACCACATTAGACAGTAGAGACAGTGTAGACTGATGTAGAGACCACATTAGACAGTAGAGACAGTGTAGACTGATGTAGAGACCACATTAGACAGTAGAGACAGTGTAGACATGTAGAGACCACATTAGACAGTAGAGACAGTGTAGACTGATGTAGAGACCACATTAGACAGTAGAGACAGTAGAGAGACAGTGAGAGACTGATGTAGAGACCACATTAGACAGTAGATACAGTGTAGACTGATGTAGAGACCACATTAGACAGTAGAGACAGTGTAGACTGATGTAGAGACCACATTAGACAGTAGAGACAGTGTAGACTGATGTAGAGACCACATTAGACAGTAGAGACAGTGTAGACTGATGTAGAGACCACATTAGACAGTAGAGACAGTGTAGACTGATGTAGAGACCACATTAGACAGTAGAGACAGTGTAGACTGATGTAGAGACCACATTAGACAGTAGAGACAGTGTAGACTGATGTAGAGACCACATTAGACAGTAGAGACAGTGTAGACTGATGTAGAGACCACATTATACAGTAGAGACAGTGTAGACTGATGTAGAGACCACATTAGACAGTAGAGACCCTGTAGACCGATGTAGAGACCACATTAGACAGTAGAGACAGTGTAGACTGATGTAGAGACCACATTAGACAGTAGAGACAGTGTAGACTGATGTAGAGACCACATTAGACAGTAGAGACAGAAGTAGAGACCCTGTAGACCGATGTAGAGACCACATTAGACAGTAGAGACAGAAGTAGAGGCCGTGTAGACCGATGTAGAGACCACATTAGACAGTAGAGACAGAAGTAGAGACCCTGTAGACCAGGGGTTCCCAAACTTTTTTAGCTTGAGACCCAAAAGAGAAATTTGGTGTCTCCCTGGGACCCAAACATGAAAAAATACAACGTGAATTGCCATAACATCTAGCCTACATGTATAAAGTTATGAGACAGAACACAACAAAGTATGAATTGTTATGCGAATAATGAAGTGAATAATTTGACATTATTGGTTAGTCTCATCTCATCTCATCTTCAACCGCTTATCCGGGGTCGGGTCGCGGGGGTAGCAGCTCTAGCAGGGAACCCCACACTTCCCTTTCCCGGGCAACATTAGCCAGCTCTGACTGGGGAATCCCGAGGCGGCCCCAGGCCAGTGGCCAGATATAATCTCTCCACCTAGTCCTGGGTCTTCCCCGAGGTCTCCTCCCAGCTGGACGTGCCTGGAACACCTCTCTAGGGAGGCGCCCAGGTGGCATTCGTACAAGATGCCCGAACCACCTCAACTGGCTCCTTTCTATGCAAAGGAGCAGCGGCTCTACTCCGAGTTCCTCTCGGATGACTGAGCTTCTCACCCTATCCCTAAGGGAGAGGCCAGCCACCTTTCTGAGAAAACCCATTTCGGCCGCTTGTATTGGTTAGTCAAGTATAATAAATCATATGATTAATAATAATAATACATTTCCATACTCAGTAACATAAATATTATACTAATTAATCTGGGCAAAATTAAGATACTTTATCATCCTGCGGGTGAATTGAACCCGAACCCTACGGCTTCGCAGCCGAGCACACTACCCACTGCCCCATTTAGGGATATCACGTCAGGGCAGCTACAATATCCATGAATCTGACAAACAGCATTGCCATCTAAAAGTCATTTGGCAGGTACTACATATTATTTTTGTCTGCACATATTTCTCTCCACATGTCCCCACAATAGCTGAGACCAAACCTACGCCCTTGTATGTATCAGCTCAATTGAGCAGAGTTGCGCGCGTTGAAAGGTGAAAATAGACGCAATGACATGGTTGAGGAGTTTACGCTCGCGGTCCGTCTGTATTCTTTCATTCATTCCCAGGCTACTCTATCTACATCGCATACACGAGTCATGAGAAATGGCTTTTAACATATATAAAGTTTAACAAAGACAGAAAACAATTTAAATGACTGACGTACATTTCCGCTGTCAAAACACTGTCTCCTGAAAGTCTCTTCTTTGCCCAGGAAAAATTATTTTGACTTGCCGTGATGCTGAGGATGTTTCGTTTGGAGATGTCTGTCCAATTTATTCATTTTTAAACTCTCATTACTGAGCACATCCCCACAAAAAACGCATTGAGGCCTCTCCTCTGCATTACAAATGGCTTTGGTGAAGCCAACATTTATAAACTCTACTTTGTATTTTCTTTTCGGCATTATTCCTGCCAAGGCAACCGAAGTAATAACAATCGCGATTTTACCTCAGAGCCCAGCCTCTACCAGAGAGCGCATAAAGTCAGGTACAGGGTCGTGAGAAAAGAGGGGGGAGGGGATAAACAGCCTCGCACACAGCATCTGGGCTGATTAGACCAGCGTAGAAAAAAACGCTCGTTTTAGGAAAATTAATTTACATATCATAGAATTGTTATGCATTTGTTCGCTGCCAATTGGCGACCCAATAAAAACGGGTCTGCGGCCCACTTTGGGTCGCGACCCATACTTTAGGAAACACTGCTGTAGACCGATGTAGAGACCACATTATACAGTAGAGACAGAAGTAGAGACCGTGTAGACCGATGTAGAGACCACATTAGACAGTAGAGACCCTGTAGAGACCCTGTAGACCGATGTAGAGACCACATTAGACAGTAGAGACAGTGTAGACTGATGTAGAGACCACATTAGACAGTAGAGACAGTGTAGACTGATGTAGAGACCACATTAGACAGTAGAGACAGAAGTAGAGACAATATAGACCGAGGTAGAGACCACATTATACAGTAGAGACAGAAGTAGAGACAGAGTAGACTGATGTAGAGACCACATTATACAGTAGAGTCAGAAGTAGAGACAATATAGACCGAGGTAGAGACCACAGTAGACAGTAGAGCCTACAGTAGAGACAATATACAGTAGATACTGAAGTAGACAGCAGTAGGGAGAAGTAGATACAGCAGAACCTAGAGACAAAAGTGGAGAGATTGTAGATAGTAGAGACGGCACCAGAGACAGCAGTGATGACAGAAGCCAATAGAGATGGCAGTGATGACAGAAGCCAGTAGAGATGGCAGTGATGACAGAAGCCAGTAGAGATGGCAGTGATGACAGAAGCCAGTAAAGATGGTAGTGATGACAGAAGCCATTAGAGACGGCAGTGATGACAGAAGCCAGTAGAGATGGCAGTGATGACAGAAGCCAGTAAAGACGGCAGTGATGACAGAAGCCAGTAGAGACGGCAGTGATGACAGAAGCCAGTAGAGACTGCAGTGATGACAGAAGCCAGTAGAGATGGCAGTCATGACAGAAGCCAGTAGAGATGGCAGTCATGACAGAAGCCAGTAGAGATGGCAGTCATGACAGAAGCCAGTAGAGATGGCAGTCATGACAGAAGCCAGTAGAGATGGCAGTGATGACAGAAGCCAGTAGAGATGGCAGTGATGACAGAAGCCAGTAGAGATGGCAGTGATGACAGAAGCCAGTAGAGATGGCAGTAGAGACAGTAGTGACTAAAGTAGGCTTGGTGTGCTGTAAATGGATGAGGGAATGTGGCAGCAAATGCTTTTTAATTTAGTCTGATTCCACGACACCAGGATTACACAGCTCATGGACACACACTAACACACAAACCCACACCTACCCCTACCTACAAGTGTGTATTTCTGGGTTTGTGTGTGGATTCCATACAGAAAGCACTGGGGACAGTAACTACATAATTGTTATTTTGATTTGCATTACAGTCCTCACTGGAGGGGTATTGTGGCTGCCTTTTCATAGTAAAGCTAATATAAGTCAAATGATCTTATCTTTTTATTACTGTTATCATTATCAAACAAATCCATTCATTGGAGAGTTTTCTATTTAGGGCTACTCCCTTTAACAAGGTGCTCCTGATCAGTTGATAAGCAGCCCGTGTCCCTGCTTCGTGGGGGGGTTGGGGGACTGTATACCCAGTACTGTACATCCAGCGTCCTCTCTACAACACTTCTGGCTGATGAGTAATTTTTTATGTTCTCAACGCGGAAGGAACGACAGCATGTTTTTCTGTGCTGTCGGCAACTCTGTGGACACATTGTTTTCCATCCTGCATGTTCTCTTCCCTTCCCGCTCTCTCAGGGTAGATTTTCATTCATTTTTTCCATAAGCTGTACTTTGCTGCTAGGAAACAAGCGGTTGCCACAGAGACCCAGCTCATCAGACACTTAAAGAGGAACATGAACACTGCATCTATGAAGCTCACCCATTCATTGGCTGTGACGGCTCTGAATGAGGCCCGGGCTTTCTTTCTTTTTACATTTTCCCTTTATTCCCTTCTTTTTCTCACCCTCACTTTACGAGACGCCTCCGGTGGGGTGACACGAGGCATTCTTCTTGTTGCTACATTGAGACGGTTAAGGGGTGGAACTGGATTCATTTGAAATCCAAGGCTGTGTTTGGTTGCTCTGTGTGATTTCACAGACCAGGTATGAAATGAAACGGTTACATGTCAGGATGATGACAACGCAGCAGCATGATTGCCACCTCATCCATATTGTCCCATGGGTCCTGCCAAACGGGCACCGCTGTTTGCCACCTTCGCCTATGGGAACGTCGTTTCTACCTGGCTGGACACATAGGCCTGCCTAATTACTGGCCTGCCTGCCAAAGTACAAAGCCAACTCCCCTGAAGTCCGTGTGATTTGTTATTCACAGAATGCAGCTTAATTTGATTTCCCTATATCACTGACTCCCCTGAGCGAACTGCTAACTGTTCTGGGCCGTTGGTGAGGGCGGGGTTTAGGGTCATATATAGTCCCATAAGGGGGTGCACTGCTAAACAGCAATGTGTTGACAAAAAGGAGACTGTTTTTCTGGCATGCTGTGACTTCTGTGGCCCTGCACCTAGACCAGCAGGTGACGATAAAATGTGCAGAAATGTGATTTACAAACTCATTCATTATTTTACAGGGACCCTGTATTTCAGGCATTTGATTTAATCAAGTTGTTGCTCTAGATGTGGGAGGGGGCACTGTAGAGGGCTGGTGCTTTGGTTATTTCTCAATGTTTCATGGTAATGACATTAGATCTTTTGTCAAAGGAGTGCAGCAACCTAGCTAACAAGTATGGCTACTAATCACTGGTGTTTTCAACCTCTTCTGAATTGTTACTATCGTTGCTATATTGTCTAATAATACAAGAGATTCATGTTGGATTCATGCTCATTCTGAAAAGCATTTATTATCGTCCAGGGCTATTTAACTAGGTTTTTTTGTTCTACCTTCAATAATTTTGCCCATCTGGTGTCCTTGGTCTAAATAAGTCCCAATTAGAGGATTGAAATGAAGCAAACTCGGTTCAAGGCTCAGAATTGAGTTTGAGGGTTTATAGACTAATGTTAGACTAAAGATTTGCAATACAATACAGTTGTTTTTGAAATGCATTCAGTACTCAGCTATGACATTGAATAAGCAGTGTTGCAACATTGAGTCTTGTTTGTAATGAAGGTTTTTTGCATAAGTTTAGGTTAAATACATTTTTCTCTGGGAGGTCCTGGGAGGTTAGTTCTGTTCCTAATAAAAACTACATCAGAAGCACCAATCAGGGGTAGATTATAATAACATTTCCAAATCATTGAATATCCCCTGAAGCAATCTAAAGGCCAATTAGAAATGACGAGAATATGCCACAACTCTAAATCTGTATTAGGACAGACTTGATGGGCAGTTGTTATGGAGGCCACTGTGAATACTGCAACAACAGCCTGGGTGCTTCACACCTTCATGGGAGCGTGGGAAAAAAGCTCATCAAATGTCAGCTAGAGTTTTCCAGAATGTATGTGGGAAACTCTGAGACGGAGTGGAATATGGTCTGTTGAGACCAAATCACAGCTTTTGGCTATAAATCATCCTGAGAACACTAAACCTACACCTGAAGCATGTTGGTGGCACCATCATGATATGGATATGGGTCTTTGGGTCAGGGCTTGGAAAGCTTGTGAAGATAGAGGTCAAGACAGATGCATCTACAAGAGACCTGGGAGATTCATCTTTCAGGTGGACACTGACCCAGAGTACAGTCAGAGCTACTGGAGTGGCTTTAAAACAAAAAAGGTCAACACTGTCAAGCCCTGGACCTCAATTGAAAACTGTTGTTCACCAAAGGTCCACCTCCAATTTTACACAACTAGAGCAATATAGCAAAGAAAAATCCAGTGTCCAGATGTGCAAGGCTGTTAGAAACGTATTGAAATAGACACATGGGTAGGGATTTAATCATGCACTCTGTGCCAGGTGGAAAATCAATTACAATTTGTGACGATTCAAAACGGCGGAGATGTTAAACAAATCGCAGTATACATTTTGACCAGCAGGGGCGCTGAAGCTGTATTCTTCGACCTCGCGGTACAGACACGATAAACAGCAAGCCAGTTGTAGCGTTAAACAGTAGCAAACATGGCGGCGGCAAGTGTAGATGTTGATATTGAGGATGCCACATTCTCATTCAAATCAAAGCTGTGCTGCATTTTGTCTTTCCGAGGAGTAAACCTAAAATGGTGAGGTGGTAACGGACAAAAAAACAAAGATGCTAATAATAGTACAACAAACATGATAGAGCGTACAAACTGTGCCACAGTGAGAAGCACCAGTCAACTTATTCTGCGTGTAAAAAGCAATTCACCCATATTGCAGTAATAATGTCAGTTAACAGACAATAAAAGTGTTTCACAAATGAGAAATTTGAAACACATTCAAATTAAATTAAATTTGTTAGTTACATAAATTTCAACACATTTTACTCACCAAAAATGTAATTTTAATATTTAGGTTTTTATTTGACTTCACTCCTCACTTTTTTTATAGCCCTGCTGAGAGTCATTACACACACTCTTAGAAAAAAACGATTTCATACAAATCGTGACAAATGATAGTGAGTGATGATCTTCACTGGCGAGTGGTTATCTTCACTGGCGAGTGGTGATCTTCACTGGCGAGTGGTTATCTCCACTGGCGAGTGGTGATCTTAACTGGCGAGTGGTGATCTTCACTGGCGAGTGGTGATCTTCACTGGCGAGTGTTGATCTTCACTGGCGAGTGGTTATCTTCACTGGCGAGTGGTGATCTTCACTGGCGAGTGTTCATCTTCACTGGCGAGTGGTGATCTTCACTGGCGAGTGTTGATCTTCACTGGCGAGTGTTGATCTTCACTGGCGAGTGGTTATCTTCACTGGCGAGTGGTGATCTTCACTGGCGAGTGGTGATCTTCACTGGCGAGTGGTGATCTTAACTGGCGAGTGGTGATCTTCACTGGCGAGTGTTGATCTTCACTGGCGAGTGTTGATCTTCACTGGCGAGTGTTGATCTTCACTGGCGAGTGGTTATCTTCACTGGCGAGTGGTTATCTTCACTGGCGAGTGTTGATCTTCACTGGCGAGTGGTGATCTTCACTGGCGAGTGGTGATCTTCACTGGCGAGTGGTTATCTTCACTGGCGAGTGTTGATCTTCACTGGCGAGTGGTGATCTTCACTGGCGAGTGGTGATCTTCACTGGCGAGTGGTGATCTTCACTGGCGAGTGTTGATCTTCACTGGCGAGTGGTGATCTTCACTGGCGAGTGGTGATCTTCACTGGCGAGTGTTGATCTTCACTGGCGAGTGGTGATCTTCACTGGCGAGTGGTGATCTTCACTGGCGAGTGGTGATCTTCACTGGCGAGTGGTTATCTTCACTGGCGAGTGGTTATCTTCACTGGCGAGTGGTGATCTTCACTGGCGAGTGGTGATCTTCACTGGCGAGTGGTGATCTTCACTGGCGATGACAAGGCAGTCAAACACTGTGTTTAACAACTGCATTCCGACAACACACACGCAATGTACCTTTGTCAATCCTTTTGAGGAGCACATCAATATTTCCATATTACAAATCATTTTATACAACTATCAACAGTTTAGATACATTTGCAGCTGGCCAGAGAACATAGCTAGTAGTTATCTAACAGGCACACGGTAAATAAAATGGTCTGTTGTCTAAATGGTGAATGAAGTGATAACAAAACCAGCAACCCGGCAATGCATCTTGTCACACACACACACACACACACACACACACGTTATTTTGTAATGGGTATTGTTTCTAGTTTTGTTTAGTATCTGTCTGAATAATCTTCTTCATTCATTGAAACGGCTTGCAATCATATGTGACAGTCCTGATTGTGCATGTCTGGAAGACACTTATTTGGAGAGTGTGCTTTGGCACGTGTTTCTATCCACCATTTTGTTTTTGCATTTCATTGTGGTAACTTTACAATAATCTGCTGCTTTGGTGTCATCATTAGTTGGAGAGATCCATTGATATTCTTTCTGCCAGTGTAGTCGCTCACAAGCATTTCTCAGTGAGTACACACACACACACTTAAGTGTTTGAGTGTATTTCCATCCTCCACTTAGAGGTAGATCACTTAGCAGAGATTACTAATGAGCGGACCGCAGTTTGGGTCCGACCCAGGCAGCGTTTATCCGGAACAGAACCTAACTTTTGAAGCTTTGAGGGTATGCTACTCAGCCAATGAAATCTGTGTATTCCGATAAGCGACAAACTCTAATAGAGTGAGACACACAGACACACACACAGAGGAGAGACGGCATGAGGGGTAGCCTAATAGTGGGAGAACTAATTTAGTCAGGCAAAAGCTATTTCAACTTACGCTCTAAAGAGAGAAAGGTGGTAGGCAATAACGGAGCTCTTAACCAACAATGGACAAACTCTTACATGTTCATGAAAGAGCAGGTAGGTCAAAAGAAATATGTCTCATACACCGTGGTGAGAATTAAAAGTGTGACTGTGATGCGCCACTACAAGACAAAGTACAAATCTTTTTAGGTAAGATACCCACTGAGGGAACAGGAAATCAGCAGTCTAAGAGCCTAATATGATCGATAGACCAGATACCTAACAACACATTCATTCACTGCTTTTAACAACATGCTATGAATGTTCCCTTGAATCTGCTTGGATTTTGGGTCAACGTAAAAAAACAGTGGACAGATGAGATTTTAATGAGTGTGGTCACCTAGAGGCTGAACTGAACCCCCCCCCCCCCCCCCCAAGCATGCCTAATTAGTTAACGCTGAAGCCTGGGTGCGTCTTGAGGATGGAGCTCAGCTCTGTGTGTGTATCAGGAAAGTGACAGCCATGCTGGGCGGGGCCCCTGTCTGTGTCTGCACTCAGTGTAGCAACAGAGGCATAGCTATGACGTGTAGCAGCCTACCACACGGTCAACCGGTTACGGCCTGGCTGTCAACCATTAGGCCACAACTGGAGCGCTCTGCGGGAAAGCAGAATAACAACAGTTAAATATTTTAGCACATTAATAATTCAGCTTCTGCCACGGGAGGCACAAAGATAGGAGAATTAGACATGAAAAGAGTATGGGGTAAAGAGCTTCAGACCCAAGATCGCATTCCCCAGGAAGGGCCTGGTAACTATGGCAACTGGAGCTGACTGTCACATGATGTGGAGGCGTGTAGAGGGAGGGAGGGGGTGGAACCTGTGAGCAAGCGACAGAAAGAGAGAGATGGCATTGAAGTATAGAGGAAAGCTGGCAACAGGGGCATTACGTATCCTAAAGTCTGAGGCACAAAGTACTGTATGTGTTCTTGTAGGGTGCTGGGAGAAGGCTGCCTTTTCCTGCAATCCAGGCCTTAAACTCTAATGCCCAACGTGCGTCTGCACAGGTTATCTAAACATATTAATTTACTCGTTATCATTATGATGAGTGATGCACATTGATTTTAGACCTTAGGAGTTTAGTCCAATTGTAATATTTGTAGTCAATGGGGGAGAAATGTATCATATTTTTTTTGGTGTGATATTGAAGGTAGATAATGCATTATACATATGCATACTTATACATAACCTGGTCAGGACTAGCCATTCACAATCAGAAATGTGTTTCACATGTTTCAAAAGCACTTTTTAAAAATGTTTTTAATTCATTGTAATAATATGTAGTCTATGATTTCTATGATATTTATTTTTAAGTGAGATTATCTATACCCATTTGTCAGAATCGCAAATCGTAATTGCAATGCCGCTAAACATTATGGAAAACCTTACAAATGCTGACTGGCTTAAAAACAATAATAATTAATTGAACAAAATATAAATAATTAACATCGTAGTCAGCATAAACCTGTGTACCCCATATGGACGGGACCCTCTCGCTGGTAGCAACAAGACGCTAGCAGTGCAGTGCAGTGAGTTTCCATATATACTTCAGTATGTGGCCTGTATAACATGCAAATTCTATTGAAATGTAATTTGGTTAAATAAAGATTCAATAATAACTAAATAATATGTAAGCAAGCACTATTAAATAATGCTTTAACTAGCAAGAGTTGGTCTGAAAATGTAGTCATGGGCAAATCAAGTGTTTTACAAACACAAATGGATTTACTACACATTGTAATATGGGTGATAACATTTTATACGACATAAAAGACATAGGCTTAATTTAGAAAATGACGCTGACATTGACGAAGGATTTCTCAATGCATTATCCTGAGGAAGCCCTCACCTGCATAGGAGGGGAATAAAAAGAAGGAAAAAACACATCTGTGACCTTTACAGCCTTACTGATGAGATCAGCACCACATCTCTGAGATAGACACAATCTTTGCATACAGTTTAAAGAGGTCAGGGGTCTGGCAAAAACGAAAGTAATTATCTCAGTGATCTCTCTCAATTCTGGGTGTTTTTAGGAAAGGCAGAGTAACAATCCACTCTACCAAAAGGCTGTGAGAGAGGGTGGAAGAGGTGAATGACAACACACAGCAAGAAAAGGAAGTAATGACAGAAATCGTGAGAAAAAGAGAAGTGAACAATGACACAAGCGGTAGCACTATAAATAGGGCTGAAGGTAAGAAGAAAGCCACGTGCTGTTGTTCAAGAGTTCCAGTCATGTAACCAAGAGACACCAAGAGATGGTCTCCCCTCTAACTGGTACAGTTGTATTGTGCTCTTTGGGCATTACTGGAGGTGCCTTTTCCTAATACGTGGCCTTCTGTTGAATATTGAATGAAGCAATGCTGCCAATCATGCTGGTTATTGATCACATTGGCCTTTCTCCGGCAGCATGCTGGTTTACCTTGAGCTCCATTCTTTGCCGGGTTGGCCAGTTGGTTATGTTGCTAACAGAGGCAGTTGGGTTTTGCGTGGAGCTCTGCAGCAATGACTGCTTTGACTTTCCCTGGTCATCTTTGACCTTTTCTTTAAAGGCAAATTTTACTGTGTACTGGCTTTGCCATACAGCTGGCAGCCCTATTCACACAAAAGAGAGGACAACTACAATAATAATAAGTGTTCATAAAAAATAAACATTCACGTAATTGCATGTGGTCTCAGTAAACTGAAACAGGCCATTGATATCCCCTCGTGGAAGGACCGAAAGCAGCTGTTTCACCTAGCAAGCACTTGTGGGATACATGTCTATCCTTCTTGTTCCAGTTGTATAGGCTCCCATTTGGTGGCCCATATAGCTGACCGCTACCTCTGTGGTTCTGATACAGCCCAATGTATAACTGTAAAGTGACTAGATGCTTGCCAGACCCCAAATACCTCTCACATATCCGTTCAGTACAGTGTACAACATGTAGTGAAGGGGGAGACGTGAGCTGAAGTGATCAATATTTTTTAATCTGTTCCAGATCAGTAGTGGAGGCCCCTGGGGGCTTTATACTGCCTCTGCTGACAGTTGTCTGCAGAGCTCAATACTGAACCGGGACTATGGTCATGAGGCCTGAACGGCAGCTGATTGAGTTTGCATCAGTCACTGCATCAAACCTACAGATGATGTATGCTAGCTAGCGTTAGCTAATTCACAATTAGCATTTTGCTTACAGTGTTTTTTCTATCCTTACTAAATAACTGTCCAACCTGTCTGGTGCTTTAGCCTGGCCTTCTCATTTTAATATTAATTATGTGATAACCACACAGAGGCTACAGACATGATTTTGGCGGTTAGGTGATGTATAGCGTGTGACATTTTATAATTGTATTGTTTTCACAGTAGAGATTTCAGCTGAGAACCGACACTTTGTTTTTGATAATAACAAGATGATGTAATGTGACGGTCTGAGAAGGGATTATGATAATACAATAAACTTTGCTGCCCTGATTTAATCCTGTCTGTGCTGGTGCTGAGGAGGAGTGGTGCTGGGTCCCCGAGGTGGGGTGAAAAGGGCAGGCAGGTAGGGAGTCACCTGTTTGATGTGAGCCCCCAGAGGAGCAGGGTGCAGGCAGGAGCCGGCAGAAGCAGCCAGTCTCAGAGTTGGACCAGGGACTGTACCACGCAGCAGGAAGATCGTCTCAGATGGCTCTGCCCTAATTAGAATGGAAAGGTCGCCTCTGTTGCTGTGTTGGCACACACTTAATGGGGGCTATCCTGACCAGAATGGTCTGCAGGGTTTTAAATGCACCACCATTCTGTACACAATTACACATTTTGTGCTAGGTTCTTACTTCAGAGAAGAAATGCAAACATCAAGGTACCATTAGAGATATCTGCTTTTCTCTTTGGAAAACCTCCATTTAGGCAAAGTAAGAAATATGGACCACATTTCCAAAGAGGTACATACATGATTTCAATCCTTCAGTATCCATTTTGAGGGGAGCCAGCTTCCTCTAATGAATGAATGCTGATGATGTGATCTATTCTCCAAGCCTGTCGTGGTGATTCGTTTTAATGGGTATCCTTGAAAATTATACAAATTCTATAGCCAGTCACAGGACTGATCAATGTGCGCACTATATTTGTATTGTTACAAAGTGAAATAAAACATGTATTAACAGACGTTTAGTATGTAGAGGTGGAAGGTGCCTTCGGCCTGTCACTGCTAGTTCTTACACACATTTAACTAGGACCTTTCCACCCTGCAGTAAAGAAACATATTGTCACACGACTTTAACAGTATGGTGTTGAACCTCATCTCTCATCATCTCATCTTCAACCGCTTATCCGGGGTCGGGTCGCGGGGGTAGCAGCTCTAGCAGGGGACCCCAAACTTCCCTTTCCCGGGCAACATTAGCCAGCTTTGACTGGGGAATCCCGAGGCGTTCCCAGGCCAGTGTGGAGATATAATCTCTCCACCTAGTCCTGGGTCTTCCCCGAGGTCTCCTCCCAGCTGGACGTGCCTGGAACACCTCTCTAGGGAGGCGCCCAGGTGGCATTCGTACAAGATGCCCGAACCACCTCAACTGGCTCCTTTCTATGCAAAGGAGCAGCGGCTCTACTCCGAGTTCCTCTGTTGAACCTCACTATTAATAATCTCCCATGTGTTCTCTGTGAATGTGCATACATGTTGGAATGCTATGTTCCTATGTTGCTATGTTGTGTGAAAAAAATGCTTTGTTTCGTAGCCCCTGATGGAGGCATTAACAATATGTAGCCTACCAGTTTTTACAGGACAACTTTAACCACATAATGACACCTAATATAGCGTTTCAGTCACACCAAACATGATTTATTATCACTAGTAAGGTTCAACCTCATGCTATTGTAGTAGCACAACTGTATGCTCCTGACTGCTGACTAGAAAAACCCTAATAAAGGAGTGGGCTTCTCTTGGTGCTGGTGATGTTGGAACAGAATTGGGGCCATAAACTGCTTAAAAGGTAGATATGAATGCTTTTTTAGGGGTCAGTTTGTTGGTTTCTGTTTTGACCATTAAACCATCCATAGTGCAGGAATGTGAGTATCATGGGGGTATCACGTTCACAGGGTATCTGCTTCAGAGTTAGGCTCACTAGGAGGAAGAGACATCATTGTTCATCACAAACATGCTATCCAAGGCATTTACACCAATAGCCCAATTCTGATTGCTCTCAGTTGGTAGAGCACGGCTATTACAACGCCAGGTCTGTTGTCTCTATTTCCTCATGGGAGGAAAGGGTAAGTGCATCTGTTAAAATTTAAATGACATTTACATGGAATTGTCTTTTGACAGATCATTACACATACTTCAAAACGCAGCCCTTCTCTGCAATAGATCTCCATGGCAGTTTGTCAAAACATTGAATCCGTTGCCAGGTTGTATCTAAAAATCCATCTTGGATCTGGTTGCATGCTAATATCATGTGTAGTTTTTCTGCCAAACAAATTGTTTTAATTGCAAAACGATTCATAATTTCAAGCAGAGTGACATAAAGGGATAGTTGCTCAAATAAGTAGGACAATATTCAAGTAGTTTCCTGACTGGTTTTTCTGATTCTTTCTGTTGAAAAAACATTTCGTTTAGCAAAATGAGTACAAACCAAGTAGTGTGGTAAGGTTACTGCTGTAGCTTCTGGGTTTCATAATCTCAGTTGATCTGGTCAGATGGCATGGTGAAAGATACTCCTGTAATCCCAACCTGATTGTCTGTATTTATTTCTTTTTCTCACGCTTGTTTTTGTGCTGATTTGGGTTAAAGTGTTCCCTCTGCCTGTTCAGATGACTGGTCTCTTTCCCCAAGGTTAAGGCTGCAGGGTGAGCCGGATCCTAACTGGTCTTTGTCACAGTTAAGCTGCCCTGCTCTCCAGCTAAAAGGAACAAAACGTTCTTTTCAGTGCCTTGGCTGTAGACACTGCATGGCTTTGTGTTGAAGTGTACGTTTGAGTGATGCTACATAAAAAACTCAGACGTTTATCAGAGGAATTATGTAAGGCATCTTGTGTAGATGAGTTGAGGTAGTGGTGAAAAAGAAAGTTGTTTTTTATTCCACGATACATTTTCATCTAGCTACCATGGCTGAATGTCACGAGTGTGGTGAGTTTTGTTCTACAGGGGGAGTTTAGTGGAGTGCTGTTTTCCGGGGTATCTGTTTTGGGTGAGCAAAGCTGGGCATAATTAGAGATTAGCTGGGTGATAAGATTGGTATTTAAGACACTGGGAAATGTCACCACTTTGCGTCTGATTATTTCAATGTCAAGGTCTATGGACGTGAATGGTGTTTGGTAGTGCAACATCACTGTTTATAGTAAGACGCTATATTGCGCACTTTATTTTATATCAGTGTCTAGTTGTTTTATTCGTTCATTGTACGTGTTTGATTTACGTTGGTTTAATAAATACTACGAACGTGAGAATCTAGCATTGCATGTGGCTTGTTTTATGCACTCAACCTAAAGGATTACGTGAAACTGAGATGATTGCAGCTAGTGTGTGTAAGAAGTATGTCTGTGTGAGTTCATGTCATTCCATGGGTGTGTGTTTTATTAATTGTACCCATATTTAGATTCTTTTTCTCACTTACTGGAAAGAGAGTTGCTCAAGAACAGGTTATTTTTTTATTTGATTTCGCAACCTTTCATTTTCTGGTCAGACGCTGTAACCACTAGGCTATATGCTACCGCAGAATGCATGTTTCAGTATTGTCTCTTCGATTTACTATACATGTTTTTTTAAATTGTATTACTCCTTACTTTTATTAATGCAATACTAATTACATTTAATTTGAATTTAATTACAATTGCATTCAAAATCCTGAATGTATTCCGCCTCATACTTGTGAGTTTTAATTGGCCAGTTACTTGGCAGCTGAGCATTTGTCTGTTTGGTCTTTTCCTTTTCACACATTTTTGTGAATTAGCACTAGCTAGCTAGCCCATATTTGCCCATAAATAGTCAGAGAAACGCCCTAAATTAATATTAATTGATTGAGACGTCATGGCAAACTTGGTGTATGTATGTGATGTAGCCCAGAGGTTTCCTGTTGTAGAGGAGAAAATGTTGTTTGTAGGGTGCTGTGTGGGCATCACTAATACCAAAAGGAGAGGAGAACATGTTGTTTGTAGGACAGTGTGGGCATCACTAATACCAAAAGGAGAGGAGAACATGTTGTTTGTAGGGCAGTGTGGGCATCACTAATACCAAAAGGAGAGTAGAACATGTTGTTTGTAGGGCACAGTGTGGGCATCACTAATACCAAAAAGAGAGGAGAACATGTTGTTTGTAGGGCACAGTGTGGGCATCACTAATACCAAAAGGAGAGGAGAACATGTTGTTTGTAGGGAACAGTGTGGGCATCTCTAATGCCAAAAAGCCGATTGATGCTGTGACACAAATTATTTGGACATTGATTGAATGAAAATGTTTTCGATATATGAAATCATTTTCATTCTTACTCGTTGCACCGATTACAATTGGGAAAACGGACATTGCAAATTGCGCTTTTTTGTTTCCCTGTTCACCCGCAGTGTACGGCAACTTCATGTAATAATGAGACAAACCTATTATACCTACAAACACGTCTGACATAATCCGGCTAACGGTTGGCTGAGATATCCCTGACCTGTCAGCCAATTCCCCTCTGGAAAGCGTGGGACTTGCACGGAGTGGTTTCTCCGGGTGCTCCTCTGTAACGCTGGGCCCAAAACAGGGCGCCCGAGGAAGTCGGAACGAGCTTATGTCACTCGTACTCACTTGCCAGCAATTCTTTTTGTTGTCTGAATATGCGTTCCCTCTGAATCCTTCTATTTGCCATATCTACTAACAGCGCAAGATCAAGATCATTGTGCATCATTACGCATTGTGATGACATGGCTTTTTATAACCATCCATTAGATTGTATTTGATAAGTTACAAGTCTCGGTATTAATGTAATTGTAAATGGGAAATAGTTCTGCGCAAATAAAATGTGTTGGACCTTTCAAAAACACATTTAAAATAGAACCACTAAAGGCATATACATGAACACTATTGATTCTGTAGCTGATAACGACATCTATACTATGAAATACACTTTCCCCAGTGGACAATAAAGACTATATATATATCCATTTATCCATCTCCCCATCTTCCATTTATCCGCTCCGTCAGACGGAGACAATATCTGTTTGATACACGCCTTTGTTCTGTTCGCTGTATTATTTATGAAGATGAATTGCACAACATGACAATATAATTACAGAACATATTTGAGTTATTTTTTGGAAATATATATTCATTTAAATTGACGTTATATCTTGTTGTATATATATCGTGTTTTATATCTTTGATTTGTTTGTTTTTGCAGATCGATCAAACAGGTGTTTGTGTAGGCTGTTAATTGTAAGAACGGCCTTGTAAATTCTTCATATTATTTATGGCAGGAAATATTTAGATACTTTTTTACACAATGGATTTACACAATGCATTTTTCACACAGTTTCATGTATTTCATCCATCTGCTATTTTTCATTTCTGTGCGTACGCATGGGTCAGAGTTTGCGTGAAGGACTGCACAATTTCCCGTGAATTTTGCTTTTTATAAATCTCAACTTTTGCGTAGAGAGCGGCGTATGTCTTCTTTTGTGCATACGCAGTGTTTATACATGAGGCGCCAGGTGTGTGCAACAGACAAGACAAGACCAAACACAGGAAGCCTATATAAGATACTAATAAGGGAATGGGCACCAGGTGTGTGCAACAGACAAGACATGACCAAACACAGGAAGCCTATATAAGATACTAATGAGGGAATGGGCACCAGGTGTGTGCAACAGACAAGACATGACCAAACACAGGAAGCATAAGATACTAATGAGGGAATGGGCACCAGGTGTGTGCAACAGACAAGACAGACAATGTGAATGTGGCGGTGTGGCAACGAACTGTGAAGCCTCTCCCTAGATGGTGGTAGCGCTGTTTCGGAGAGAGTCGTGACAACAGGTAGTAAACCTAGAGTAAACAAAACAGTTTAAAGACTATCATTTTAATCAAGGGTTAGGTTTAGGGTAAAGGTAAGATGTATAGTGTCATGGGCTAAACAATTATATGTGCCAATGTATAGGCTTGGTTATCAGGCTATCAATTTACCACCTGACATGGAATGCACTGATTGCCACTGATTGACAGTGAGAGATATGCCCACCAGCTCTAATTGTATTAACATTAGCTTCTTTAAACAGGCAGAACAAACGTTTAACGTCCCATCTGAAAGAGGACACTGTACCCAGGGCAATGTCCCAAATCACTTAGACCACTGGATCTTGTTAGACCAGAGGAATTTGTAAGACCAGAGGAACTAGACCTCCTGTTGGCCCTTCCACACTGCTTCCATCCAGGGGGGGAGAACCTCTCACTGTCTGAATATTTCTTTTGATCTTTATATCTCTTTTTGAGTGCCAGGTTTCACTGTGGACCAGGGCTGAGTGTGTTTGATTGGGAACTGCAGAACGAGAGGTGGAGCAGTGTGGCTGGTGCACACCCACACATAAACACACACAGAGAACGTTTAACCTGTAATTCAGTTAGTGTTGGAGGCCTCTCTGGCAAGGCAGGATGTGGGGGGTTGGCAGTAAGAACTGAAAAACATTAAGCTCAGAATGGGGCAGTGTAATAAGCATTTATGGAGGGATAGAGCCTCGTCTTTTAAGTTCTGGGTCTCATTTGACCTTGATATTGTTGTAACACTAGTGGAACAAAAACGGTTATTTCAGCGTATAGGTAGGATTTTTCAATTTTCCATTAACAGTCATTTTAGGAGGTTGTATCTGGTCCTTTGTCTTTACGTGGAGGCTGTGTGAGTACTTGTACTGTAACTGGTTGTTCTGGTTTTTCCTCAGGCTGATGCTAAGATGGTGTGTGACGTGGTGAGTCGTATGGAGGACACAGAGCCCTACTCCCCTGAGCTCTTGGGGGCTATGACCCGCCTCTGGTCCGACTCCGGCATCCAGGAGTGCTTCAGCCGCGCCAGAGAATACCAGCTCAATGACTCCGCCCAATAGTGAGTAGTACTGTTACTCTACTGCTCCCTGCAGGTTGGCCTAGTTGGGAAAAAAACTAAATAATAATCTGCTTTATGCGTCAATCATTTATAAACATCATCCACTGACTACCGTTATTTCAATGTTACTGTGACGGTTCATGTACAGTGAATACAAAGCAGTACTATTTATATCCATTTGGAAATGTGTTTCTTGGTGTGACACAGAGAGGTTTGATTTTCAGGACCACTAATAATGTTGTATCTAAGAAGCATTAATCGGGGTTTCCTCACATGACACTAATGAAATAGAGTGGAGATATAGGTGCCATGGTTTGGTCTTTTTCCACTTGCTGGTCATATTCGTGTTCAACCCATCTGCTTTCCACCATCCCAGCAAACATAATATGAATCACCAATGAATGTTATCTTTGCCAAGTGCAAAAGACAAGCAATTCAAAGTCAGCTGTCTCTATGAGGGTAAGGTTTTCATAAATAAGTCATCAAGAGACTAGGGAAAACAGCATTGTAGCAGCAGAGGTATAAAATAGCAGCAGGTAAAAGCAGCAGAATGTAGAACTGCAGTTAATTGTGACATGTTACCATGTCCAGCGTATAGGATGGGTGTTTGATTTACATAATGGCCTAAATGAATGTCTTGGACCATGCTGAATGTAAAAATATTTGGCATGGTCAGATTATATCAGATGATGTCTTTATCTACAGATGTTTGTCTTTATCTACAGATGTTTGTGTTTATCTATAGATGATGTCTTTATCTACAGATTATGTCTTTATCTACAGATGATGTCTTTATCTACAGATGATGTCTTTATCTACAGATGATGTCTCTATCTACAGATGATGTCTTTATCTACAGATGATGTCTTTATCTACAGATGATGTCTTTATCTACAGATGATGTCTTTATCTACAGATGATGTCTTTATCTACAGATGATGTCTTTATCTACAGATGATGTCTTTATCTACAGATGATGTCTTTATCTACAGATGATGTCTTTATCTACAGATGATGTCTTTATCTACAGATGAAGTCTTTATCTACAGACGGTCCATAACTCTCTCTCACATTAGGTGTATTGTAGGGCCTCTGGGTTAACATCTCTCTCTTCTTGAATTAATATTTAAGTCTTCTTTAAATAATGCAACTTATGTCTATTACTGTACTCTTCCCTTTTCAGTGCTATAAACAATTGTTTTTCTTATATTCTGTAAAATGTCAGATTAATTTACAAAAGAACACTGTAGAGAGATAACAATAGAGGCCCGGTCTGATAGCAATACCCAGAACTGAAGAGCATAATCATTTTTTCAATCTTTGAGGGTTTGTAACTAGGTAGCTAATCATCAGATTGTTCTTCCTCATTCTCTATGGTAATCTCTTTTTTTGTCATTAACTGGGGACGGAAATAGGGGTAGATTGCATGATCATACATCCATACGTGTTTAAAGGCTTTTAACATGACTTAATGCTGTCTGGCATTTCTATGTCTGTCAGAATGTTCCTCAGAACTCCTCTGTTAGTTGCCTGCAGTTTTACAATGCATTGTCATTTATTTTGTGATTTCTGACCAATATGTACGCTTGGGATTTGGATATGTCATATGGGGTCACAGGCTGATGTGAGTGGGCAGTGAGAGGCAGGAAACAGGCGTAAATATAATAGAGGGGTTTTTCATCAAGACCCAGCAGGGTCAACAACCAGGGAGGATGACTGTCTGAGGAGGAGCGGATGAGGACGTTCCAGACATGACAGCTGAAGCAGTAGCTGTAGTACTATGTAGCTGTGTCTTTTACTCAACCCGAAATATGGCCAAACAATGTTGCACTAAACATGCAACCATGCAAAAAATAATAATAGGTAACGTGTTTTCATTTTTATTTAACCTTTTTAACCATATTCTTATTTGCACCGTCGACCTGGGGGGAAGCTGGGGATTGAACCAAGGGAATCATACATACAGAATTAGCAACTACACACAGTTCAGATCAGACAATATCACTATGGAATATTACTATTAATATTACTTCAGTGATAAACTGTTTTAATTTGGTTAATTTAGTTACAATATATGACCTTCATTATTTTTGAAAAAAGCTCCCAGCCACCACTCATGAGCATTCACTGAAACAATGCTATGCTAACCACACAATCTGTACCAGAGGTCTATCTGTGCTAGCGCCCCTCTCGGAACTGGGGTGTAGCACATCTGACCATCTTTCTGGCTCCCCTCCATCTCCAACCCTGGCCTGGGGCCTGGTAGCAAGCAGACAGCAGGCCCGGGGCATGGTGTGTGTGGGAATGAGGAATGTTGGGAAAGGATGTTACTGGCAGGATTCCATACAGTTGGGAGGGACAAATCTCTCCTACAAAGAGGTCTTCCTGACCAGCTCAACACAGCCTCATCTACATAGAAAGAGCAGCACCTGGTTAAATAACATCAGAGCCACTACTAACCAAAATGACATACCCGGTCAGACCTCCAGTCTTCCTCATGTCAGATAGCATGACGATGCCACCTGCACTGATAAGTCTGCAGTGTCGGAAACACACTTAGAAGCACTGTGTTGGACACTCATCAGTAAACCATGTTTCGTTCCACAGTAAACCGATATTCACTTCTGTTATAAAGCACTGGTAGTAGATGGCACTGAGACATATGCCACTAAACTGCAAGAGACTAACAGAGACCTTAATGAAAATACATCTTATACACTACCAGTCAAAATGTTGGGGTCACTTAGAAATGTCCTAGTTGCCATGAAAACATGCATGAAATTCGTTTGAATAGGCAATATGGCAAAATGAATATAACATACAGACATATAGACAGCAGGGCGGAATGTGAGAACCAAGCCATTCACTGTTCACCTTTGTACCCCTGGGCCAGACCCTGAACCATAGTCCTTGCTGAACAGATTCATTTTTAGTAGAGACTTAAACGTTTGCACTGTGTTTCAAACCCTAATTGGCAGATCATTCCATTCCAGGAGAGGAACTCTATAGGAGAGTTCTTTGTTTAGACATTATTTGTACAATTAGAAGGCCAGCATCTTGTGATCGTCAACAACCTTGTCCTTTATCTCCACAGAACACACAATATACTCTGTTATGTGCTTTGGGTCCCTGCTATTATAAAAATAGCAATGCCGTCTGTCCTCAGAATAACCTGGGTTTATAGAGGCCCTTGCTACCCCAGCAACATTAAGTGCAGAGTCAGTTGATGAACTCCTGAATAATTTAAATGGCAAAAAATTGTATGGATTGTGAAGGTAAAGAAAACTGAAAGAAAACCAAAAGCACCATAGAGAAACACTATAATGGTAAACATCCGGGAAAGAGAATGTAGGAAAGCTAACCGGAAGTGGATAAAAAAACTAAGCGTGAAATCCACAATGACATCTATAAACAAACCTTTGTAGCTTCACCCTTGAGTTATGCAGGGCTAGACAGCAACATTTATCGGGAATGATAAACAAGAACATCAACAATACCCGCACTCTGTTTGTTATGGTCGACAGGCTTACCAACCCTCTAAAGCACCTGAAATCCTGTCCACTGCAAACCACCAAGAAATAACTTGTCTGTTATGTCACAATTTAATAGAATTTACCTGAAAATGCTAGAAGAAACAGTTGGACATCTCAAAGCTTCCACGTGTTGTCTTGACACACTACCATCAAACTGTTTTAAAACTATTTCTAACTCTGTAACAATGGATCTGAACATAAATAGTAAATATTAAAAATGACAGTTCTGACAATTAGATCTCAGTGCTGCATTTTACCCTGTAGATCATATAACACTTCTGGACATGGTGGAAAATTGGGTAGGACTCTCCGGGACAGTCCTAAATTGGTTTAGGTCTTATTTAGATGGGTGCAATTACTTTGTCACCATTGGCAATCATGAATCTAATAAGGTGACAAGTGGAATTCCCCAGGGATCAGTTCTTGGTTCTGTTTAATCTCTATATGCTACCGCTGGGCCAAATTTTTCAGAACAACAACAGTAACGACCATAGCCATGCAGATGATACTCAAAAATATATGGCTCTCGAACCATATGACAGCTCTATATGACAGCAATAGACTCACTGTGTCACTGTATATGTCACGTATGGGTAGGCCTGGGCGATATGGCTTAAAAAGAAAATCCCTGATTTTTATCGATTTGAATGGAAGTGACAAAGGAATTGCTCAAAACAAATGTACTCTTTATTAATTTCAATGTCCCCTAAGGGAATGTGTAACAGGTAACAAGCCTTAAAATTATTTCACCCTTATGGTCATCGGGAAAGTAAGCCGTTTGTAGGCAGACGCTTTTCAGAGTCCAGTTGTCAATAAAATGGACAGTCAAACTCATAAACGGCTGCATCGTTCGACAGGACCACAGGTCCGTTGTGGCGGAGTAAAACGACACCCTGGGCCCTTTTAGCTCTGTAGCGATCTTTTCACGAGTACTGTTGTACAGGCAAGGCAACTTAGGCAAAATTTTTGTTATATATTTGCAGCATATTTCGGTTCGAGAACTGTAAGCATTGTAATAAACCCCGGCTTATCCACAGTGTATATGGGCACCATGTCTTTTGCAATATATTTCGCTACTGCATTTGTGATTGCTTTCCACCGGGACCCTTTCTTGTCATAGGGGATACAATTCGAAAATGTTTCGACTGTAGTTTGTTATTTTGTGGGTGTGTTTGAACTGCTGTCTTGTTCGTTTCGTTGAGAGGCACACACCTCCCACTCGGATGCATGCTTCTACCTTTGGTAACAACAGCTTTTAAACACACTTTGCAATGTGGTGTTTTTTGTTCTGCATCTGACAACGAAAACGCAAACCAATTCCAAACAACGGATGAAGCTGTGCCTTTCTTTGGAACGAGCTCTCCCTTATTAGCTTCCATGTCGTCTTTGTGGCTGTAAGGTAAGCGGAGGAGGGCAGAGATCATTAAGCGGGGGAGGGCAGAGCTCACTAAGCGGGGGAGGGCAGAGCTCACTAAGCGGGCTAAGGCGGAGCTCACTCTGAACTACGGAATCCTATAAGGATTGTCGGTGGGGGGAGTTAGAGAGGAAAAACTTTTAATTTAAAAAAATCACCCTAAACGTCAAATTAGAGTTAATTGATAAAATCGATTTATCGCCCAGCCCACCGTATGGTTGAGCTGTGTTGTCACATGGTGTTTAGGGGAGAGCACTTCTGTGTATAAGGATGATTAGAAGAACAGTTTTTTTGGGTTAAGCTAAGCACCGGGCATAGTTTAGTTAATCAGTGGCCTATTTAAGGTCCCTGGTTAGGTTCACAGGTGCTTGTGATTAAGGTTATGTTGCGTGCCGTTATGTGGGTGAGTGTCTTTGTTTTAGTCGTGCACTGTGTTTTTGTAAATGTTCTAGTCGCTTTGTGTAAGCACACTTTTGTTTTATGTGACAGTGTTTAATGTATGTTTCCGTATCGGTGTTATGTGTTTGTTTTGTGGATGAAATAAACACCATGAACGGAATATATCAATAAATCAATATACGCTCTGCATCTAGCTCTCTCTGCACTTCACCTATAGACAATTGTGACAATATAGAGCTCATAAATGCCTGGATGAACCAGGATTGTCTACAATGAAACCAAATTAAAACCAAAATTATTGTGTTTGGCAACAAAATTGAAGAACTAATATTAGGAAAGAACGTCTCCGAGTACATATGTAACCTTAGTTCCCTGAAGGGAACGAGACGCTGTGTGAAAACGCTGTGGGAACGCTCTGCGTGATTGCGTCATGAAGTACGCGTGAAATCAGCCCAATGGCGAGACGGAACGTCATAGACGGGTGACGTCGCAACCAGGAAACCATAAAGCACCCCAAAACACAAGGGAGTATGGCATAGACACGCAGCGTCTTGTTCCCTTCAGGGAACTAAGGTTACATACGTAACCGGAGACGTTCCCTATCAGGGAACTTCGAGCTGCGCGAAAACGCTGTGGGAACGCCAATACCCACTTCGCCATACGAGCCAGTGTCCGTCGTGTGAAGCCAAAGCGCACATTCTGACGAAAGCACCTGTGCCCCAGGCGTAGAGCAAAAGTCAAGATGGTTAAACCTCACGAACATATGCGGTGAGGACCAGCCTGCCGCAGTACAAACGCCATGCAGTGAAACCTTGCCTGACAAAAGAGCTTTAGAAGCCGCCATACTCCTGGTAGAGTGAGCTCGAACAGCCAATGGTGAAGGCTGCCCAGCCGACTCATAAGCAAGTGAGATGGCCTCAACCACCCACTTTCTCATCCTCTGGTTAGACACAGGACATTCGGCATTGGGTGGTCCGAAACACACGAACAACTGATGGGATTGCCTCACCAGGGCAGTTCTGTGAACGTAAGCATCTAAGGCCCTCACCGGGCAGAGGAGGTTATTTTTCTCCTGGTCCGACGTCAGAAAAGGAGGAGGACAGAAGGCCTGCAGCACAATAGGCCCAACAGTACTAGTTGGGACCTTAGGAATATAACCAGGACTAGGCAGGAAAAATGCCTTAACCATGCCGGGTGAGAATTCCAAGCACGAGGGAGATACCGAGAGGGCTTGAATATCTCCAATCCTTTTGAAGGAAGAAATAGCAAGTAAAAAGGGTTGGAGTAATAAACTTCTCAGCGACCTCAATGGGCTCGAACAGAGCACGGGAGAGACCTACCAGTTCAATGGCCAGGTCCCAAGACGGCACCCTTGTGCGGGCTGCTGGCCTAGCCTCAAGGTGCCACGAAGGAAGCGTGATACCAGTGGGTGTCTCCCCAGAGAAGCCTCATTTAGCGGGACAAGGCCCGCAGATAAGGGCGCCAGGTACACCTTCAGTGTGGAAGGGGATAAACCTGTGGAGAAGCGCTCCTGCAATTAACGTCTAGCTGACGTTCACCACACCAGGAGGTGAAAAGTCTTCATCTTGCGGCATACGCTTCCTTGTGGCTGGAGCTCTGGAGTGGAGGATGGTCTCAACAACCTCAGTCGAGTGTCCTTCTAAGAGGCGGGCCCCCTCAGAGGCCAAGCCCCTAGTTTCCATTGCTCTGGGCGGGGGTGAAAGATCAGCCCGCTCGCCTGAGAGAGTACCTCCTGATCGGGGTCTCCAAGGGAGAACCGGCGAGGAGAGATATCAGGTCCGCAAACATATATTCGGACCGGCCAGTACGGGGCTGCCAGCGGTGTAGCAGTGTGATGTCTCTCTGGATGCAAATAGGTCTATCTCGGTACGACTGAAATGTTTCCAAAGGAGCTCCACCATTTCGGGATGGAGTCTCCAGTCCCCGAGCCTCGGCCCCTGCCTTGACAGGATGTCTGCCCCCAGATTTAGGTAGCCTGAGATATAAATCGCTCTCAAGGAACAGAGTTTCCCATGGGACCACAGAAGGATCTGGCGAGCCTGCTTGCATAGCAGGCGTGAGCGCAGACCACCCTGATGGTTGATGTAGGAAACCATTGATGTGTTGTCTGACCGGACAAGAACATGACGGCTCATCAGGTCTGGGAGGAAGTGTTTCAGGGCCTGAAACACAGCCAACATTTCTAGACAAATTATGTGCCAAGAAAGATGCTGGTCTTGCCACAACCCCTCTCGCTGTCGCGCCACCTGAAGCTCCGAAGGAGCTATAATCAACCAATCGTTGATATAGTTCAAAATGCGGATGCCCTGGAGAAGCCGCGGCGCCCGAGCACCAGGAGAGAGCGGGCACCGTATGGCCTCTCCTGGTGGGGACCACCCTCTGCACCTCGACAGTAATGGCGTCAGGGTCTCTGATTCTGCTGTGCCCGGTGTGCCGTGCTCGTCGACGGGCGGGGCAGCCCCAGAGACGTGGCATCGACGGGGAAGGAATTATCAAATGTCGCTGCCCGTGTCAACTCCTAGTGGAACCTCTCAATGACAGGTCAATTGAGTACCCAAAGAGGCATGATGAGGAAAGCGGCGCATACAAGAGAAAGATTTTACTTTTCTCTCATATTGGAGAGACTCACCATAGATGTCTCAGTGTCCACCAGAGCTGCCATAAAATGGCCCACGGATTTGGCCGTCTATTTCGTGGCACAGAGCGACAGATCCGCTGCCTGACGAAGTTCTCGAACAACGTCATGACTTAACATCTCCCCCTCGGCCACGTCTTTAAGCAGCACTGCCTGATACGCCTGCACTATGGCCATGGTATACATGCAAGAAGCCGCTTGCCTCGCCTCTGAATAAGCTTTGCCCACCAGCAGTATTGTCCGGTGTCTTAAAGGACGATGCCGCGGGATAGATAGCTCGCTAAAATATACTCCGCTTAGGCATTGTACCATAACCAGACATGTTAGCATCGGTAACGTTCGATCATATCAAAGTACGTGGATTAAACACGCGCGAAGACACCGGCCTTTCCGAGGACCTCGACACCTCAGTGTGGAGGTCAGGGAAGAAAGGCAAACACCAGCAAGGCAAAAATATTTATCCACTTACTGGTTGTTGCCGACTCCTGCCTGTCATCCGATCACCCAATATTGAGATTCTCAATAGTTCGGGCGAGTACTTCAACGTCAATGCTCCTCAGACCCGGATAGTTGAAGTAATGGTGTCTCATCCTGGGCGGAAGAACCCACAGCACGTGCCTCCCAGTCCCGGAGTAAGACACTGGCTCCAGCATGAAAAAGGCTGAGAAAAAGCCGTCACTCTGCTAGATCCATCTGCGATCCCCACGAAGACAGTAGCCGCTCTGCCTCGACAGACGCGGGACCTGAGCCGTGGGGAGCGCGAACCGAACCGCTCTCCTCAAAGAGTGACCGGTGAGAGCGCAGCGTCCGCATTGGCAGACGCTCACAATGCTAAAGCTAGCCCCCTCGAGAGCTAACTGGGCATGTAGCACTCCCAAACAAACAACGCATAGTTGGTGTGTATCCCCACCCGTAAGAAAGCGGGTGCAAGGAAAAAAACACACTTCCTATAACGCTGCTTACTCGCCATAATTACGGTAGATTCTGCTTAGAAAAACTAACGACAGAAACCGCAAGGACTATCACACAATGCACTTGCTGAAGCTACAGAAGATGAATAGGCTTGTGTTTTGGGGTGTTTTTTGGTTTCCTGGTTGCGACATCACCCGTCTATGTCGTTCCGTCTCGCCATTGGGCTGATTTCACACGTACTTCATGACGCAATCACGCAGAGCGTTCCCACAGCGTTTTCACACAGCGTCTCGTTCCCTTCAGGGAACTAAGGTTACATATGTAACCGGAGACGTTCTTTCCTAATATCAGTTCTTCAATTTTGTTGCCAAACACAATAATTTCGATTTTATTTTGGTTTCATTGTAGACAATCCTGGTTCATCCAGGCATTTATGAGCTCTATATTGTCACAATTGTCTATAGGTGAAGTGCAGAGAGAGCTAGATGCAGAGCGTATATTGATTTATTGATATATTCCGTTCATGGTGTTTATTTCATCCACAAAACAAACACATAACACCGATACGGAAACATACATTAAACACTGTCACATAAAACAAAAGTGTGCTTACACAAAGCGACTAGAACATTTACAAAAACACAGTGCACGACTAAAACAAAGACACTCACCCACATAACGGCACGCAACATAACCTTAATCACAAGCACCTGTGAACCTAACCAGGGACCTTAAATAGGCCACTGATTAACTAAACTATGACCGGTGCTTAGCTTAACCCAAAAAAACTGTTCTTCTAATCATCCTTATACACAGAAGTGCTCTCCCCTAAACACCATGTGACAACACAGCTCAACAGCGTTGTCACGCAGCTCGAAGTTCCCTGATAGGGAACTGGATTCTCGAGCCCTAAAAACCAGGGACCACGTAATTTAGGTGTAATGATAAACTCAGATCTCATGTTCACTATATGGTTGTGTTGTATTAGTTCCATACACTATATGATTATGTTGTATTAGTTACAAACACTATATGGTTGTGTTGTATTAGTTACATACACTACATGGTTGTGTTGTATTAGTTCCATACACTATATGATTATGTTGTATTAGTTACATACATTATATGGTTGTGTTGTATTAGTTACATACACTATATGGTTGTGTTGTATTAGTTACATACACTATGTTATTGTGTTGTATTAGTTACAAACACTATATGGTTGTGTTGTATTAGTTACATACACTATATGGTCGTGTTGTGTTAGTTACATACACTATATGGTTGTGTTGTATTAGTTACATACACTATATGGTTGTGTTGTATTAGTTACATAAATTATATGGTTGTGTTGTGTTAGTTACAAACACTATATAGTTGTGTTGTATTAGTTACATACACTATATGGTTGTGTTTTATTAGTTACAAACACTATATGGTTGTGTTGTATTAGTTACAAACACTATATGGTTGTGTTGTATTAGTTACATAAACTATATGGTTGTGTTGTGTTAGTTACATACACTATATGGTTGTGTTGTGTTAGTTAAATACACTATATGGTTGTGTTTTATTAGTTACATACATTATATTGTTGTGTTTTATTAGTTACATACACTATATAGTTGTGTTGTATTAGTTACATACACTATATGGTTGTGTTGTATTAGTTACATACACTATATGGTTGTGTTTTATTAGTTACATACACTATATGGTTGTGTTGTGTTAGTTACATACATTATATGGTTGTGTTGTTTTATTTTCTACACTATATGGTTGTGTTGTATTACTTTCTACACTATATGGTTGTGAATGTTTTACTTTCTACACTATATGGTTGTGTTGTTTTACATTCTACACTATATGGTTGTGTTGTTTTACGTTCTACACTATATGGTTGTGAATGTTTTACTTTCTACACTATATGGTTGTGTTATTTTACTTTCTACACTATATGGCTGTGTTGTTTTACATTCTACACTATATGGTTGTGAATCTTTTACATTCTACACTATATGGATGTCTTTTTTTACTTTCTACGCTATATGGATGTGTTGTTTTATTTTCTACACTATATGGTTGTGTTGTTTTATTTTCTACACTATATGGTTGTGAATGTTTTACTTTCTACACTATATGGTTGTGTTGTTTTACATTCTACACTATATGGTTGTGAATGTTTTACATTCTACACTATATGGTTGTGAATGTTTTACATTCTACACTATATGGCTGTGTTGTTTTACTTTCTACACTATATGGTTGTGTTGTTTTACTTTCTACACTATATGGATGTGTTGTTTTTGTTCCATTTGCATTAATGTTGTGTTGTCTCAACTTTAATCACTATATGGTTGTGTTATCTATGTGTGTGGGTGGTTGTCACAGATCGTGGCCACAGTTACATTTTCACACACTGCTGCAGAATACTGCCAAAGTCCACCAAGGCTTCTCTCTACAGGATACAGACCCCTGGATGACCCCCTTACACAATAACACACCAAGATGCAGGGACAACAGTGTATTATATTTTTATCAGCATGTCTACAATTCCCATGACTGCCCTCATATCTAGGGTGTACTGCTCCACCTGTCAATGTCATTATTATTTCCAAAGGTGGACAACTTTTCTCTCAAAGCAGTGAATATAATAAATGTATGTGTTTTTTGGTGCAATGAAAAGTGTTCACCTGCAAACCTGAATGCTCAGAGTTCAGCCCACCCATCTCACGGCAGCTATAGGATCAAGACTGAATGTTGTGCACTGGTTCTGACTGTGCCCTCTGTGTGTCTCTCCAGTTACCTAGACAGTTTAGACCGCATCGGTGCACCTGACTACCAGCCCACAGAGCAGGACATCCTCAGAACCCGAGTCAAGACCACTGGCATTGTAGAAACTCATTTTGTCTTCAAGAACCTTCACTTCAGGTAAATCACTTGTTCTGTGCTCTTTATCATCGCACGACCGTCTACTGCAGCAACACATTTTTAGTTCCTACATACAGTGGATATAAGAAGTTTACACATCCATGTAAAAATTCAATGAGTTCAGTTTGTTTTTCAATTGAATTGTTCACGTTATAGGTGACATTAAAGGTGGAAAAACAGGATATGTCTTTCTCAAAATTTTCCACATTACAAAAACCTGGCATTTTAACAGGGGTGTGTAGACTTTTTATATCCACTGTAATTCTGCTGATTATGCTGCCTTTACACTAGATAAGGGTATGCAACATGGTAGCACGCCTCACTGCGCTCTAGTGATTTCTGGTGAATGGGTGTGCTCAAATGAAGCGCGAAAAGCAGAGATTGAATCTGGGGTTAGACTTCCCGAACAGCTTTGGATGCGCTTGGGAGGACATATCTCAAGATTGACTGTCCACTGGAATCCACTGGGAGTTACTTTTATGAAGCAGGGCATTTATCATGAGTTGGATATTATGAAATTTGGGGGGGGGGTGTTTAACGTAGACGCAAGGATAGGCAATGCTGCACGATGGAGGTGGAGGAATACAACCAGGTGATGGAGCTTGCAGAGGCCACTGTGACCATAACATCTCGGTCCCATTACAATTCATACCTCAGCTGGAAAGCTGTCAGGAAGATGAGCCACACGTCAGAGTGGTTTGTTTTACGTTACCCACTCACCTCCTCCCCTTGCACTCTGCTGTTTCATAAAACTCTTAAATCCTTCTCCGCTGACCGTGACCAGTTCCCTGAACACAGGCATGTTTGGTTTATTCAGCATGTGTCTCAGTGGTTATTAAGATATCTCCTAAATGGATCTTTCCATTAATGTTACAAGGCAGTTCAATAATTGCAGCACAGAGTTCTGAGAATGAATCTTCATTTAACGTCTAAGCTCTGGATCATTAGTTTAGAACTGGGAAATCTATGACTATTTAAGTTAAAATAATGTGATATTGTCTAGAATTATAGAATTTTGTAATGTTTAGCGACGTCTAAAATGCTGTGCAACCCTGTTGATATTATGCTTTTGTGTTTCAAAAATGTTACACACCATGTGTTTGCTGCTGACGTACAAGCAGGAGAACCATGAAAAGAAAAGTTTTGACCAGGGTATAGTCCCATGACCAGGGTATAGTCCCATGACCAGGGTATAGTCCCATGACCAGGGTATAGTCCCATGACCAGGGTATAGTCCCATGACCAGGGTATAGTCCCATGACCAGGGTATAGTCCCATGACCAGGGTATAGTCCCATGACCAGGGTATAGTCCCATGACCAGGGTATAGTCCCATGACCAGGGTATAGTCCCATGACCAGGGTATAGTCCCATGACCAGGGTATAGTCCCATGACCAGGGTAGTCCCATGACCAGGGTATAGTCCATGACCAGGGTATAGTCCCATGACCAGGGTATAGTCCCATGACCAGGGTATAGTCCATGACCAGGGTATAGTCCCATGACCAGGGTATAGTCCCATGACCAGGGTATAGTCCCATGACCAGGGTATAGTCCCATGACCAGGGTATAGTCCCATGACCAGGGTATAGTCCCATGACCAGGGTATAGTCCCATGACCAGGGTATAGTCCCATGACCAGGGTATAGTCCCATGACCAGGGTATAGTCCCATGACCAGGGAATAGTCCCATGACCAGGGTATAGTCCCATGACCAGGGTATAGTCCCATGACCAGGGTATAGTCCCATGACCAGGGTATAGTCCCATGACCAGGGTATAGTCCCATGACCAGGGTATAGTCCCATTACCAGGGTATAGTCCCATTACCAGGGTATAGTCCCATGACCAGGGTATAGTCCCATGACCAGGGTATAGTCCCATGACCAGGGTATAGTCCCATGACCAGGGTATAGTCCCATGACCAGGGTATAGTCCCATGACCAGGGTATAGTCCCATGACCAGGGTATAGTCCCATGACCAGGGTATAGTCCCATGACCAGGGTATAGTCCCATGACCAGGGTATAGTCCCATGACCAGGGTATAGTCCCATGACCAGGGTATAGTCCCATGACCAGGGTATAGTCCCATGACCAGGGTATAGTCCCATGACCAGGGTATAGTCCCATGACCAGGGTATAGTCCCATGATCAGGGTATAGTCCCATGATCAGGGTATAGTCCCATGATCAGGGTATAGTCCCATGACCAGAGTATAATCTCATGACCAGGGTATAGTCCCACGATCAGGGTACAGTCCCATGATCAGGGTATAGTCCCATGACCAGGGTATAGTCCCATGATCAGGGTATAGTCCCATGATCAGGGTATAGTCCCATGATCAGGGTGTAGTCCCATGACCAGGGTATAGTCCCATGATCAGGGTATAGTCCCATGATCAGGGTATAGTCCCATGACCAGGGTATAGTCCCATGATCAGGGTATAGTCCCATGACCAGGGTATAGTCCCATGACCAGGGTATAGTCCCATGATCAGGGTATAGTCCCATGATCAGGGTGTAGTCCCATGACCAGGGTATAATCTGTGAGAATTTAAGACCTTGTGATGACCTGCTGCTGGCAAATTCATCTTGTGATGTTTTTTGTTGACGCCAATGACTAGCATGTAGCACTTTGTTTTGATGAATTGCTAGACTTAAACTTAAACCAATTACAAAACCAGGAGAAAAAGTCGATGAGATTTAGAAAAGGGTATTTCTTGCGTGTGTGAAAAACTGACTGTCTACACAGCGTTCCCTGCTGAGTAGTCAATTTGAATTTGAAAAGTGCAAATTCAGATGAGGTATAAGGTTCTATCGCAAAGCAAGCACCTATAAGTGCCAGAGCTGTAACAGTTTGTAACTGTATGATGTAGTGAATAATGTATTGGAGGATGTTGTTTATAATGTATCGGGTGGTGTAATGGATGGTGTAGTGTATAATGTATTGGATGGTGTAATGGATGATGTAGTGTATAATGTATTGGGTGGTGTAATGGATGATGTAGTGTATAATGTATTGGGTGGTGTAATGGATGATGTAGTGTATAATGTATCGGGTGGTGTAATGGATGATGTAGTGTATAATGTATTGGGTGGTGTAATGGATGATGTAGTGTATAATGTATTGGGTGGTGTAATGGATGATGTAGTGTATAATGTATTGGGTGGTGTTATGGATGATGTAGTGTATAATGTATTGGGTGGTGTAATGCATGATGTAGTGTATAATGTATCGGGTGGTGTAATGGATGATGTAGTGTATAATGTATTTGGTAGTGTAATGGATGATGTAGTGTATAATGTATTGGGTGGTGTAATGGATGATGTAATGTATAATGTATTGGGTGGTGTAATTGATGATGTAGTGTATAATGTATTGGGTGGTGTAATGGGTGATGTAGTGTATAATGTATTGGGTGGTGTAATGGATGATGTAGTGTATAATGTATTGGGTGGTGTAATGGATGATGTAGTGTAGTGTATAATGTATTGGGTGGTGTAATGGATGATATAGTGTATAATGTATTGGGTGGTGTAATGGATGATGTAGTGTATAATGTATTGGGTGGTGTAATAGATGATGTAGTGTAGTGTATAATGTATTGGGTGGTGTAATGGATGATATAGTGTAGTCTATAATGTATTGGGTGGTGTAATGGATGATATAGTGTATAATGTATTGGGTGGTGTAATGGATGATGTAGTGTATAATGTATTGGGTGGTGTAATGGATGATGTAGTGTAGTGTATAATGTATTGGGTGGTGTAATGGATGATATAGTGTATAATGTATTGGGAGGTGTAATGGATGATATAGTGTATAATGTATTGGGTGGTGTAATGGATGATGTAGTGTATAATGTATTGGGTGGGGTAATGGATGATGTAGTGTATAATGTATTGGGTGGTGTAATGGATGATGTAGTGTATAATGTATTGGGTGGTGTAATGGATGATGTAGTGTATAATGTATTGGGTGGTTTAATGCATGATGTAGTTTATAATGTATCAGATGGTGTAATGGATGGTGTAGTGTATAATGTAATTGATGATGTAGTGTATAATGTATTGGGTGGTGTAATGGATGATGTAGTGTATAATGTATTGGGTGGTGTAATGGATGATGTAGTGTATAATGTATTGGGTGGTGTAATGGATGATGTAGTGTAGTGTATAATGTATTGGGTGGTGTAATGGATGATATAGTGTATAATGTATTGGGTGGTGTAATGGATGATGTAGTGTATAATGTATTGGGTGGTGTAATGGATGATATAGTGTATAATGTATTGGGTGGTGTAATGGATGATGTAGTGTATAATGTATTGGGTGGTGTAATGGATGATGTAGTGTATAATGTATTGGGTGGTGTAATGGATGATGTAGTGTAGTGTATAATGTATTGGGTGGTGTAATGGATGATATAGTGTATAATGTATTGGGTGGTGTAATGGATGATGTAGTGTATAATGTATTGGGTGGTGTAATGGATGATGTAGTGTAGTGTATAATGTATTGGGTGGTGTAATAGATGATATAGTGTAGTGTATAATGTATTGGGTGGTGTAATGGATGATATAGTGTATTATGTATTGGGTGGTGTAATGGATGATGTAGTGTAGTGTATAATGTATTGGGTGATGTAATTGATGATGTAGTGTATAATGTATTGGGTGGTGTAATGGATGATGTAGTGTATAATGTATTGGGTGGTGTAATGGATGATGTAGTGTATAATGTATTGAGTGGTGTAATGGATGATGTAGTGTATAATGTATTGGGTGGTGTAATGGATGATGTAGAGTATAATGTATTGGGTGGTGTAATGGATGATGTAGTGTATAATGTATTGGGTGGTGTAATGGATGACATAGTGTATAATGTATTGGGTGGTGTAATGGATGATGTAGTGTATAATGTATTGGGTGGTGTAATGGATGATGTAATGTATAATGTATTGGGTGGTGTAATGGATGATGTAGTGTATAATGTAATTGATGATGTAGTGTATAATGTATTGGGTGGTGTAATGGATGATGTAGTGTATAATGTATTGGGTGGTGTAATGGATGATGTAGTGTAGTGTATAATGTATTTGGTGGTGTAATGGATGATGTAGTGTAGTGTATAATGTATTGGGTGGTGTAATGGATGATGTAGTGTATAATGTATTGGGTGGTGTAATGGATGATATAGTGTATAATGTATTGGGTGGTGTAATGGATGATGTAGTGTATAATGTATTGGGTGGTGTAATGGATGATATAGTGTATAATGTATTGGGTGGTGTAATGGATGATGTAGTGTATAATGTATTGGGTGGTGTAATGGATGATGTAGTGTAGTGTATAATGTATTGGGTGGTGTAATGGATGATATAGCGTAGTGTATAATGTATTGGGTGGTGTAATGGATGATATAGTGTATAATGAATTGGGTGGTGTAATGGATGATGTAGTGTATAATGTATTGGGTGGTGTAATGGATGATGTAGTGTAGTGTATAATGTATTGGGTGGTGTAATGGATGATATAGTGTATAATGTATTGGGAGGTGTAATGGATGATATAGTGTATAATGTATTGGATGGTGTAATGGATGATGTAGTGTATAATGTATTGGGTGGTGTAATGGATGATGTAGTGTATAATGTATTGGGTGGTGTAATGGATGATGTAGTGTATAATGTACTGGGTGGTGTAATGGATGATGTAGTGTATAATGTATTGGGTGGTGTAATGGATGATGTAGTGTAGTGTATAATGTATTGGGTGGTGTAATGGATGATATAGTGTATAATGTATTGGGAGGTGTAATGGATGATATAGTGTATAATGTATTGGGTGGTGTAATGGATGATATAGTGTATAATGTATTGGGTGGTGTAATGGATGATGTAGTGTAGTGTATAATGTATTGGGTGGTGTAATGGATGATATAGTGTATAATGTATTGGGTGGTGTAATGGATGATGTAGTGTATAATGTATTGGGTGGTGTAATGGATGATGTAGTGTAGTGTATAATGTATTGGGTGGTGTATTGGATGATATAGTGTATAATGTATTGGGACGTGTAATGGATGATATAGTGTATAATGTATTGGGTGGTGTAATGGATGATGTAGTGTATAATGTATTGGGTGGTGTAATGGATGATGTAGTGTATAATGTATTGGGTGGTTTAATGCATGATGTAGTTTATAATGTATCAGATGGTGTAATGGATGGTGTGTAATCCATAGGCTGTTTGATGTTGGAGGACAGAGGTCGGAGAGGAAGAAATGGATCCACTGCTTTGAGGACGTGACAGCCATTATCTTCTGCGTGGCACTGAGTGGGTATGACCAGGTGCTGCATGAAGACGAGACCACGGTGAGTCACGCACACACACACACACACACACACACACACACACACACACACACACACACACACACACACACACACACACACACACACACACACACACACACACACACACACTCACTATCAAATCGTTTGGTCTCTTCATTAAATGCTCTACAATGCAGTGCATTACATTTCATTTAATATGAATCATGTATGTTTTCCTGATTGAAGACATGGTTATAATGAACAGCATATTCCTGCACTGGAGTGCTGTACAACCACACACATCCTAGGTTTGCTGCTCCTCACGTTCAGGTCTGGTTCACCATAACTAGGGAGGGATGTTGCTGTAAAACACAATGCACATGTAGGCTCCTGTATATTACAACGACGTGTGTGTGCTACATGCAATTGTTTATGCAGAAATATGTGAGGTTCAATCCATAACGCAACGTGAGATAAGAGCACATGTTTCTTCCCATGTAGTTCCAGTCAGTCGTCCACCATAAAATGTGTTCATACCGTCATATTTCAGTGTTGTCTGGAGCCTGTCTTCACCATTTACTACTATGCAGTATAATCTTTCCCAGGTCCTGCAATACCAAAAAGAAAACTAATTTTACTTTTACTTTTTAAAACCACAACAAAATGTATCAAAATAGATTCCCTTTAGATTTGTGTGGACTGTGTTTCCATTCAATGGATTTAGAGACGTGATAACGGCAGAAGGATATGACCAATAAACCTATTGAACTACGCTTCTGACAAGATGACTGACTTCTGAATGACAGTTATTTGTATATGCGTAGTAGCACACACACAGATGCACACACACAACACACACACAACACAACAAGCACATTTCATCTGTCGCTGTCTTTATCTGCCTCTCTGCCTACCTGTTTTTCTCTAATGGCCGTACTACCATCGACTCAACACCACAGTGAATTGGAAAATGTTTTCAGTCGTTCTCTTTAGTAATTGCATCTGCAAGGTCTTGTTTGGGATCTTCTTGCCTGCTCTACATTTTTCTCCTTTCACCGTTCGGGGAGCGTGCGTGCGTGATGATTTGGGCTCTTGTGCATGTTCATCTCTGCTCCCCTGAGCAAACCTCGTCCCCAGCAGCTCTGGTCTCTTCTTCAACGTCTTCTCGTCTCAGCTGCTCTCCTGTCTCGCCATCGGCTGTCTTCTCTAACCAATCGGCAAAGCTAAAAACACACCTGGTTCCACAGAGGGCCTTCCACCATACATGATCACAGGTAAACCTTCTAGACGGACTAACAGTCCGAAATTAACCGGAAGGAATTGAAAGCAGTGCTTCTGGTTGTGATGTGATTATTTGTACATGTTTAGCATGTCTGTGTGTTTACCTTTTAGTTCCTGTCATTCTCTCTTGTGAATGTTACGACCATACCATATGTATATGATGGGACACTAGACTGCACAGAATGGGTTGTGTTGTTGTCAAAAAGTCATCAGAAGCTAATACAAAGATGACATGTTTATCTATAGTTTTTCTTATTTCCTCTTTCTTTTACATTTGGCACATGTTGTTTCATTACAAGAAAGGTAGTCTTTGAGTCTTTATTTATGTTTTATTTTGGGCTGTACTATTTTAGGGCTCTGTGCTATTTCATCTGGTTGGCACTCTCAAGGTTTTCCTCCGCGAAATGTCAATGGATTGGCTGTGCAAGCCCTTTCTGATGCTTTAAGTGGAATGTTATTGGCTGTTAATTACCTATTGTTCAGAACACAGCAAAACAAGAGAGCATCTACTTCCAACTCTGATTTAACTTTTAAGCAGTCAAACACTGCAGTGAAGTAACATGAAATACCTAGAAATTAATTTGCATGTACTCTGCGAGAAAAGCATACCAAGTTTGTGAGACTTTAAGGACACCCAAACTTATGGATGAACTTGGCTAACCTCCCAGGATGTGAGATACATATCATAATTCTAATTTTACCATAATTAAACATTATTTAAGAATAAGTTATTATTGGGTGTGGCCAGAATGTTCATGGAAAGTGCCTCTATAGTTTATGCTTTCTAGTTTTATTTCTTCACTCTTTTTTTGCCCTTTTTTAGTCTGTCTGTGTGTCAGCATGTTAGCATGTAGGTGTACACGTGTTGGTGCCCCTTTAACTAAAACAATTTGTTAGTCCACTAAACATCCTTAGGATGTGCTCAGTTTTCCTGGTATGTCTTTAGATCTGTGTGTGACGTAGCTATACATTGTGACATGCTGTTTTCTCTACCCACAGAACCGCATGCATGAGTCTATGAAGTTGTTCGACAGCATCTGTAACAACAAATGGTTCACACATACCTCCATCATTCTATTTCTCAACAAGAAGGACATATTCGAGCAGAAAATTGAGAAATCTCCCCTTAGTATCTGCTTCTTGGACTACACAGGTAATTGATGAATAGTGGAGACTGCTGAGAAAATGGAGGGAGGGTAAATGCTGGTTGATTAGCATTCTGAATCGGACCAGTAGGAGATTATTCTTTATTTTTATTCTCTGATCAGTTTCTCATCCCTATTACAAATCCATTTTATCATCTAGTGCTTACACAGTGGATTTAATAATTGTTCACTCCCTTGGACTTTTCCCAATTTTATTGCATTCAAATGTGCAGTTAAACTGGACGTAATTAGCGTTTCAGCAGCGTGGCATTAGCTATTATTCTTAAATATATATTTCACAAAAAATCTCAATTCCATAACAATAATTATAATGTTACATATTGCAAAGTCCAACAGATGGGAATTATAATTCAATCCACAGAGCAGGCTAGGAGCTAGCCAAGTCACCCAAGTTCCGCTGTAAAAGTACAATTAAGCCACTTACTGTAGGAAGACTTGTTTTTATAATGGCTGTATTTTGTCTTGTTTTTAGTTTTTTTGTACTGCTTTTCCTACATGCTGCTCTGTCACATGTTTGTGCAGGTCCGAACACCTTCATGGAGGCAGTGGCCTACATCCAGTCTCAATACGAAAGCAAGAACAAGTCCCTGGACAAGGATGTGTACGCTCACATCACCTGTGCCACTGACACCAACAACATCCAGTTTGTGTTTGACGCTGTCACCGATGTCATTATCGCTAACAACCTGCGTGGCTGTGGCCTGTATTAACTCTGACCTGGGATTGACTTCTTCGCCTATATGTCAAATGAATGCTCCTATTAGATTTGTTTAATATCAAGACATTTGAACTCAGTTGTATTTTATGCCTGAAGCATTGAACATCACATGAAGTGAATCCATGAAAGAGAACTGCCTTGGCTGAAACATTTAGTTTAGTGTAATTCTAAATAATATATATTTAAAAAATCTATTATTTGACATTTTAACACAGTCTATACATCCACAGTGAATCACATTTTCAGGGGCCTCCCAGGTGTGACAGCAAACAAATGTCTGTTAACCCAGCTTCCACATACTAGATTGAGACTGACTGTGCTAGCTAATCAGTGGCTAAATGGCTACGGTGGGAGGGTGTGGGTGGGAGTTCGGGAGGGTGCGTTGGAGTGATTTCCTGGCCTCATCGCACTGTGCTAACTATGGACAGTGCGATGAGCTTTGGGAGCGGTAAAGAGAGGTTTGACAGGTGGGTGATAGTGCCATCATACTCATAGACCCCTATAGTGCCATCATACTCATAGACCCCTATAGTGCCATCATACTCATAGACCCCTATAGTGCCATCATACTCATAGACCCCTATAGTGCCATCATACTCATAGACCCCTATAGTGCCATCATACTCATAGACCCCTATAGTGCCATCATACTCATAGACCCCTATAGTGCCATCATACTCATAGACCCCTATAGTGCCATCATACTCATAGACCCCTATAGTGCCATCATACTCATAGACCCCTATAGTGCCATCATACTCATAGACCCCTATAGTGCCATCATACTCATAGACCCCTATAGTGCCATCATACTCATAGACCCCTATAGTGCCATCATACTCATAGACCCCAATAGTGCCATCATACTCATAGACCCCTATAGTGCCATCATACTCATAGACCCCTATAGTGCCATCATACTCATAGACCCACTCTGTCATCGTCCAACCACAGAGTGGGTCTATGAGTGCCATCATACTCATAGACCCACTCTGTGGTTGGACGATGAGTTGGGAGATTGACAGGTGGGTGATAGTGCCATCATACTGATAGGACGATGAGTTGGAATTCATCGTAGCAGAGACTGGGAAAGATTACAGGTGTGCCTTTTTATAAACTATTTTAAACGCTAATTCATTTTTAAAGCAAGAATGCGGATTATAATATATAATAACATAGATTATTCCTGTATGTTTGACAATACAGTGCATTGTTTTGCAAAAGCACTAAGTCATTACTGATACTGATGTAATTGACATTTATAATCTACAAGAACGTATTTTCTAACAAATTGTATTTTGTAATTTTGCTGAGTTCTAGTCATCTGAAATGTGAGGAGTTTGTGCTTTGACTATTTGGTAAAGATGGAGTGAAAGTTTTAGGAGTTTCATGTATTTTCTCCTGACTTGTGGAAGATGGTACTTTGTAAATAATGTGAATAGGTGGATTTAGAAAGCGTATCATGCTATTGTTGCAACAAGTCCTTGTTTTGTAAGAATCAATCATTGGATTTGAAATGTGTCGAATTTAAAACGGCATCTAAATTTTAAGCCCCTTACGCTGCAGTGGTGTCACTGAAGGCTGCTCCAACTGTATGTCTTCGTGTATCTGACAGTCATGTATTATCCAAAGTGCCTAAAGTGAAGATAGATTGATAGAAATAGTTTAGTTGTCTCTGCAGTCCGACGGTGTTGTTTGTCTTGTCTGAATGGTGATTGGCCGGGCTCTATCAGCAACTACTTTACCTTACCACAGCAAATGCTGTATTCTTAATGGAGTAAGTAGTGAAACATTTGAAATGTTTGCATTTGTTCTGATTGTACTGACTGGTTGTGGATACAGCGGCACAAGGATAGTAAAACAAGAACCATTTGGACTTTTTGGGACATTTCACCACTCCAGAAAGAGTTAATTTTCTTGTAGGTTTACGGTAAAAGGTAAAATTCCGGTGGGAATTAAAGTTAGGTCTACGTTGAAGAGGAATAATATGGTGGGCTTATGTGATAATGTGTTTGTCATAATGTGTCTCTGGTTTGATTAGCCAGCTTGTACATTTCTAATAACACAGACCAAATGTCTAAACACCCTCACTGTCATTTATTAAATGATGCCAAAATACCTTATTGTGAAAGTGATGCACCACTACGAGTGTGTGCACTTGTCATGTCACGACTGTAGCAGGCCATCTTAGACATCACCAACGCGTCTGTCTCCCTGTGTCATGATTCCTTTATGATGCCCCCCCCCTCAAACAACCCGAGAAAAAAACTTTGTATTCATTCTTTTCTCTTCTGACTCCTGCTGTCTTTTTGGGGCCATTTCCAAAAAATTGACCGCCTACTATCAAACCTGGTCAGGCGCCGCGCAATCCAACGGACCACTGAGTTTGGGAAGTCAGTATTTGGGGGGGGGGCACCATGGTTACGTTCTAGCACAATGAAATACTCTTGTTCCGCCCGGTTTTTATAAACATTCCTAAAAAGTGCCTAAAAATATTTCTGTACGGAAATAATATTGGCATTATAATAATGATTATAGATTTTTCATTAAACTATTTTTGGTCCCCCCCAGCACTTGGTGTCCTACCAGCACTTGGTGTCCTACCAGCACTTGGTCCCCCCCCAGCAATTGGTTCCCCCCCCGCACTTGGTTCCCCCCCAGCACTTGGTTCCCTCCCCAGCACTTGGTTCCCTCCCCAGCACTTGGTGCCCCCCAGCACTTGGTGCCCCCCAGCAGCTGGTGCCCTACGCACAGCGCGTGATGCACGTGGTGGGAGCAGCGGTGCTGCTGTGTCATATCACGTCAATGTGCCACCTGATTGGAGGAAGAGCAGATGTTCCCATGACAATTGTTCTTAGCAGTGTGAACCTGATTGCCTTTGCCACTGCAGTGATTATTTAGGCTCTGTAATACTGTGTTGCCTCTACTGCAGTTCACTCCAGCGTCATAGAAATGTGGCTATAGCTGCGTAGGACTCAAGGGGCTAAGGCAGATAGTGTCCGTATTCCACAGCAGGACAGGCATCAGAGTCGTGGGGATGTGCCAAATCTTTAGAAACAGTGTTTGTGGTGCTACATTTGACATTTTCTGATGAATAAGAAGTGTGTTTATGCTGCAGGAGTCTCAGCTGGGGCTTTTATCTGTTTTGAACCAGCGTCTAGCGGGAGCGTGTGTCCGAGGGCAGATACCCACACAACGTCTCTCTGCTCATCTCACAGCCTGGCCTTAAACCCCACTAATGGCCTATGGTCCAGTGAATGAAGGGTAATAATATCGGCAGGCACATAGTACGCTGGGTAATAGAGTTCACGTCCACAGCAGTGATATTGATGGAGTTTTACAGTCAAGGTAAAGAGACACATTGGTACTTGTCTCTGTCTGGGGGGGAGGTAGGCTGAATGTGTGGTCATGAGGAAACTGAATCTCGGGTCCAGAGGGCAACATCACTGACAGGGCAGGGATATCATATGATATGGTATGATGTGTACTTTTGGTATCCCCCAATTCAATAGAGACGGTTCATGTTCGAAGTGGTCTAAAGATGTTGAACAGTTGATATAAATGCTCTCCCACTGTCTTAGTTTTATACTCGCACACAAACACACACACACACACACACTTTTACAACAGGCAAAACCTACCAGTATTTTAACTGCTGAGTTAAATAGTACAAATGTCAGGACACCAATCCCCAAGAAACACTTGCCAGCTGACAGTCCAATAGGTCGCTGATAAAATGTCCTGTTGTCCAGTGGTGTTGTCTGTGTCTCACTGCTGTAATTATTGTTTGCTTATGTGTATCTTTCACTGTTGTGATTATTTATTGAACAAAATAATAAAGAACCACATGACCACATCCCTCTCTTACTCTCTTTTCTCTTCTTTCTTTGTCATACCTTCTCTATGGGTCCTGGCAGCTTTTTTCTTCATGTTTTCCCTGGAAATGGAAATTATGTAGAGGGCATTTTATGGATGATGATCAACTTTGTGTGAGCTTCGTTAAGTGAGTGTTCTGCTGTTCCCCTCTCCCTGTCAATCTCTCCCTGTTTCTCACTCTCCCTGTCAATCTGTCCCTCTCTCTGTCTGTCTCTCTTTCCTTCTCTTTTTCACTGTTCCACTCTTTCTCACTGTCTCTTACTGTCTCTCCCTCTCTGTTTCCATTTCTTACTGTCTCTCTCCTTGTCTCTCTCTCTCTGTTCCACTCTTTCTCACTGTCTCTTACTGTCTCTCTCCTTGTCTCTCTCTCTATTCCTCCCTTTCTCCTTGTCTCTTAATGTCCCTCCCTGTCTTCCGTTCACTGTTTTGCTCTTTTTTCCTCTCTTTCTATGTCTCTTATTGTCTCTCTCCCTGTCTCTCTCAGTCTCTGTAACTCCTTTTTTATGTGATTAGGAAGCTGCTGAACTACTTATGAGTGTGTCACTGAATGCAGTACAGAACCCTCGGGACTGTAAAAAACAAACTACCGCCCAAAGCACTCACACACACACGTCATGATTCTCGATCCTTGTGAAGACACAACACTTGTATTCCTTTTATATCCTATTTAATATAGCCCTAACTCTAAACTGAATCCCACAAACTAACCGTTTCCCTGATCAAGCCCTATCCTACATTCTCACTAGTCAAATGGCCCCTCAATGCCAAATGTTCCTTGTTTTACAACCTTGTATGGATATTCAGTTCAAAACAAACGATTTAATATTAATCACGCAAACACCAAAATGTCATTTCATTTTTAAGTCTCATTGATGGCATGGATGTTCTAGCCCCGTCCTCTCTCTCTGAAGGGATGGATGTTCTAGCCCCGTCCTCTCTCTCTGAAGGGATGGATGTTCTAGCCCCGTCCTCTCTCTCTGAAGGGATGGATGTTCTAGCCCCGTCCTCTCTCTCTGAAGGGATGGATGTTCTAGCCCCGTCCTCTCTGAAGGGATGGATGTTCTAGCCCCGTCCTCTCTCTCTGAAGGGATGGATTTTCTAGCCCCGTCCTCTATCTCTGAAGGGATGGATGTTCTAGCCCGTCCTCTCTCTCTGAAGGGATGGATGTTCTAGCCCCGTCCTCTATCTCTGAAGGGATGGATGTTCTAGCCCCGTCCTCTCTCTCTGAAGGGATGGATGTTCTAGCCCCGTCCTCTCTCTCTGAAGGGATGGATGTTCTAGCCCCGTCCTCTCTGAAGGGATGGATGTTCTAGCCCCGTCCTCTATCTCTGAAGGGATGGATGTTCTAGCCCCGTCCTCTCTCTCTGAAGGGATGGATGTTCTAGCCCCGTCCTCTATCTCTGAAGGGATGGATGTTCTAGCCCCGTCCTCTCTCTAGCCCCGTGAAGGGATGGATGTTCTAGCCCCGTCCTCGCTCTCTGAAGGGATGGATGTTCTCTGAAGGGATGGATGTTCTAGCCCCGTCCTCTATCTCTGAAGGGATGGATGTTCTAGCCCCGTCCTCTCTCTCTGAAGGGATGGATGTTCTAGCCCCGTCCTCTATCTCTGAAGGGATGGATGTTCTAGCCCCGTCCTCTCTCTCTGAAGGGATGGATGTTCTAGCCCTGTCCTCTCTGAGTGAATAAATGTTCTAGCTGTCTCTCCGAAAGGATGAATTATCTAGCCGTGTCCTCTATCTCTGAAAGGTGTTCATGTTTTAGCCCTAATTTTCTTTTCTGTGAGGGACGATTATTCTGACCGGGTATCTGTTTCTTCTATCTCTTGTTTGTCATCTCTAGTCATCATCAGACACACACTGACCACAGCATCTTCTGCTAGCTGTCTCCCATAAACATCTCCTTATGTCTGATTGGAACCAATCAGTGTTCTTCATCACATAGGTTTATTGTTTCGATTAGTTCAATGATAAACCTTATCTTCTGCAACTCATCAGCTTCTGCCATCTCGGGTTGCTTTGTGGGTCTCTCATCTGTCAATATGCCGTTCTCAATTCATGAATCTCAATTCAACTGTGCTTGGTTTTTATTCCTCTTATATGCTAACCTTTCAACATTCTTTGTTTCTGCTCTTCCTCTCTTTCCCTCATCCTCCCTCTCTTCTTATCCACTCGGCTTCTTTCCTCTGTCTTTTTCTCCACTGCAGAATCGCATGCACGAGTCTCTTATGCTGTTCGATTCCATCTGTAACAACAAATTCTTCATTGACACTTCCATAATTCTGTTCCTCAACAAGAAAGATCTGTTTGCTGAAAAGATCAAGAAATCTGCCTTGAATATCTGTTTCCCTGAGTACACAGGTAAGATGTGGACGTTATTGGACATGTATATAGTGTAACTTCCCTACCTGAATTCTTTCAAAAAGCTAAATCTTACATTTTACACAGGTAATTTTTCTTCTTCGATTTTTACCTTTAATAATGGCCTCTACATGAATAAAAAATCAAACTTTGTTTTTGTGTCAGTATTTGGACATACAATCTCAATGGGGTGTTTTATTCCATGTTACACTGACTGTTGTAATTGTCAGAATTGTTACAAGTAGAAAATGCACTTAGGTCTTGACTATGTGATGTTAAATGGAGCTGTCGTTGTAGTAGATACAGCACAACCTAAGGGAATACATTTAGTGTCACATCTACTAACCTCTGATAAGGTGAGATCGTCACACATAACCCGAGGGAAAATGAAAGCAGAGCCATGCTTGTCATAGAGAAGGGAGGGATATCTCCCGATCTGTTTACTAGCAAGCAGGCAGACAAGCAGGAAGACAAGCAGGCAGTCAGACAAGCAGGCAGACAAGCAGACAGACAATCAAAGAGACAGACAGACAGACAAGCAGGCAGACAGCCAGACAAGCAGGCAGACAGACAGACAAGCAGACCGACAGACACGGTTCGGCTCCTCTTTGTCACTGGTTTAGCGATGCCAACAGGGATATTGGCCTGTCACATCTGACATTGGAAACTAACTGTTGAACACTTGTTGTCTGAAGTCAAGACCTTGAAGAGGTCATATAGCTCTCAATTCTTACTATTTCAGTATTCTGTCTCCCTCTATATCACCCTGTCCATCTCCTCTCCCCTCTCTATATCACCCTCTCCTCTCTCCTCTCTATATCACTCTCTCCTCTCTATATCACCCTCTCCTCCCCCTCTCTATATCACCCTCTCCTTTCTCCTCTCTATATCACCCTCTCCTCTCTATATCACCCTCTCCTCCTCTCTATATCACCCTCTCCTCCCCCCTCTCTATATCACCCTCTTCTCCCCCCCATCTATATCACCCTCTCCTCCCCTATATCACCCTATATCACCCTCTCCTCTCCCCTCTCTATATCACCCTCTCCTCTCCCCCTCTCTCTATATCACCCTCTCCCCCCCCTCTCTATATCACCCTCTCTCCCCCTCTCTATATCACCCTCTCCTCCCCCTCTCTATATCACCCTCTCCCCCTCTCTATATCACCCTCTCCTCCCCTCTCTATATCACCCTCTCCTCCCCCTCTCTATATCACCCTCTCCTCCCCCCCTCTCTATATCACCCTCTCTCCCCCCTCTCTCACCCCCTCTCCCCTCTATATCACCCTCTCCTCTCACCCTCCTCTCTATATCACCCTCTCCTCCCCCTCTCTATATCACCCTCTCCTCCCCCTCTCTATATCACCCTCTCCTCCTCTCTATATCACCCTCTCCTCTCCCCTCTCTATATCACCCTCTCCCTCTCTCTATATCACCCTCTCCCTCTCTCTATATCACCCTCTCCTCTCCCCTCTCTATATCACCCTCTCCCTCTCTCTATATCTCCCTCTCCACCCCCCCTCTCTATATCACCCTCTCCTCTCCTCCTCTCTATATCACCCTGTTCACCTCCTCTTCATTGACTCACTACACAGGTCCTAACACCTATGATGATGCAGCTGCCTACATTCAAGCACAATTTGAGAGCAAGAACCGTTCGCCCAATAAAGAGATCTACTGTCACCTGACGTGTGCCACAGATACAGGAAACATCCAGGTGGTGTTTGACGCTGTTACCGACATCATCATCGCCAATAACCTGCGAGGCTGTGGCTTGTACTGAACCCAACCTTCCCCTTGCCTCTGGAAATGATTCCAATTGAAAATGCAACTTGGTAAATAATAATGATGATCATTTTAAAATAGGCATACATATATATAAATATATATATATATTATGTTTTTAGTTTCTCTTCAAATCGCTGCCAACAGAACTGATTTCTTATAGAAACCCAGCCTTTTTTAGTTTAAGAACAAAGTTAGAAGCTCGTTTTATGTATTCTTCCCCCTGCCCAAATGTGTCTTTTTGTTTTTTAATAAAAACAACCCTTACATGTTTTACATAACATTTTTGTTATTTTTGTATGTTTATGATTTTCATATGTATATTTATTATAAGAATATCAGTCCATTTGATGACCAGTACACGTTTGCCTAAGTATGTTACTGTATAAATAATTTTAGTACCAGACTGGGTTTTCATGGTAATCCTAGTAGTTCTGTTCAGCTATTTGTTGGTTTAGACAAAAGGAAACGCCCAGGGTTGATGCGGCCAGGTTTACCTACTGGACGATGCGCGCTATGAGCTTGCTCTTTGGTTTGTTTTGTCTCTTTCCACCAAATCCCTTCCTGTCACTCCGGAGGGCCTTTGCTATTGGCTGCGTGGATTTCGGAGTGGTGAGTCACAGCACGTGACCCGAGCCTCTGTACCAATCAGATATCTGAAAGGTGGCTTTATCAGTGCCAACCCCCTGAGAATGACAGGTTTGGAGATAGTTCTAGGAACACTGTTACTGTAATGAAATACTTATTAACATAATCATGTAAGGAACTTCTACTTTTTTATTATCATTGATTAATTTATAAATGTATTTATTTATGGTCTGTCCCACACATCACCTCTGCACTTGTACTATATCGCTCCACTTCATCAGCCTTGTGTTTTCCTAGTGCCACCTATCCAGTGGTGTTTTGGGTTAAACCCTTGTTGGAAAGGAGTGTCCTGACGCGGATGGCTTGAGCCGACCTGCAGACTTCGTTAAATGCTTCACATAGGAAAGGTGTTTTATTGAATCCACAAAAAAGGTAAAAGACAATGGAAAACAGGACGTAAAACTAATATAAGGAAAAAAGACTTAATCAGCAGAGCTAACCTTTGTCAGGGGAGGACTGGGAGAGAGGCGTTTAAGAGGGAAGCCCACTATCGTCCTGACCAGTGATGTGGAGATTTCAGATGAAAGGTCACTGGTCTAGGAGGTAGAAAGCTGTAGATCCTTGGGTGATAGAATCTTTACTGTGTAGAACTATTAAAGAAAAAGAAACAACAAAGTATCATTATGAGAATAACAACAATGGAATTACAATAATAATAATTTCAATATAAATTATATTGATGACTCTGTAATATTATTCAAGTAAATTTCTTGTGCTTTGTAGCTACAAAAATTGTATTCCTCTCAACCTTACAAAAAAAATATTTCGCAAAGATTCCCGTGATCTAGTCTTGAATCGTTTTTACTGACTGTAAATTATTTTTGCCTGTTCACCCTGCATTACAGTGTCTTTATTTGGCCTGACTTATATATATAATATTGATTTTTTTTATTTTGGAAGAACCACTTTGGTGCACATCCTGCCCGGTTGCTGGTAAGAGCTGGGTGTGCATGCGGCTGTACAGATTCATGAGCTTTCTTTTAGTTTGGGCGAACGTACTCAAACACCTTCCAGGTCTACATAGAAAAGCACAGCTCTCACTTCACACATATATTTGGATAGATGTATCTCCACCCTTTCTGCCTTTTTTATTTTCATTTAAATAAAAAAAACTACTGTGTATTATTACAAATACCAGTTTGGCATTATTTTTCTTTCGATCGCTTTTTGTTTAATTTTTTCTTTCTTTTTATCCCAGTGAATGCTTTTCTGTGCTTCTGTTTCTCCCTCCTTTTTAGTGAAAGTGGTTGTTCTTTCATGTGGGATGTTCGTGCTGGAATACCAATCGAATGTAGTGTTTAAATTAAAAACCACAGTTTTCATGACTACTACTTGTAGCATTCATCTTTTTCTGATGGCTACCACTCTGGTAATTACAGCCAACGATTACACACTGTCCTCAAGCTGTTGATACCTGGATACGTACTATGATACTAAAAACACCACATAACCGTCTATCATTATAGATAAAGGGCAGACATGCCCCAGAAGGGCTCTGACTATAGCGTCCTGCTAAAGCTCTAGGGATGTCTGGGTTAGACTGTGGCACAGAAAGTAAGTGTTAACTGGTAGATTAAATAGAGTGGTGGGTTAACTTGCATTTTATTGTCTTAATCAGGGTGGTTAACTGGTAGATTAAATAGAGTGGTGGGTTAACTTGCATTTTGTTGTCTTAATCAGGGTGGCTATTAACTGGTAGATTAAATAGAGTGGTGGGTTAACTTGCATTTTGTTGTCTTAATCAGGGTGGCTATTAACTGGTAGATTAAATAGAGTGGTGGGTTAACTTGCATTTTGTTGTCTTAATCAGGGTGGCTATTAACTGGTAGATTAAATAGAGTGGTGGGTTAACTTGCATTTTGTTGTCTTAATCAGGGTGGCTATTAACTGGTAGATTAAATAGAGTGGTGGGTTAACTTGCATTTTATTGTCTTAATCAGGGTGGCTATTAACTGGTAGATTAAATAGAGTGGTGGGTTAACTTGCATTTTGTTGTCTTAATCAGGGTGGCTATTAACTGGTAGATTAAATAGAGTGGTGGGTTAACTTGCATTTTGTTGTCTTAATCAGGGTGGTTATTAATTGGGAGATTAAATAGAGTGGTGGGTTAACTTGCATTTTGTTGTCTTAATCAGGGTGGTTAACTGGTAGATTAAATAGAGTGGTGGGTTAACTTGCATTTTGTTGTCTTAATCAGGGTGGTTAACTGGTAGATTAAATAGAGTGGTGGGTTAACTTGCATTTTGTTGTCTTAATCAGGGTGGCTATTAACTGGTAGATTAAATAGAGTGGTGGGTTGACTTGCATCTGTGCGTTTCAAACGTAACTTGGAACACTACAGTATGCAATAGGAGAACAATTGTAACTTTATAATACTTTAAATTTTTTTAAATGCTTTTTGTAGCTAACATTTTCAGGAATTAAGAGATTCTAACATGTATTATGTGAAGTTTGAATATGTATCAAAAAGTTTGAACAAACGCACGCATATAAACTTTATTATGCAAATCATCACAATAAACCACACATTCTACTCCTTAGGTCAGACATTTATTAGGGGAATTATAATACCGTTACGACTACAGTGACTACTTGTTTCAGCGTCGGACCGATGGATAAGGAGGAGGCCGGGCCAGGGGGCGCCTTTTTCAAATATTCACCAGTGTGTCCTGCATGTGGTTGTTGTGAAATGAATGAACTGCACCACCTTCTGGTCTAAACGTAATGTCTGTTTGTGACTCTCTGCAGAAGGTACAGCAGATACATGCTCTTACCGGATATTATTACATAGTCAATTTAAGATTTGAAATGAGACATGGAGCAGTGAATCTATCGTTTACCACATAATCTACACTCAAAGGCATATTGATACAGAAGCATTGTTCTCATCCATCAAACAACTTTTTTCTCCAACAAACATGCTGTTCCCATTTATTTAACACTGAGCGTTTCTAACCAACATTGTTCGCTACAAACACTGTTTCCATATAATATCAAACATTGTCCTGATATATTGAACCCGCGATTGGCATTTATCTAAAAAATTAGCATCTATCAAACATTGTTCTCACCCATCAAATTCTATGAAATACATTTGTTTCAATAATATTTCTTATATTAGAGAGTAGATGCAGTATTATCAGATGATTTTATGATTCCCTCTAGCTTTTGAGGGTCACAAAAACAGTCCAGTATCACCCATTCAGTTCACTGTACTGTGGACCAGTTCAGTGTACTGTGGACCAGTTCAGTGTACTGTGGTCCAGTTCAGTGTACTGTGGACCAGTTCAGTGTACTGTGGACCAGTTCAGTGTACTGTGGACCAGTTCAATGTTATGCGAACCAGTTCAGTGTTATGTGAACCAGTTCAGTGGACGGGGACCAGTTCAGTGTACTGTGGTCCAGTTCAGTATACTGTGGACCAGTTCAGTGTACTAGTTCAGTGTACTGTGGTCCAGTTGAGTGTACTGTGGTCCAGTTCAGTGTACTGTGGACCAGTTCAGTGTACTGTGGACCAGTTCAGTGTACTGTGGTCCAGTTCAGTGTACTGTGGTCCAGTTCAGTGTACTGTGGACCAGTTCAGTGTACTGTGGACCAGTTCAGTGTACTAGTTCAGTGTACTGTGGTCCAGTTCAGTGTACTGTGGTCCAGTTCAGTGTACTGTGGTCCAGTTCAGTGTACTGTGGTCCAGTTCAGTGTACTGTGGTCCAGTTCAGTGTACTGTGGTCCAGTTCAGTGTACTGTGGACCAGTTCAGTGTACTGTGGACCAGTTTAGTGTACTGTGGACCAGTTTAGTGTACTGTGGACCAGTTCAGTGTACTAGTTCAGTGTACTGTGGTCCAGTTCAGTGTACTGTGTTCCAGTTCAGTGTACTGTGGACCAGTTCAGTGTACTGTGGTCCAGTTCAGTGTACTGTGGACCAGTTCAGTGTACTGTGGACCAGTTCAGAGTACTAGTTCAGTGTACTGTGGACCAGTTCAGTGTACTGTGGACCAGTTCAGTGTACTGTGGTCCAGTTCAGTGTACTGTGGACCAGTTCAGTGTACTGTGGACCAGTTCAGTGTACTGTGGACCAGTTCAGTGTACTAGTTCAGTGTACTGTGGTCCAGTTCAGTGTACTGTGGACCAGTTCAGTGTACTGTGGTCCAGTTCAGTGTACTGTGGTCCAGTTCAGTGTACTGTGGACCAGTTCAGTGTACTGTGGACCAGTTCAGAGTACTAGTTCAGTGTACTGTGGACCAGTTCAGTGTACTGTGGACCAGTTCAGTGTACTGTGGTCCAGTTCAGTGTACTGTGGACCAGTTCAGTGTACTGTGGACCAGTTCAGTGTACTGTGGACCAGTTCAGTGTACTAGTTCAGTGTACTGTGGTCCAGTTCAGTGTACTGTGGACCAGTTCAGTGTACTGTGGTCCAGTTCAGTGTACTGTGGTCCAGTTCAGTGTACTGTGGACCAGTTCAGTGTACTGTGGACCAGTTCAGTGTACTAGTTCAGTGTACTGTGGTCCAGTTCAGTGTACTGTGGTCCAGTTCAGTGTACTGTGGACCAGTTCAGTGTACTAGTTCAGTGTACTGTGGTCCAGTTGAGTGTACTGTGGTCCAGTTCAGTGTACTGTGGACCAGTTCAGTGTACTGTGGACCAGTTCAGTGTACTGTGGACCAGTTCAGTGTACTAGTTCAGTGTACTGTGGTCCAGTTCAGTGTACTGTGGTCCAGTTCAGTGTACTGTGGACCAGTTCAGTGTACTGTGGTCCAGTTCAGTGTACTGTGGTCCAGTTCAGTGTACTGTGGACCAGTTCAGTGTACTGTGGACCAGTTCAGTGTACTGTGGACCAGTTCAGTGTACTGTGGACCAGTTCAGTGTACTAGTTCAGTGTACTGTGGTCCAGTTCAGTGTACTGTGGTCCAGTTCAGTGTACTGTGGACCAGTTCAGTGTACTGTGAACCAGTTCAGTGTACTGTGGTCCAGTTCAGTGTACTGTGGACCAGTTCAGTGTACTGCGGTCCAGTTCAGTGTACTGCGGTCCAGTTCAGTGTACTGTGGACCAGTTCAGTGTACTAGTTCAGTGTACTGTGGACCAGTTCAGTGTACTGTGGACCAGTTCAGTGTACTGTGGACCAGTTCAGTGTACTGTGGACCAGTTCAGTGTACTGTGGACCAGTTCAGTGTACTGTGGACCAGTTCAGTGTACTAGTTCAGTGTACTGTGGTCCAGTTCAGTGTACTGTGGACCAGTTCAGTGTACTGTGGTCCAGTTCAGTGTACTGTGGACCAGTTCAGTGTACTGTGGTCCAGTTCAGTGTACTGTGGTCCAGTTCAGTGTACTGTGGACCAGTTCAGTGTACTGTGGACCAGTTCAGTGTACTAGTTCAGTGTACTGTGGTCCAGTTCAGTGTACTGTGGTCCAGTTCAGTGTACTGTGGACCAGTTCAGTGTACTGTGGACCAGTTCAGTGTACTGTGGTCCAGTTCAGTGTACTGTGGACCAGTTCAGTGTACTGCGGTCCAGTTCAGTGTACTGTGGACCAGTTCAGTGTACTAGTTCAGTGTACTGTGGACCAGTTCAGTGTACTGTGGACCAGTTCAGTGTACTGTGGACCAGTTCAGTGTACTGTGGACCAGTTCAGTGTACTGTGGACCAGTTCAGTGTACTAGTTCAGTGTACTGTGGTCCAGTTCAGTGTACTGTGGACCAGTTCAGTGTACTGTGGACCAGTTCAGTGTACTAGTTCAGTGTACTGTGGACCAGTTCAGTGTACTGTGGACCAGTTCAGTGTACTAGTTCAGTGTACTGTGGTCCAGTTCAGTGTACTGTGGACCAGTTCAGTGTACTGTGGACCAGTCCAGTGTACTGTGGTCCAGTCCAGTGTACTGTGGACCAGTTCAGTGTACTGTGGACCAGTTCAGTGTACTGTGGACCAGTTCAGTGTACTGTGGACCAGTTCAGTGTACTAGTTCAGTGTACTGTGGTCCAGTTCAGTGTACTGTGGTCCAGTTCAGTGTACTGTGGTCCAGTTCAGTGTACTGTGGACCAGTTCAGTGTACTAGTTCAGTGTACTGTGGTCCAGTTCAGTGAACTGTGGACCAGTTCAGTGTACTGTGGTCCAGTTCAGTGTACTGTGGTCCAGTTCAGTGTACTGTGGACCAGTTTAGTGTACTGTGGACCAGTTTAGTGTACTGTGGACCAGTTCAGTGTACTAGTTCAGTGTACTGTGGTCCAGTTCAGTGTACTGTGGTCCAGTTCAGTGTACTGTGGACCAGTTCAGTGTACTGTGGACCAGTTCAGTGTACTAGTTCAGTGTACTGTGGTCCAGTTCAGTGTACTGTGGTCCAGTTCAGTGTACTGTGGACCAGTTCAGTGTACTGTGGACCAGTTCAGTGTACTGTGGTCCAGTTCAGTGTACTGTGGACCAGTTCAGTGTACTGTGGTCCAGTTCAGTGTACTGTGGTCCAGTTCAGTGTACTGTGGACCAGTTCAGTGTACTGTGGACCAGTTCAGAGTACTAGTTCAGTGTACTGTGGACCAGTTCAGTGTACTGTGGACCAGTTCAGTGTACTGTGGTCCAGTTCAGTGTACTGTGGACCAGTTCAGTGTACTGTGGACCAGTTCAGTGTACTGTGGACCAGTTCAGTGTACTAGTTCAATGTACTGTGGTCCAGTTCAGTGTACTGTGGACCAGTTCAGTGTACTGTGGACCAGTTCAGTGTACTGTGGACCAGTTCAGTGTACTGTGGACCAGTTCAGTGTACTGTGGACCAGTTCAGTGTACTAGTTCAATGTACTGTGGTCCAGTTCAGTGTACTGTGGACCAGTTCAGTGTACTGTGGACCAGTTCAGTGTACTGTGGTCCAGTTCAGTGTACTGTGGACCAGTTCAGTGTACTAGTTCAGTGTACTGTGGTCCAGTTCAGTGTACTGTGGTCCAGTTCAGTGTACTGTGGACCAGTTCAGTGTACTGTGGACCAGTTCAGTGTTATGCGAACCAGTTCAGTGTTATGTGAACCAGTTCAGTGGACGGGGACCAGTTCAGTGTACTGTGGTCCAGTTCAGTGTACTGTGGACCAGTTCAGTGTACTAGTTCAGTGTACCGTGGTCCAGTTGAGTGTACTGTGGTCCAGTTGAGTGTACTGTGGTCCAGTTCAGTGTACTGTGGACCAGTTCAGTGTACTGTGGACCAGTTCAGTGTACTGTGGACCAGTTCAGTGTACTGTGGACCAGTTCAGTGTACTAGTTCAGTGTACTGTGGTCCAGTTCAGTGTACTGTGGTCCAGTTCAGTGTACTGTGGACCAGTTCAGTGTACTGTGGACCAGTTCAGTGTACTAGTTCAGTGTACTGTGGTCCAGTTCAGTGTACTGTGGTCCAGTTCAGTGTACTGTGGACCAGTTCAGTGTACTAGTTCAGTGTACTGTGGTCCAGTTCAGTGTACTGTGGTCCAGTTCAGTGTACTGTGGACCAGTTCAGTGTACTGTGGACCAGTTCAGTGTTATGCGAACCAGTTCAGTGTTATGCGAACCAGTTCAGTGGACGGGGACCAGTTCAGTGTACTGTGGTCCAGTTCAGTGTACTGTGGACCAGTTCAGTGTACTGTGGACCAGTTCAGTGTACTAGTTCAGTGTACTGTGGACCAGTTCAGTGTACTGTGGTCCAGTTCAGTGTACTGTGGACCAGTTCAGTGTACTAGTTCAGTGTACTGTGGTCCAGTTCAGTGTACTGTGGTCCAGTTCAGTGTACTGTGGACCAGTTCAGTGTACTGTGGACCAGTTCAGTGTTATGCGAACCAGTTCAGTGTTATGCGAACCAGTTCAGTGTTATGCGAACCAGTTCAGTGTTATGCGAACCAGTTCAGTGTTATGTGAACCAGTTCAGTGGACGGGGACCAGTTCAGTGTACTGTGGTGCAGTTCAGTGTACTGTGGACCAGTTCAGTGTACTAGTTCAGTGTACTGTGGTCCAGTTGAGTGTACTGTGGTCCAGTTCAGTGTACTGTGGACCAGTTCAGTGTACTGTGGACCAGTTCAGTGTACTGTGGACCAGTTCAGTGTACTAGTTCAGTGTACTGTGGTCCAGTTCAGTGTACTGTGGACCAGTTCAGTGTACTGTGGTCCAGTTCAGTGTACTGTGGACCAGTTCAGTGTACTGTGGACCAGTTCAGTGTACTGTGGACCAGTTCAGTGTACTGTGGACCAGTTCAGTGTACTGTGGACCAGTTCAGTGTACTGTGGACCAGTTCAGTGTACTGTGGACCAGTTCAGTGTACTAGTTCAGTGTACTGTGGTCCAGTTCAGTGTACTGTGGACCAGTTCAGTGTACTGTGGACCAGTTCAGTGTACTGTGGTCCAGTTCAGTGTACTGTGGACCAGTTCAGTGTACTGTGGACCAGTTCAGTGTACTAGTTCAGTGTACTGTGGACCAGTTCAGTGTACTGTGGACCAGTTCAGTGTACTGTGGACCAGTTCAGTGTACTGTGGTCCAGTTCAGTGTACTGTGGACCAGTTCAGTGTACTGGTGTCCAGTTCAGTGTACTGCGGTCCAGTTCAGTGTACTGCGGTCCAGTTCAGTGTACTCTGTACTAGTTCAGTGTACTGTGGACCAGTTCAGTGTACTGCGGACCAGTTCAGTGTACTGCGGTCCAGTTCAGTGTACTGTGGACCAGTTCAGTGTACTGTGGACCAGTTCAGTGTACTGTGGACCAGTTCAGTGTACTAGTTCAGTGTACTAGTTCAGTGTACTGTGGACCAGTTCAGTGTACTGTGGACCAGTTCAGTGTACTAGTTCAGTGTACTGTGGACCAGTTCAGTGTACTGTGGTCCAGTTCAGTGTACTGTGGTCCAGTTCAGTGTACTGTGGTCCAGTTCAGTCTACTAGTTCAGTGTACTGTGGACCAGTTCAATCAACGGCAAAAATACAAAAATAGAAAGGCTTCAAAAATGATCTTGTGTTTATTGAAATGTGAGTAGATGTATTCTACTGGAACAATCTTCCACCGAAGCCTGTATGAAACTGTGAAACTTATGAAGTACTAAAGACAGCAGTGTTTTGTTGTTGTTGCTTTGAAAGAGTAATTCAAATTGTGCATGTTAGTATCATTTTGTTTGCAATTTTTCGAATGCCAAGAGAAAAATAATGGTCAATGCAGATAGTTTGATTGTCCCAGTCCAACGCGGCGTTAACATCGAAATGCAGTGCCATGCCAGGTCCCTACAATACCATATATTTAGACAGACTGTTTATCACCACAGCAGACGTCCACATTAATGCAGAGCAGATGGAAGAAATTGTCATCTGCTTTTTTAATGTATTTAATTGTTTTCCCTGTGTTTGTGTTCCATATTATTTTTAGAAATGTTCAGATTTTCAGTGCAAAATGCAACCTCTGGAAATGCATATAGATGTTTTGACTGATTTTACAATGTGGATAAAATAAATATTTGTGTGCAGTGCTGGTGTTAGGTCAATATATTTCTCAAGCAATATCTCTGAAGAAATCTAACCCAGACAATATCATTAGAAAAGTAGAAATGTTAAAACAAATCTGATTGAGCACCACAGTGTGTAACTGGTTCAACCATAATCCGATCATATGAACCATGTGTGTGTTATACAGTGACAAAATTAGTTTTTTATACATTACTGTATGATTTTGAATGACGTGTTTCATTATTTGAGGCTACTGTTCTGCTACGTCTGCATGTGGTTGGATGTAGTATTTTGACAAAATATTATTCGTGAAAAACTGTGATGAAACAGTCTCCAGGCTAAATAAATCTTGGGAATGCCCAAAAACACTTTTTTTATTCTTGTCTACGTCAGCACCAGCCTCAAATCACGCAGTGCCAACCTCACATCAAGCACTAACAAATTGGATATTTATAGCACAGCAGCGCCGTCTGTCTGTTGCTAGGAAACTGCCTGCTGCAGAAATCTCAAGCAAGAAGTGCCCTTTTTGTTAACAAAATTAGATGTTCCATGACAATGGCATCTATAAAAAAAACATTGTATATACAGGTGACTGGCCCTTGTTTAATTCTGGACAGTGTGAATTCATCTGAGTTGAAGGGAAAGATTTCATCTTACTTCAAAGTTAACCACTTAGATCCAAAATGACAATTGTAATATACAAAATTCACAGCACACACGACTAAGAATTTACTTTAAAAAATACTTGCGTCCAAATGTAAAACATTTCATTTCATGAAAGTTATTTCAGTATACACAATGGTCTAAAATGACTAAATACAACTTTTTGATATTTTCCATTTTGTCCTTTACAAATTCAAGTGCAAAATAAAGTATTGCAGAAGCATTGTTACTTACCTATTTTTACTCTTGAATATTCTTACGATTAATGCCACTGTTGATCTGCTGATATTTGTCTGGACCCAATGCAGCATCACTCATGGAAAGAGCTAGATTAACATCATGGTCAATAATTGTAGCACAAGTATAATTTCAAACTATTGTTATTTGTATTCCTCTTTGACCTACTCCATTATGCAGTACTCTTTCCAATTATCCATTTTGTTCCATTCTTGCAAATTGTAAATCAAAGGGGACCTCTTCTTTGCATGAGATGTAAAAAAAGAGGTGCTTAGCCTGACATTGTGTGTGAAAGCAATGAGAATTAAGACAGATTTCCCCTCTACTTTAACAAACAGACATCTCTAGTGTGGATGAAATTCATCCAGTCAAAATATGTCTTGAACACAACTTGATTTCACAAGTCTGTCTGTTTGGTTGACCACCAGTTTAAGCACAATAATGTCAAGACAAAGCTGTTTTTCTTTGGTTGGAATCCAGTTTGCTCCAATACAACTATATCACAATTGACAACTCCACCAGTCCTCCCTCCGAGACTGCATCTAACCCTAGTGCAACCCAGGACAACGCTCCATTGTTTGCGGCAAACATAAAACATGGCTTATTCCTACACGTCCATGGCAACAACTCGTAACTTAACCAACATAATCTAACATAAGTCATTCTTTAAAAGTTACATAATCCACGGAATTTAGGAGAATAACTCAATCAATCCATCACATTTATTTTATAAAGCCCTTTTAACCACTTGGATCCAAAATGACAATTGTAATATACAGACCACAAGGTGGTCATAAAGTCATTTTACAAACACCCAGTCTGAACCCGACAGGGAATGCATCAACAAGTAGATACACACCGGCTAGGGAAAAAACCCTGATGAGTCGAGTTTAGGAAGAAACCTATAGAGACCAGTTCTCTTCAGGCTGTGCTGGGTGATAACTGACAGAAAATGTCATGGTTCTATGCTTTCTCCAGTTTTTCAGTTCCCTGCGTGTTTGTATTGTTTCCATGTGTATCCCACTACGTCAGAGGCATGGCTCCAGTCTAATCCATCCATTAAATACATTCACCTGTGTCAGCTGTGCATAAGCTGAACCTATTCATCAATCAAGACTCGCACAGTGATCATTCATAGAATAGAATAGACCAATATTGTCAGTTGTACAACTGAATTCAACTGAAATGTGTTCTCTGCATTTGCTCATTGCACATTGCTCAAGGACAGAACAACATGGTTTTCACCTTGGTGGTGGGGGGATTAGAACCAGGGACCTTCTAGTCCCTAACCACTAGGCCACCTTGACGCCCTGTTTGTTCCTGTTCTTTTGAGTACTGTCCTTTACAGTCACCTAACAGAAATGCATCTAATTGTCCTTTTATTAAATTCTATCTGCTTTACTCCTGGGACATTCTACCAGGAACGTACATTTTCACTTCTAAAAATCTTGGGGGCAAAATTATGTTATCCTTAAATCTGAAAATTTGCAGGACATGTTAAACTATGAGAAACACATACTATGCCATCTCAGCATGTTTTTATTATTAAATGAAATACATTTTTAATTGCATTACATCTCTAAAATGTCAGGCCCTGTCACAGACACATTTGCATATGTTACAATGATTTCCTAATGATTTTTTTCTCCTAATAGCATGTACTTATTGGTCACATGTCCCTGATTGTATCTAACATGATTTTGTAATTCCAATAAGAAACCTAAGCAACTTTTTAGTCAATTGTAGTGTATGGTAAGCAAAGAATACCCTCTAGGCACACATATAATCGTAAAAACACTGTAGGTAGGAGATTTTAAAAAAAAACATAGTGGTGGATATATACCCCCACCTTTATCTACACAGCTAAATAGATTTATTCTTCAATAATTCTCTAAAATAGTCTTTTTTATATTATCATTTCCTGTGACAGGACTGACGATGCTGTGACAGGACTGACTTAAAGAGCCACTTCACCGATTTTGCATTTAGCTTTGTATCAGTAGACAAATGGTAGTATTTTCCAATGACCTTACTCCCACCCCTCAACTCCATCTGATAAGAGAGATATCTTGATTTTAAGTCAGGAGAAAAATCCTCCAATGACGTAAAATGACGATTTTTACGTCATTGGAGGATTTTTTAAAAGATGCTATGAACTACAGACAGAAGTAGACGCTACTTCCGCATTTTTTCAACCCGCCCATATGGGGTGGGGCCTCGTCACAGATTCTCAAAACAGTGTCAGACATCTTGTAGCTAAGCTAACCCGATCTTGCTTGTTGCGGAGAAATGCGAGTTTTAGACTAAACACAATGGCAGAATGTAATTTTGAAGACAAAATGGAAGAAAGGGATTTTGAAGATCTGTTGCGCAAATCCGATGTTCGTGTCTGCCTGTACGAGCCGCAATACAGCGAAAAACAGTGGCGGTTGACGGAGGAACAAGAGGCTGCTGCTGCAGAGGTGCGAAGCTTGCCTGGCGGTCATGAGGAAGAGCCCGTACAGAGTCGAGCTGGGGCGGACTGGTCCAGTGCTCTCGCTGTGCGCCTATGGACACAGATAGAGTCCCGCTGCTGTTGCGAATTTCAGCGATGCCATTTTCTTCTTGAAGAAATAACTGAATCTGCATTAGAAACGGGACTGCCAGCATGCGTAATAGAGCACCCCAGCTTTTTAGGTTTTTGAAACTTATTTCAGGATTTCGAAGGTCAATTGGAAACGCCAGCCAAAGCCCGCAGGGACAAATGGACGCTTCAGTATAAGTGAGTATTTATTTGTTGTTCACGTCTGTTATATTTACATATATGCTAGCTAGCCTATTGTAGGTGCAAATAGCTTGCGTTGCGAACGTTGTGCTTATTGTTTTCAGATAATATCACCTAAAAAGAAGGCTATATCGTCTTGTTTTGCCTGCCGGTGTTGTTCAGGACATCAGACAGAGATTTCCAGCTAGTGACGGACAATACTGTGGCTATCAAGAAACTGCTGAAGCTCTGGAAGAGCTATGAGTGTGAAATTGTTTATATTATGTTTAAAAACAATAAAAGTTCAAAGTTTATAATGTATTACTTTGATTTACAAAAGAGTACAGGGAAATATGAAGAAATGTATATACTTTTATTAATTACAAATATTCTCGAACTTGGGGTGGTTGATAGCCCGCAGCCACTGTTTGCACCGCTCTAAATGTTCAATGGGAAAACGATGGAAACTAACTACATGTCCTTAAACTTGTGTTGGATGTACATCCCGGTACAACGCAAGGCTAGTATTTAAATTACTATCAAGAAACTCGTCACGGAGACTCATGTTAACCGGTGTCTTCTGAGTTCCAGTCATTTAGCTAGTAGCTAGCCTTCCCTTCTGCCTGCCCTCTCGAGCCGGTAGGCATGGCTTGGGAGTGGACTCGTAGAGCAGCGAAACAAGTGCATTCTGGGATTTGGTGTATTTCATCCACATGAGCCAAAAACACATTTTAATCTTTTTCTCTGCCTAGAAGGCACCAATTTAAAAAATTCACATAAGTGACGACGATAAGTGAGAAAAAATATGTTTTTTTGGTGAAGTTCCCCTTTAATGGATTTTGTTGATGCAGAAAGTTATGTTTTGTCTTCTTTATTTAAGTTTTGGTAAGAATTCCTATGTAGGACCAATAATAATTCAATTCTAATTTTAATCTAATATTACACTATATTGCAAAATGGAGCCAAAGGCATAATAAGGATCCTAATTCATTAGAATAGGCTATGACTCACAACTGATAGTCCAAACGTCTTTTTAATTCATAAAACATATTTCATTTTATTTCAATATAAAAACATATTTCATTTAATTTCAAAACCATTATTTCATTTTATTTCAATATAAAAACATGCCTTTGTCTCTCAGCTGCACTATTCGGAGCCATCTAACTACAATCTGTATGAGTTGAAATATAAAACTCATAATTACTCAAAGCTTATATAAACTACAATTATTATTTATATTCATTAATATACATAGTGCAACCACAAAAGCAGTGGCCTAGGTAAAAGAGGGACCTAATTCAAAATAATTGTCTATGGGCATAAAACATCACATCATAAAAAGCTGATTTACAGTGTAATGTCTATTTAGTCAAAAAGTTTTACTATGGCATACGTTGAAAACATATTATATGCAATAAAAGTGATAACAACGAACAAGGCCATTCATTTGTCAGGCCCTGTCACAGGGCGTCAGCCCTGATGGTCTTCTGTTTTAACTGCCATTGATCAACATGCTATAATGCTAGCAAAAAAATTGTTAACATGCAAGGAAGGGATATCAGTAAACATTTTATACATATTTTGGATTGAAAAAAATTTAATTATGTTCTGGGGTATTTTACAGTGACAGGGCCTGACCCTTTAGCTGTCCTCCTAAAAAAGGACATACAAAAACAAGCTTAAAATCATACAATTCAATGACAGGACTTACCCTTGACAAGTGTCAGCTTCACCTTGGTCAAATGATGTCACATCCTCTGAATCATACCCTTAAAAATGTAATATGCACATTTTATGTAATGTCTATTTAAACGTGACAGGACTGACTGAAAACATGGGAACAGTTGTAAAATAGTATGTATTTGTGGAATGTATGTGTAATTTCATGTTTGTAATCATTTAATGTGAATGATAGCAACTTAAACTTATTAATAATGGTGTGTTTTTTACTAAAATACCTATTTTGCATAACAAATATATGAAAGATCTAGTTCCAATTTGGCTGAGGACAGGCAATTTTTCTGGTTTTGTAATATTTAAAAGTGTTTTCGATAAAGATAAAAACATCTGAGAACCTAATGCATACATATTCATTTACAGAACAACTCACATAAATCAATTATCTAGTTAGATTTATACATTTTTTTGATTAAATACTTCTAATTCACTGTGGCAAGTCAAGGACAGATGATGTACGTCTCTGGTAGAATGTCCCTCCTAGATTCGGGAGGATCGCCATGATGTCAGTGACTTACCATTCATTTTTTAGAAGTCAATTACAATTTGCTCTTTTGCCTCACATGTGAAGTACCAAATAGAGAGATGAGTGCAGCTCTGGTTTAATTCAGTCAAAGCTTTGTCCGGGCATCCCAATAGAGGAACTAACGTCCCCATTTACTGAAACCTTCCCTTTATAAATGTCTTCACTCCACACCCTCATGTTAGAAATGTTTCCTTTGAAAAAATCTTGTTTTATATATTTGATTTGTTTTTGCAGATCGATCAAACAGGTGTTTGTGTAGGATGTTAATTGTAAGAATGGCTTTGTAAATTCTTCATATTATTAATGCCAGGAAATATCTCGATGTATTTTAACCAATAGTCTACCTTTTCACACAGTGTCATGTACTTCATCCATCTGCCGACGATGTCGCCATTTCTCATTTCACCCCTTTCTGTGCGTACGCATGGGTCCCAGCTTGCGTGGAGGGCCGCACATTTTCACGTCAACTTTGCTTTTATAAATCCGAACTATTGCGTAGAGAGCGGCGTACGTATTCTTTTGTGCGTACACAGCGTTTATAAATGAGGCCCCTGGTGTTCATTCCCCATTAGTCTCCTATATAGGCTTCCTCTGTTGGGCCATGTCCTCGTGTGGTATTGTTTCCTGTTTTATGTGTGTACACGCCACACAGCGTTATATTGCAAATTCTGCTGAGTGTCTATAGGACACATTAAGCCCTAGTTGTTGGGACTTCTCCTTAAAGCGCTGTGTCGCTCGTTTTGTTGTTTTCTGTACTAGTGAGTACGTGCTTAGTTGCGTTGTGTATGAGCTACTATTAAAACCAAATCAACGCTACGGATCCTGTGCCTGCCTCCTTTCATCACACACGCACTCCGCCGGCTATGAAACTCAGTCGGCGTGACAATATATATATATAAACAATAATAATATTCAGACAGAATCACACTTCAGAACCCAGACACATAAAAAAATGAAAAATCATGGACAGCAATAAACTGATCCTCCTAATAAATTCTTAAAATTGGCAAGAGACACCATTGTGTTTTATTTACTAGTGGTCTGGAGTTTTTTCTATAGATGGGGGTTGAAGTAACTGAAAGCAGTCTCTTAGGAGTCTACAGTGTCAAAAGGATTGCATGGTCTACAGTGTCAAAAGGACTACATGGTCTACAGTGTCAAAAGGACTACATAGTCTACAGTAGGGATGCACCGAATATTCGGCCACCGAAAATTTTTCGCCGAAAATGGCCCAAAAGGGCATTTTCGGTTTTCGGACGAAATACTTTTATCACCGAAACAATACGGCCGAAATATGTTGTGATCTATTCGGATCCTCTGCACTTCATCGCGACTGTACTTGATCCGCGTTATAAAGACCATTACTTGGATGCAGAAATAAAGCAGCGCGCACGAGAAATGATCCAGGCGGCGATGGATGCGGAGAACCCGCGTGGAGACGGAGCAATAGCGCACCGAGCAGTAGGGCACGGAGCAGCAGCGCACGGAGCAGCAGCGCACGGAGCAGTAGGGCACGGAGCAGCAGCGCTCGGAGATCAGAGCGCAGAAAAAAAGACTTGTCTCTCTGCACTAGATGAGGGGCCTCACATGGGCGTAGGTTTAGGGGGGGACGCTGGGGACATGTCCCCAACAACATTTTAACATGACTAAATTGTCCCCACTAATATTTTAGCGAACTCCGTTATGGGTTTGTGAAGCGATTTGTGTCAATTCCGACCTCAGAGCCAGGGGGACGGTACTAGAAACGCCGTAATTTGATTGGCTAAAAAACCTAGGGGAGGGGAGTTATATCTGACACGCTATAAGTACACAGGAGAGTGACTGAAGACAACGGTAAAGTTACCAGTGCTTCCTGTTAATACATACCCCATATGTTAGAATCTTGCAGTCACAATAAATAGTGGAAATGTTTCCTGTGTATATTTTGCTTATGTGGCCTATTTGGGATATCCCATTAGTAGGGGCGGAGTAGTGGCACCACCAGGGTCGCTACAATATATTGAATCTGACAAACAGCATTACCATCTAAAAGTTGAACGCCAGGTACTACATAATGATTTTTGTCTGCACATGGATAGGCCTATGCTAGTTAAACGTTAGTGTAGTATAAAAGCAACAGGCTATTGTCTCAACTAAACGCAAAAATAATCACATTATTCTCAGTAAAAGTTCACTTGCCGGAGGGGGGGAGAGATGTCCCCACCGAAGCTGAGACCAAACCTACGCCCTTGGTGCCTCATATCCATAAATGCAATGGTACTAATAATTGGCATAATTTATTTCGGTGTTTTGGTTTTCGGTCTTGGTTTCCTCTTTTTCGGTTTTCGGCCAAGAATTTTCATTTCGGTGCATCCCTAGTCTACAGTGTCAAAAGAATTGCATGATCTACAGTGTCAAAAGGATTGCATGGTCTACAGTGTCATAAGGATTGCAATCATTTTGACACTGTAGACTAACCAGACTTATACTTGGTCTCTTTTGAAAGAAGACACTTCAAAGTTTGTGGAAATGCTAGATTAATGTTGGAAAAGATAACACAGTAGAGCTGGCAAAAGAAAAACTTTTTTTATTTTCACATGTTTGAATGGCAAAAGCAAAATGATATGTTGACATTAGGGGAACTAGATGGCAGCAAAGTTTAGTTAAAGTTTTAGGACATTTGCATGAAAATCCAGAGTAAAAATACCAAATAAGGTAGAAGAGACCGAGATTGTCTCTGAATCTACCCAAAAGTGGACACTTTGATTAAATGATTATTTGTCAAGTATACACTGTAACCTGATAGAAAAGATTCAACAATGCAATGTTAATTACAAAATAACGTTTATTCACTCCCTATTTTCTCCCTAGTTTACACAATGCTAATTTCTGCTGGAACGCTAGCGACAGTAATTGTTCTGATTTACTACAGCAAGTTTTTCAAAGTCATACATATCTTCGAAAAATATATTCCAACTTTGTGTACTTGATTTCCGAAGTAGATTTTTGACTTCTAGTAGCAGTTTTTTGTATTTTTTTGTTTTGTATAAAATAGTGACATTTCCGTGCCTAACATCAGCCAGGCAAATCCAACCATCAAAAGCTTGTTCGATAGAAATCTGTAGTGATTTGACGATGAAACTAGTACTCAAATGAGGCAAGCACTACAGGGTCGCCCATGACCTTTATGAAGCTAAAGGCAGCAACAAGGTTAGATCAGGTTAAAGAAGCTGCAGGAATTTCTGGCAAGTATTGGCTGTGTGCTACATGTCACAACAATCTCCTGTGTTCTTATATGTATGTATAAAACAACATCCAAGCCCGGCTGAAGTCTGCAAAAACAAACATCAATTCTCCTAAAAGCATGTGGGCAAATGTGTTATGGACTGATGAAACCAAGGTTGAACCTTTTAGCAATAACTCCAAAAGGTATGTATGTATGTTTGTCGCAAAAACAACACTGAACATAACCCAAAGAACACCATACCGACAGTGAAGCATGGTGTTGGCAGCATCATGCTTTGGGGCTGTTTTTCTTCAGCTGAAACCGGAGCCTTAGTCAGGGTGGAGGCAATTATGAACAGTTCCAAATACCAGGCAATTCTGGCAAAAACCTTCAGCGTATTGTTAATTTGTTTTCTAAAATGTCAATTTGTTTTAACCATGGTACGTTTTGCATATGTAATTGTGTTTTATGATAGGTAAAAATGTTTTCTAAAATGTCATTTTGTCTCAAGCTTTTGTGAAGGTGTTTCATACTTTGTAATACTGTTTTGCACTTCCCGGCTACGGATGTATCATAGTCATTGAATTTATAGCAGTACTAATGTTTCATACTCAAAAATCAAGTCTTTTGGTCTGTAGTTGGAATAGAAATTGATGTATTTCTGTGTTGTCCCCAGCTGATAAAAACACCATATTCTGTGTTTTGTACTGCTTGTTGATTTTTTTCTGCATCCTGATCATAACACAAAATAGCGATTTAAATGACAAATATTCACAATTCATGTTTGTACTGCTTCCTCGCCTTTGCTCCCTTTCTCTCTCTGCTGTATTTCTTAGAGAAAATGTCAAATACCAGCATTGAAATGACAGTAGGACATGAACTGTCAAGTAAGTAAAAAATATTCCTGTAAGATCCCAATCCATAACTCACTAGTACAAAAATATCACATGATGTGAACCAAAAAAAAATCTAAGATAGCAAAAAAAATTGGTGCATGTCAAAGTTTCAATGTGATCGCATATCCCAACCCTTGTTAAATTCTCATTTCACATCATGCAATCACCAGCAGAGGTCCTTTTTAATGCAATCATCAACATCTACTGTTGTAAAAGGAATACAAAAATGTATATGTATATAAGTCACAAAGACAACAATCTGTCTTTAAAGTTGGATTACATTTGAGGTAAAACTTACAACAAGGCTGAGTTTTACATTAGTGGCTATGTTCAGGCAATTTTTGAGGTTAGGTTGGGCATAAAGGTTAGGTTTCTGATGTTCAGGTTAGGGATATAAAAGGTTAGGGTTAGGTTATATGGAAAGTAGTGAACCGTTTGTCTTGTCAGTTTTAGTATAGGGATGCAGGGGTTGGAATGCTATGCACTGATCGACTGTACAACACAATGGAAAACAATGGTGGATGTTTCTGTTTCCTCTGGTGGATAAAAATACTACTACAAGTTTAAATTGCTGCTTCTATCCCGTCTGGTCATTAGACAGTGAGGCTGCCTCAGTGCGCTGCTTCTATCCCGTCTGGTCGTTAGACAGTGAGGCTGCCTCAGTGCGCTGCTTCTATCCCGTCTGGTCGTTAGACAGTGAGGCTGCCTCAGTGCGCTGCTTCTATCCCGTCTGGTCATTAGACAGTGAGGCTGCCTCAGTGCGCTGCTTCTATCCCGTCTGGTCATTAGACAGTGAGGCTGCCTCAGTGCGCTGCTTCTATCCCGTCTGGTCATTAGACAGTGAGGCTGCCTCAGTGCGCTGCTTCTATCCCGGTCTGGTCATTAGACAGTGAGGCTGCCTCAGTGCGCTGCTTCTATCCCGTCTGGTCATTAGACAGTGAGGCTGCCTCAGTGCGCTGCTTCTATCCCGTCTGGTCATTAGACAGTGAGGCTGCCTCAGTGCGCTGCTTCTATCCCGTCTGGTCATTAGACAGTGAGGCTGCCTCAGTGCGCTGCTTCTATCCCGTCTGGTCATTAGACAGTGAGGCTGCCTCAGTGCGCTGCTTCTATCCCGTCTGGTCATTAGACAGTGAGGCTCCCTCAGTGCGCTGCTTCTATCCCGTCTGGTCATTAGACAGTGAGGCTGCCTCAGTGCGCTGCTTCTATCCCGTCTGGTCATTAGACAGTGAGGCTGCCTCAGTGCGCTGCTTCTATCCCGTCTGGTCATTAGACAGTGAGGCTGCCTCAGTGCGCTGCTTCTATCCCGTCTGGTCATTAGACAGTGAGGCTGCCTCAGTGCGCTGCTTCTATCCCGTCTGGTCATTAGACAGTGAGGCTGCCTCAGTGCGCTGCTTCTATCCCGTCTGGTCATTAGACAGTGAGGCTGCCTCAGTGCGCTGCTTCTATCCCGTCTGGTCATTAGACAGTGAGGCTGCCTCAGTGCGCTGCTTCTATCCCGTCTGTTCATCAGACAGTGAGGCTGCCTCAGTGCGCTGCTTCTATCCCGTCTGGTCATTAGACAGTGAGGCTGCCTCAGTGCGCTGCTTCTATCCCGTCTGGTCATTAGACAGTGAGGCTGCCTCAGTGCGCTGCTTCTATCCCGTCTGGTCATTAGACAGTGAGGCTGCCTCAGTGCGCTGCTTCTATCCCGTCTGGTCATTAGACAGTGAGGCTGCCTCAGTGCGCTGCTTCTATCCCGTCTGGTCATTAGACAGTGAGGCTGCCTCAGTGCGCTGCTTCTATCCCGTCTGGTCATTAGACAGTGAGGCTGCCTCAGTGCGCTGCTTCTATCCCGTCTGGTCATTAGACAGTGAGGCTGCCTCAGTGCGCTGCTTCTATCCCGTCTGGTCATTAGACAGTGAGGCTGCCTCAGTGCGCTGCTTCTATCCCATCTGGTTCTACCATCACCATCTTCTAGCATGTCCTGCCTCCCCAATAAGACATGACAGTTTTATAAAGTAAAATAAGACCCCCAAACATTTGTCATTTGCTACAGAGCTTGTTCATCATATCTTTCACACAAACTAATTCTGACAGACAGTGCAGCTAGTGCTGGCGAAGTCTGGTCAAACCGAACATGTAAAATACAAGCGTTTAATTATTAAAGTGATGCCACGTAATTATTGTTATAAATAGAGTATTCTGTTTCAGGTTTACAGTCATTTTTTTAAGTTACTGGCAAAGCATCGCTCTTCCCTCCCCGTCGTTTTACCTTTCCATTTTCATTTACAGCATTTCGCCTTTAGTTTTTCTCTGCTATCAATATTGCAGTAACCGCATGTGTTCAGGCATGCAGAGGCAGAGCAGGGTTCATCCTTTGAGTTTAGAGAAGTTGGAGAGTCAGCAGTAAGAATACATCAAACGCCTCATTTCATATCTACATTTCACTAGTGGCGGCTGGTGAAAAATATTCTCAGTGGGGCTGTGCCATACTTTTTTGTCTCTGTTCGCAATACAATTTAGCACAAACTGCAGGACAGCAGTGCTCAGTGAAATAGTCAGTAATTATTTAATGCCAATATTAAAAAGTTGAGGCATTCTTACACAAAAACATAAACATCATATTGCACAAACACAAGCCTTTCATTTGTATATATATAAAGTTTATAGGAAATCTTACAATGTATAAAGGATGTATAATATAGAAGTTGATATCAAGTGGCTGAACTCAAACGTTTGACTGGGAGAATAGCATTCAGTATTTTATGATCAAACTAAATGTAACTAATTGTCAATGTGCTCCGGAACTGCAACAATTAATTGATACAAAACAACATACAGTAATATTCTCATGCCCACGCAAGACCAACTCAAAAGCCCCACAAAACTACACACAATCGATAATTTTAGATAAAATGTGCCACTGTACTCACTCCAGTACCTGTCCATGCTGGATCTGTCCCCGTTGTTTAAAAAGCAAGCACGGAAAGCAAAATTAAGCATTAGCATGAGTGCACCCAGATAGCCAAAGTTCTTATCTCAAACAGATCTTGGAGGAGAAATTTCACCGAGTAAGGGTTGGGTCTTGGAGGAGTAACGTTCGCACTCGCCATTGTAGTCTAGTAAAAATTGCGCCCCTACAGCCCTGTCCTTATTTTATCAGGGGCAAGCTTGGGGCGATGAAATAATCGCCCTTCTTGAATTCTATTTAAGAACGCTGATTGGCAACATTTTATGTCATACATCCATATCTTAAATTAGCAATTGGCTTAATTGCTACATAGACCCGCCTCCTAGGGAGGCTTTCTCTATCGCCCCAGAGCAGTGACAAGGCATTCAAACAGGCAGAGGAAAGGTGGAGATATGATTTTCTATCATATTTTACACATATTGCTGGGTGCATTCCATATTTAAAACACACAAATATTAACATACTGATGTTTTTATCATTATTATAATTCTTATTTTTGTTTGAAATGTTTTATTTTTTTTCATTGTTTTGTGGCATAAGGGGGGAGTCCATAGAGGTGCCCTAGCGCCCTCTATTGGCCAGCCGCCACTGCGTTTGACATTATTTAACAGGCATAAGAAAACACTGCTCATTAGTTCAACGCAGTTAGTGTGTTCAACTGTGTCTGTGCAGAATTATTGCTTCTTTCACGTGGTGTATATTAAATATTAAAAGGCATGAAGTAATAATAAAAGGCATGTGAAGGAAGTGTACAATTTCTTACAGCAAATCTGGGAGTTTCTTTACAATTTTGAAGGTCCGTTGAATTTCTTTTGCATTTTGGGCGACAACAATTTCTTCTTCTGATCTCACTCTGAGCCACACACCGATGTCACAAACACGTATTCAACGTCCTCAATAATACTTCTAGGGTGTAAACCTTAAGATCAAAAAATGTTTTTGTTTTCCTGTGACTTTTAGATTCTTTCTCCTTATATTGAGAAACATTCTGGTCCCCTTCGGATTGTCTTGATTCCATAGCCACAGCAACATGGAACGTCATTTCAAGACCAAACAGCACCTTGTGTGGTGATAACCCACTCGTAGATGGAACACTATATTCCTGTATTCCATCATCACATATGGGTGCATCTTGTCTCATTTCTTTTGATTGTCAAACTATATTTTTGGTCTGTATGTATGTGTATGTAAGTAATATGTATGTAATATGTTTTTACGTGTTCATAATCTATAAGAAGAAACAAAGTGTCAGTTCACCATACAAGTTTAAAAAGCATGTGGTTGTGATGAAACAATGTACAAATGTGTTTGCATTTGGATGACTCTGCCCATCACAAGGTTATGTATGACTGGTTGCTGGTGACTCTGGAGAAACCAATAGCATGGACTGGGTTTTGCGGTGCCCTGAGTTCTTCTAATAAAGTATACATACATGTATCTATACACATACACAATATTCAGAACTATTTTTGCATTGACGGAGCCAGGTTTATGACTAGTGGCCAAACATGGATTGAATCTTTAATCCAAGTTTTGTCCATTTTGTCAACTAAACCATCATTATATAAACCATCACTGGACCCACATCTGTCTCATTTACAATATTTATGCTGCTACACTATTGTGCCGACGTCATAGGGAACTAGGTTGTCTAACCTTTCCCTGTGTCTTGTTTCCACTTCCATTGTGGAGGACCCGTGCCTGCTGGCCAATTGGACCTGGTAACATGTGGGGGAACCCTCCTGGGGCCCCCTGGTTGTGTTACAGGCTGAGCAGCTGATGCTACCTGACAGTTTATATATATATATATATATATATATATATAGTATAAGGGCCCACTGGTTGTGTTGCAGGCTGAGCAGCTGATGCTACCTGACAGTTTATATATATAAGGGCCCCCTGGTTGTGTTGCAGGCTGAGCAGCTGATGCTACCTGACAGTTTATATATATAAGGGCCCCCTGGTTGTGTTGCAGGCTGAGCAGCTGATGCTACCTGATGGCCTCCAATCTGCCAAACCCTCAACCCTCCCGGTTGTCTCTTACTGACTGTATTTGACATTGACCATTCATTTAGAAAATGCATTTAATAATTATTAAACTAAACTATCAGAAGTCCACCCAGCACAACCAGAAGAGGACTGGTCACCCCTCAGAGCCTGGTTCCTCTTTAGGTTTCTTCCTAAATTCGACTCACCTGGGAGTTTTTCCTAGTAGCCATGTATCAACTTGTATCAACTTGTTGTTGTGTGTTCTTTTGGGTTCAGTCTGGGTGTTTGTAAAGCACTTTGTGGCAACTGGTTTGTAAAAAGAGCTTTATAAAATAGTAAAAACCAAAGTGAACTACTGAAAGTGCACATCGTTAATGGAAGTGACACATTTGCAGTAGTGAAAAATGTGATTTCGGCAGAAGCGAGTTTTCTGGATTCCAAACAACACCTGACCTTACTATGGGTGAGCATAGCACTGAAAATGTACATTGTGATTCTAGATTAAATGACCAAGAGGTGACATATATAGTGAAACCAATAATTCTCCCAAAACCAAGCCTTGTGGGACATGAACATTTCTCTTATATTTTTCAGTGGTCAGGCCATCCACATGTTTGAACTGATGTCTTTCTAATAAATAAGATCTAACCCAGGCAATAACGTGTCCACGTAGCCTGATACACGAATCATATCTTTCCAAATGAAGGGACTGATCAATAGTGTCAGCACTAAAGTCAATGAGCAAAATGACAAATGCAGAACCTTTGTATGATGCCATTAAAGGGTTATTTACCACCTTTACGAGTGCAGTGTCAGTGCTATGATTGGGTCTGAAACCAGGTCTGAGCTTTTCACATGACGGGAGTCTGAAACCGGACTGGCTGCTTTACATCATGCTTAATTTTTGTTCGTTTTGATCCGTTTATTTCTAACACAGCTAGCAACTCCCAAAAAATGCTGTTTGCAGTAGGCCTGTAATGCCACAGAAAGTCGAATGTAATTGGTTAACTAGCTAAACAGTATAGGACAAAGATTATCCAAGCAATCTATGCAAACAGAAGCTCCTTTAGAGACTGGAGTTGCTGCATGCCGCAGCAACACTTAACAACCAGTCTAACATTAGCATAACATTGTGATAGACTGAGATCTAAACGTGTACACACACGAACAATTGTTCTTGGTAAAACACCTGGGTGTAAGTGCTGCCTTGAATAGCAATGTAAACCAGTGAGAGAGCGAATAATTTGAATACATGTAAGTTTCAGGTTTCGTTAGCACCATTGGCTACAGTGACACTATAGCATAGATTAGATTTAACTCTATTGTCATTGAACAGCAGGGCCGGCCGTGACCAATATTGTGCCATCGGGAAGTTTTAGCTGATGCCCCCCTTGCAACGCAATCAATATTTATTTTTTTCTACTCGTTTGGCGCTCATGTGGATGAACGGAGCCCCGAGCATTTGCCTATACCACCTATGCGGCAGGCCAGTCCTGTTTAACAGTACAAGTGCAAAGAAATGCAGTTTGCATCCAACAGGAGGTGGCAAAACAGCAGTGCAAAAATTATATGCAGGGCAGAGTGTCAATGAACTGATGTATGAGTCATCTGAGATGGAGTACAATGTAAGGATGTGCAATTGACATGGATAGGTAAATGTGCAGGTATTCACGTCAACAAAGTAGCAAATTGCAAATTTGCAGGGGGAATACGAGCGGAAAATATCTGTGCAAGTGATGAATGGATAGTACAACAGTAATTATTGTGCAAATGGAAAATGTAATAAATAGGCTAGCAGTGTGTAGGCCAAAAGGTAGCAATGCGGAGTACAAACAGAATGCATTGTGCAAATGGCAAATCAAGTAAATAAGTTAGCAATGTGTAGGCAAGAGGTAACAATGAGAAGTACAAACAAAATGCATTGTGCAAATGGCAAATGTAATAAATAGGCTAGCGGTGTGGAGGCAGGAGGTAGCAATGGGATGTGCAACACTCCGCATTGTTCAAATGGCAGATTAAATAAATAAGTTAGCAGTGTGAATGCAAGGTTGCCGAAGGGTTTCAGAGTTCAGCATGTTAACAGCAGTATCGCATAAACAGTTCCTAAGCCTGCTGGTTCGGTTGAGTAGAGATCTGTAGAGATAGTTTTGGAGAGGGTTGTCTCTCTACATCTCCTACAGAGTTATGTGTTCGCTATGTTGAGTAGCATTAAAACCGACACCTCCCAACTCAAAGCTGTCTGTGAGAATATGTCATTAAATAATTACTATTTGTGGTGCTATTGAAGCACTCACATGCCCAATTTGCCCCCCTTGTAACATTTAGACCACTCACAAAGAATCTCAATCTATACCACAATAAAAATCCATGAAACATGTGTTCATAAAAGTAGCGATGGCCACAAAAAAACACTCTCAACAACATAAATACTGTATGTCTTTGTTCAATTGTCCTATCATTGCATATAGTGTCTACTCTAAACTGTCACCGATTACTGTTTGCTTCAGAGTTGTCTGTCAAGTGTTACATTCAATGACAGTACAAACACAAGTATTTTTTCAGATTTTAGAATTGATTATTGCCAAATGTATTCAAATTAATTAAATTGGAATGGGTAAGTAGCCCAGGCATGTTGTATTTTGAGTCCAAATCCCCATCAATCTGTACATCACAGCAGAAGCTACTGCTAAAGGTGTTGATTGTCAGTTGTCATCAAGTTCATTATAGAACTTGAAGCAAACATAATTGTTTCAAAGCATTGTAATCATAACTGGCACTATAAATTATGTTGGCAAAGTCACTCATATAATTAGGCTAAATGCTTTAATTTTGTTTATGACGTGAAAAGAACTTAGTCATCAATATCAATTTGATTATTTTATTAATCTGAATAATGTACAGAAATGTGTATTTTATTTTTAACAAGTATGTTTTGCTATTAAATGAATTATCTCTGAAAAAAACATAATTGTCACTGCAACTGGAACTATATTTTGCAGGCAAGTTAATGTTGCATAATCTTGTAATTCTTCCACAAAGAGAGAATTTGCTGTGCCAATATGTTCTGCATCAAAATATATACCATCAATAGGTTACAGTAACAACAAATATGTTGGATATGTGGGATAGTGTGTCTGTAGCGAGAAGCGGGAGGGGGACAGCAGATTACATTCACAATTATCCAGCATGTGCTAATGCCCTTGGCCATGATTGATTTAAGATGAAAGGGGGACATTTTTCAAAACTGTATTGGTTTACATGCATTTATTCCTGGAATTTCTACACCATTAAGATACTTTTTGCTTCTTTATTGTGTGTCTCCCCTAGAGATTAAAATATTTGCCTTGTAGGCTGTAATAAGAGAGTTTATAAAGAATTTTATTATGTCATTTTCCAAAAAGCACAAGGAAAGTGTTCTTGATGTAGGCCCACTGATCCAAATATCAGAGATGTAGTTGGTCAATCTACGGGCTAAGGAACATGAGACATAGTGGACACATTGCCCTCGTAGGAGACACTTTCTAGCTGTCTGAAGTTTTGGTGACTTCTACGCCTGCGCATTGGGTATTAATAGTGAGGAGAATTGTGAATGGGGGAGTATTATGCGTGTACAGTCACAAGTCGAGGAGCCAGGAAGTAAGAACCATGCAGCAGCTCGACGGATAAAGTGGAGAGAGCGGGGTTTGTTGTAGGATAACACGCCTGTAGTGTAACAGGGAATAATAGCCAACTGCTCTAACTGAGCCTAATCCATTGCAGTGACAGAGACTGACCGCTCAGATAAGGTTTGAGAGCTGGGAGAGCTCACTGAAAGGGTAAATATTACATTAGCACATAACACACCCTGTACAAAAACACGGAAGAGAGTTAAAGCGGGTTGCTGTTAGGTTTGCCTCGCTTACATTAAATTAAATCGATCAGCAAAGCTTCAAGATGCCTCGGGTAGTACCGGATCAAAGGAGCAAGTTTGAAAACGAAGAGTTCTTCAGAAAACTCAGTCGGGAGTGTGAGGTGAGTCTATTCATCTGATCTGGAAACAGTAGCTCATGAAGTGAAACGGGCACACTGTTACTTTCTTACTAAATTGTGGCAAAGTTTGAAATTAATGTCACTTTTATGTTAATTTCATATTTAATTTTTCTTCAAAATAGAGGATCTGATGAAAATGTTTCTTTTTGTTTGTTCAACTCATCAGAATCGACCATCACCTCACTGCGCCTAATTCCTAATTCATGTTTTTTCAATGCATAACCTATCATCGAGTCATGATAAATGCATTCACGATAAAGCATAATAATGTTGATCATGTTTTTATCATTAGGATTCATTTTGTTGATGCATTTGTTTTTTCATATTTTCAGATCAAATACACTGGGTTCCGAGACAGACCGCATGAGGAGAGGCAAGCCAGGTTTCAGAACGCCTGTAGGGACGGTCGCTCAGAAATAGTAAGTTATCCTTATTTTACAAAGATGCAACTATTAACATGATATCATGTGACGTCACATCACTTATCTTGAGTTTATGTCAACACTATTTCATAAACAAATGTAACAGGACCCTGAACTAAACATTTAACTTCTTTAATTCTCTTTTCAAACAAAACACGAGCCAGCACATAACATTAAATTCACAGAAATGCTTTTACATTGTAGTATCATCACTTAACAAATGCATCAGCCTGAGTAGCAAGTCTGAACGGATGGCCCCGACTAGATAGTCTACTGAGAAAAGGAACCAACATGGTCATTTGACAGTGAATTAAGTCAGGACTCCTGTTTCAGTCATCATCCAGAGTTTTTTTTTACAAAGACGGTTGTATGTACTATTATTAAGTAAAAAGCATATGTATGCCCAATATTTATTTTTGTTCTTGAGGGACCTTTAAATCTTGAGTCATATTCATTCTCTTCAAATGCATATTTAAATATGTTTGGTCTTTATTATATTATGCGCAAATGATTATATATTTTTCAGATGTAACAATATGAATAGATATATTCATTATAATATAATTACCACCCAAGCTATTGTAATTTCAGTGGTTTGATTAAAGTTTTTAAATAAATTGGGCAATTCCTTTGAAATGATCTTCACAGCCATAATGGTTGTATATTAATACAAATGGTCTTTGTTAATACAAGCAGACACAATAGAAATGCACAAAGTGGGTTATGCTGCTGTACAGTACTTTTAGTAATTGAATGGTAATAAAATCATATTTTATTTTAATAATATAGCCTATTGCGTGAATTCTTCTGAGTTTAGTCATATATCCCATGGCATCAAGCATGGGTTGAATGGATTCACTGTAAAGCCAAATAATGTATAAAAACCTTATTAAATAAATGAAACATAATTCCAAATAAATCATCTAGACCCTTCATCATTAGTGTCAAAGCAGGGTTGGCTTCAAAATTATTATTGATTTTCTTTTGCTGTCTTTCTTACTGTATTCCTCCTATGTTTCTTCTCTCCCTGTGCCATTTTTTTAATCACTTTTATATATCCCAGTATTACAATAGGAAATGTTGGTAAAATAGAATCAGATGTGCATAACTCTCTACTTGAAATAGAGAAAATGATGACTTGTGTTTTTCCCTTAATTCTCTGCGTGTGGGGGAGTAGGCTATTGGCCCTGGCTCCAGGCACTCGTCTCTCTCTGATGTGAAGAAGAACTGACGGGCTGCATAATTTATGTCCGAGCCCAGCGTTCTGATCGTGTTTCTATTGATTTCCCTCTAAAAGGCTTTTGTGGCGACGGGCACCAACCTCTCACTGCAGTTCTTCCCAGCCAACTTGCACGGAGAGCAGAGGCAGGCGCCCACACGAGAATATGTGGACTTTGAGCGGGAGACGGGAAAGGTAATCCTGACATCTCTCCTTTGACTTCTTCTTACTGCTCCCTCTAATCTAATTGGTTCCGAGATGGGATTTAGCTGTAGGCTACCTCTTAAAAAAATCATATGAAACAACCCCAGACATTTTTGTAAATTCTTCTAGTTTATGAAACCACACACTAATGATTTGTTAATAACGTGGGACGGGTGTCAAAGTATTCCAAGCATTTTTCACAGAAAGTTGCGGTTTAATGTCACGACAGTCTGATTGAATCCAGGCTGTTGATTCAGATTGATATATTCACTGGGTGGGATAAACCCCAGGCTTTCCGTAATGATATGTTATTGCTTCACGCGGTGCACACTAAACATCACTTTGCAAACCCCACCCATCTTCTTGATGAAAAATGTTACAGTTTCTACTTTTTGTTTCTTTTTAATATTCCCATTGCACATTCACTATTACTATAGTAGTTATTTATTACCGTATTTCACAACTGCAAACACAGTTTTTCCAAAACTGTGAGAACTCACATTGATAAATTGATAAAACTCCAGACTTCTAACACAAAAAGAATCATTATACTCAAAATCATATTTTAAGATTATCTGGCATGACAATGTAACTTTTCCCTCAAAAGCACAAAAGCATCAAATACATTGCCACTACTGAATACTCATTGCAACCTTTTGAGAGGAATTGAAAAAAGAATTATAAAGGTGTTTATAAATCAATAACCATATCATGGTTTTGCATGATATTATAGACTGTAAATTATGTCTAGAAAGAATGTACTGTACTGTGTGTGCTAAATACAGTGTACAGAATCAGCCCAGGGTTGGCTGTACTCTCAGCTGAGCTTCATTCATTGTCATACCCTGTACAAGGCCATAGTCAAGTACAAAATAGCTTATTGATCCTCTCCACGTCTTGTTATTCCTCTACCAAAATCTATGACGTTCGTATCCAAAACACAGGTGAGCTTACCTGTGGCCTTTTTATTCATGTGAAGATCTTGCTTGCATGTTGCCTAGCTATGATTTCTATTGTACACCTCAGCAACTGTTTGTTGACTGTTAGACTTGCTGTGATTTGAGGTTTATTATTAAATAACATTGTTTAGTAGGTAAGTATAGTCATTAGTAAGTTATATAAAGGAGTATTGGTATACTATAGTCTTAAGTAAGTTATAAACAGTTGTATTGCTATACTATAGTTTTTATTAAGTAGGTTATAAACAGTTGTATTGCTATACTATAGTCTTTATTTAGTAAGTTATACAGTTGTATTGGTATACTATAGTTTTTATTAAGTAGGTTATAAACAGTTGTATTGCTATACTATAGTCTTTATTTAGTAAGTTATAAACAGTTGTATTGCTATACTATAGTCTTTATTTAGTAAGTTATACAGTTGTATTGGTATACTATAGTTTTTATATAGTAAGTTATATACATTAGTATTGGTATACTAAAGTCTTTATTAAGTAAGTTATACGTTTTGGTATACTGTAGTCTTAATTTAATAAGTTATATACAGTTGTATTGCTATACTATAGTCTTTATTTAGTAAGTTATACAGTGGTATCGGTATACTATAGTCTTTGTTTAGTAAGTTATAAACAGTACTCTTGGTGTACTATAGTCTTCATTAAGTACGTTATAAACAGTTGTATTGCTATACTATAGTCTTTATTTAGTAAGTTATACAGTGGTATCGGTATACTATAGTCTTTGTTTAGTAAGTTATAAACAGTACTCTTGGTGTACTATAGTCTTCATTAAGTACGTTATAAACAGTTGTATTGCTATACTATAGTCTTTATTTAGTAAGTTATACAGTTGTATTGGTATACTATAGTTTTTATATAGTAAGTTATATACATTAGTATGGGAATACTATAGTCTTTATTAAGTAAGTTATACGTTTTGGTATACTATAGTCTTAATTTAATAAGTTATATACAGTTGTATTGCTATACTATAGTATTAATTTAGTAAGTTATAAACAGTAGTATTGGTATACTATAGTCTTTATTAAGTAAGTTATACAGTGGTATCGGTATACTGTAGTCTTTATTTAGTAAGTTATAAACAGTACTCTTGGTGTACTATAGTCTTCATTAAGTACGTTATAAACAGTTGTATTGCTATAATATAGTCTTTATTTAGTAAGTTAAAAACAGTTGTATTGCTATACTATAGTTTTTATTTAGTAAGTTATACAGTTGTATTGCTATACTATAGTCTTTATTTAGTAAGTTATAAACAGTTGTATTGCTATACTATAGTCTTTATTTAGTAAGTTATATACAGTAGTATCGGTATACTATAGTCTTTATTTAGTAAGTTATATACAGTTGTATTGCTATACTATAGTCTTTATTTAGTAAGTTATATACAGTTGTATTGCTATACTATAGTCTTTATTTAGTAAGTTATATACAGTTGTATTGGTATACTATAGCCCTTATTTAGTAAGTTACATATAGTAGAATTAGTAGTCACTGTCTTCTGACAATATTATTTGTATACTGTAGTCTTGTTAGTGTAGTCCCAGCAGTCTACACAGCCTGGTATGGCTCCTTCTGTGATTGTGACTGTACTACAGGTTTGGTTCTACTTCTTCTGTGATTGTGACTGTACTACAGGTTTGGTTCTCCTTCTTCTGTGATTGTACTACAGGTTTGATTCTACTTCTTCTGTGATTGTGACTACTACAGGTTTCTTTCTACTTCTTCTGTGATTGTGACTACTACAGGTTTCTTTCTACTTCTTCTGTGATTGTGACTACTACAGGTTTCTTTCTACTTCTTCTGTGATTGTGACTGTACTACAGGTTTGGTTCTACTTCTTCTGTGATTGTGACTGTACTACAGGTTTGGTTCTACTTCTTCTGTGATTATGATTGTACTACAGGTTTGGTTTCACTTCTTCTGTGATTGTGACTGTACTACAGGTTTGGTTCTACTTCTTCTGTGATTGTGACTGTACTACAGGTTTGGTTCTACTTCTTCTGTGATTGTACTACAGGTTTGGTTTCACTTCTTCTGTGATTGTGACTGTACTACAGGTTTCTTTCTACTTCTTCTGTGATTGTGACTACTACAGGTTTCTTTCTACTTCTTCTGTGATTGTGACTACTACAGGTTTCTTTCTGTGATTGTGATTGTACCACAGGTTTGGTTTCACTTCTTCTGTGATTGTGACTTTACTACAGGTTTGGTTCTACTTCTTCTGTGATTGTGACTGTACTACAGGTTTGGTTCTACTTCTTCTGTGATTGTGACTGTACTACAGGTTTGGTTCTACTTCTTCTGTGATTGTGACTGTACTAAAGGTTTGGTTCTACTTCTTCTGTGATTGTGACTGTACTACAGATTTCTTTCTACTTCTTCTGTGATTGTGACTGTACTTCAGGTTTGGTTCTACTTCTTCTGTGATTGTGATAGAACTACAGGTCAGGGTGTCAGATTTATGAAAACATACAGGACTGTCTCGTTGTCCTGCCAACTCTTAGCGTCACTATACACCCCAATAAAGTGGGTAATTCATTTATTATCCAAACCATTAAAACCTCTGACTGATGCATCCCATTTTCCCCGGAGAGCACAATTAAACAAGGAAGATCTTAAATTGTGTAAAGATGACCCGCAACTATAGTATTTTACTATCCTTTTTTAAACCGTTTAGATTTTTTTACTAATAATACTTTCCTTTTTCCCGGACACCTTTGTTTTCACAATGTACGGAAGGTTTAGAAGCATTTAGAAGGCGGGCACTTTTTGTTCTTGTTTAGTTTGTGTATTAATTTTCTCCCCTGGAGGCCTCGTTGCTGTACGTTCAGTGTGCCAGAGGATACTGTTAATGGACAGTGCCTCGCTGAAATGTGCTCATTAAAAATGCATCCGTGGGAAATCGATGGACCTCTTTGGCCAAGGCTGACGGACGAATCTATTGCTGTTAATTATTTAAAAACGCGTGACGGGAAGTTGTCAAGCGTGCCGAGTGTTTTCCAGATGAAGCGTTGTGCATCCATGGGCGGAGCCTGGTGGGTAATCCTATTCCTGTCACCTCTACCCGACTCATGGCCATGCAGCTTTAATGAGCCCTGGACCCTCCGCTCCTCCACATTCAAAATATACCCAATGGAGTGTTACACCAACACTGTCACTTCACACACACAAACACACAGTGCAAACTGACCACAATACCATGTGGCTAGGGTGGCTGACCCCGAGCATCTCTTCCCTTTCACATCAACTTACCAAGAGTACAGGTTCATCCATGCTGAGGTATCCTGTGTATTCTCACACGTCATATTCTCATTTTGCTGCTGGAGAACAGACTTGGGTTGGGTCTTGCCTTTTTAATGCTTTCTATTCATTTATGGCGTGAATCCCGAGACGGCTGTTTCTCCTCTGGTCATGAGTACTTATCTTAAGGAACTGATGTAGAACTTGGAGAACAGTTCGCTGCTTCCATTCCTCTCTGCCTTTCTCCCTGCAGACCGGGTTGTGTCAGACGGGAGAAATCCTCTGCTCTTAATTAACCTGATTGTTAACCTTTTACACCAAACCCATCCAACACCACCTGGCCCGGAGGCATTAATTGACTGAATGAAAATCCCAAAGAATGTCTGCTGTGAGAACATAAAGTGTGTGCTGTGTTATCAGAAGAGGAAATATTCCTGAAATTAACTTTGTTGAATTAAACAATTCTAAAATGAAGAGAATTTATGAGGTGAAATACATTGATGGAGCTAAGTCCTTAAGCAAGTGGCAAATCCTTGCCTTGCTATTTTCATAAGGAAACGGTTCAGTTGTAGCCTACAGAGACATCAGCCATATCGTTATATGTATGGTGTAATTCCCCTGTGGCTGGTAGGAGTGTGAGGTATAGAAAGAGCATAGCACATACAGCTCTCCTCACTGCTGCCCAATGCAAACACAGAGTAACAGATGAATAAGAGTCAGTTAGAAAAATCTTTCCATGAGAACCGAGTGATTTTATAGGTCTTGCTGTTTCTGATTGATGGAGTAAGAACCAACCACAGCTTAGTGTCAAGGGAGTCATGGGACTATGTCTCAGCTTGTCTCCCCTTTCTTTAATTCTTTCTCTGTCTCTCTCTCTGTCTCCCTCTCTCATCTGTCTCTCATCTGGCTCTTTATCTGCTCTTTCTCGCACTTTGTCTCTCTCTCTGTCTATCCTGTTGTCTCCTCTCTCTCTCTTTCATCTGTCTCTTTATCTGTCTCTTTCTCTCCCATTGTCTCTCTCTCTGTTTCTTTCTTTCTCTCCCGTTGTCTCTTCTCTGTCTCTCACTTTCTGCCACTCTACTCGACCCTCTCTTTTGGCCTTTCTTGATCTCGTAACCACGGACTCTCTTCTTTCTCTTGTGGTCTCTCTTTTGTCTCTCTAGTTTCTCTTTTATAGGGTAGTGTATAAACGATTGCGTTCCCCCGGCCCGCTCCCTCTCCTCCTCCTCTGTTCTTATTTGAAAACACAGGCGGTTCCATGGAATCGGGGTCAGTTTAAACTTGGCCGCTGACTGGGGACAGTAGTATTATGTGAGTGGTGATCCCTTCTTCACTGGAGCCCCTGCAGTAGAGCTTAACTACAGGCTCCGAGTGTCACTACACGCTAATGGGAAGCAGCTGTGTGGGAGGTTAATTTTAGCGGTAGCTATAGCAGACCCAGGGAGGAGCCCTTAACCCAGTCCCAGTCAGGGCCTCCCGGTACTGGACTGCTTCTCATCGGGTCACTGATGAGTTTACACCCTGAGTCATGACAATTGTATCTTCATAATCCCTTGGAGCTCATTTGACCAGTTCAATATTATGCTGATGACTTGTAGAATACATTTGCTCCTTTATACATAAAAGGCCCACACGATAGCTTGAGGAAATGAATACACAGCAGCATACTGTTTTAAATTTACAAAGCAGAACAGGAAGTTGAATAACTGCCACAGCAACTTCGAGAGAAAACCAGCTAAGTAGAGTCCTTAATGCAGGTTCTCTTACTTTGACAGGAAGCAGAAGTGCGAAGTGTTTTAGTGCCTCAGTATCAGACAGAAGGAGGGCTAATTCATTGTCTGAGTCAATTATTTATCTGCTCCAAGTGAAGTTAGTTTAGCTCAGACATTGGCTCTGGTGCTACTGGTGCTTTGTTGTTATGCAATAGGTCCTGATGACTCAACCTTGGGATTATAAGGTGATTCTTCAGCCTAAGTGGAAAAGCTCTATAAAATTAGCCTGAATTGCACATGATCTCTGTCAGTACAACTCGGACCCAGGCTCGTCTAAAGTTCGGAATCTTCTCTATGTCCTTTTCTCCCTCTCTTTCACTCGGTTCATTCGGAGTGCTTGTGTGTGGTTTCCTTTTATGCCAAGCAGAAATGGGGTCCATCTGCATGACCGGTCATGGTCCCTCGCTGATGGTTCAGAACCGACACAAAGATCCTAACATAAAGTCACAGCAAGAAAGGCCTTACAGACAGAGACTCTATAAACCTTCAGCCGTTCTCTGGATCATAGAATGATAGCTTCAGGGCAGGTAACAAGGGAAGATTCACAGTAAATGAATGCAGTCTGAGTCGTCAACGCAAGAGATTTAATGGTTTTACGTAAAAGCTTGTACCAGTCTGAGTGTTTGTGTGTGTTTGTGTGAGACTGTTTTTCTGCACGTAAGGATCCAATCTTCATATTCATGACGGGTCGTGTGCCACAGAACATGTTTTTGAGCTGCATGGCGCCATTATGACAGTTAACTCAGCTACTGAGAGAGAGAGAGACAGAGAGAGAGAGAAAGAAGCGGCCATGACTCGGCACGCATTACTGCTGATGGTGGTTATTCAGGAAAACAAAATAAAAGAGCAGATGAACCTCTCAACGTGGTACAGGTTGTGATGTTCTGGAGGGGTCCTAAATTATCCCAGGAAGTGACACGTGGAGTTTATGTTCTGGCTGAAGGTATCCTGGAAGTAATGAGTGTATGACGGGTTCGGAGGGTTAGGGTAGTTAGACATCAGCTCTGATGAGAAGACGACGAGGATGAAGAGGATGATGGACGAGCATCTCTGTAAGCAGCAGACCAGCTCGCTTTTGTGGCGAGGGCTCTTGTTTCCATCTCCCTCAAACGGAAGCCACTCCACTACCAGATTACTTGTCAATGACATCATCAAAGTGAGCCCACTAATTGATTCCTGCTGCTGAGCCCCGTCATGCTCATTGGTTGCTGAGGTCTCCTCATGTTCCTCTGATCTGTTGATGTTTGTTAAGGAGAGGGCTTCTTTGTGTCCATGAATATGCCCTGTACTTTTCTGGATTGAGGTTTTTACAGAAAGACAGTTTTTTTACTCTTTTGGGACAAACTGTTTTTGCCCGGGAAAGAGAAGCTTTGTTTTCCTTGGCGCTAGTCAATCATACTCCTGCCTCTTGTCCTCCCATAGGGTTTTCATTATAGCTCCCCAGCTCAAATGTCCATTTCTTTTTTTCCAAGTCTCAGATCAATGACCACTCCCAGGCTTTATTGTGGGGTACAAAGATACTGAATGTCAAATGGGTTCTTGAATGAAAAAAGTTTTCTTGCAGTCAAATGAAACAATGGAGCTCTGGTTTGCCATTGTTAAAAAAACTTTCTAAGGCATGTGATAAAAAAAACATCTAGCTATGCTTTCAACCTACAGTAGCAGGGTTTATTTCATAACGAAACAAAAACATATTTACTTTTACCTCAAGGAAGGTTATTTTCTTCCCCCAGAACAGTGACTGTCAGCGATTCTAAATGTGATCATAATCTATTTCATAAGACTGCTAAATTCTGCCTGTTAATATGCAACAGAAATTAACTTGTCCATAAAGATTGTCAGAGGCGTTGTGGGTCTTAAAACATCTCACTGTGGGTTAACTGAACAGTGTTAATAGAACTACAAAGTTAGACATTTTTCACGATTCCTTTAGGTGATTGAGCTAGTCAGAGCTTTTAAATCACATTCGTGGGTATTTTATTATAACATAAAACAAGCAACGACACTAACAGCAAAACATGTAATTGACAGGAAATCAAATTGCGTGACAGTGCGAATCATAAAAATAAAGAAGACAGCTACACATAACACTCACCTAGGACGGATGTAACATAAAACAATGAGTAGCAACATGAAAATGGAAAACGAGCAACTTAAATACCTCACTAATTACTAACTAATACCTGGTGTGCATCATTGACATCCAACCCAACTGAAAGTAAAAAGTGGCCAACTAAAACAAAACACGGAGTGAAAACCAGAAGTCCTCAACTCTGTTACAACATTGCTCTTTTCCACCTAAAATTATGACACTGCAAACAGAGGCTTTTCATTTGACCACTCTGACCCTTCCTCTCCTCTCCAGCCAATTTAAAAAAGTCCTTTCCTCTTTTTTCCATTTACCTTGCCACCCAGAGAAATAAACATTCAATGACAATTTGAAGTTATTCAACTGATTCTTTGGATTTAGGAATTTGGAACTTATTGTAAACCACCAGTAATGGGAATTTCCCTTGAAGCACATTATGTAATCAATGGATAAAATTGGAATTACACCAAATTGGTTATCTGCAACTGTAGACAATGAATAGCCTTGATGAGTAGATGCCGTATTTGTGCTGATGCAAGTAATCTAAAGTCATTGTACTGAGTTAGGTTTGTACGTTTACTAAGATAGGTGGGCCTCTTTCCTTCCCACTGAGAGGAAGCATTCAGACAGGGTTGTTGTCTGAGTGTGGCGAGGGGAAGCATCTTGCTTAAGGATATAATTCTCAGGACTCTGGTGAGAAATACAGAGTGTATGTGGCGACTGCATTCTTGGTCACTCTTCCAGGAACGGTGTTCTCTTCTGGCCTGGAGGGTCACCTGGCCTGAAGGCTCAGTTGGAAGCTTGCCTCTTACCCTCCTCCTCCAACCTGACACTGGATTGGCTGCCTAGGAATGGGGCCAAGTCTCCGTTAAATAGTGGTGTGCAGAAGGGAAATAGCAGATGTGAATCTGGACATTGGTCCAAGTTGTTCTAGAGTTCCTGAGAAATCAAGTCCCCAAAGATGATCTTGGCGTGTCTGCCAAATCTTTATTATGTCTGTCCCCCTCCGTCTTCCCATGAAAACTGAGCTTGCCATCACATTCATTTGAAACAATAATATTCATTTAACGTTTATAATTGTGTCAGTGACTAGCTGATGTGAATGCTCTAGAGTCCTCTGGGGTGGAGTCAACTCCCTCACAGTCTCTCTCCATTTCTCCTATTGATAGAAACTTGCTGGATTTGCTTCTTCATGAAATCCACTTAAGAAGTATTCCTTTATTGTTTTACATTTGTGAAGTTAACATATGGAATTGTTTTCAGACACAAAGGGTTTATTTACCATTTTAGATGGACCAGAGGATATTCACTGAAACTACATATAGATATTCACTGAAACATCAAGATAGAAAATGATCTGCTGTTTTCCAGAAAAAAATATTGTAAAATGCACAACACAAGATAGTTCAACGCATGTTTTAGGAAGCACTTCATGTCTTATAAGATATCAGAAAATATATAAAGAAAATGTCTGTACTATTTTAATAATTCTCAGCTTAACTAGAGCCTACAGAGAATATTTTGGTAGTTCAACCACAAATACCTGTGTTTCCTAGAGACTACTGAATCTAAAGAGTGTTTTCATGAGTTTGTAGCTCCTGCCGTTATGTCCGAGCATTTCATTCTTCAGAGACATCTGAAAACATCACTGTGAACAAACATTTTAAAAGTGTGTTGATACCTCCATTATTCAATTTTTGTACAAAGCCCTACTCCACAAGATTAAGTTCTGGTATACCTAACATCACTGTTGACACCTAGACCGTCGGGCTTCAATACTAGATCCCAAAGTTAGATAGTATTGCATACACCTTTTGTAACTTTTAACATAAAATTTACGAAATTATTTTGGAACTTGTTTGTAGCTTCAGCTGTAAAGGACTTGCATGCTTTTTAACTGACTTGAGTTTTTTTCAAAAACGTTTTAGTTTGATACAACTCAGCAATACATAACTGTTTTCGTGGTAGATTCATTACAGCTAAATAGATAATCAGAAATGAATTGAACATACAGCCTGGTATTATAGTGAGTAACCTTTTACCACAAACCGAGACAACTAGCTAAGTCAAAACATGTTAACCATTTAGTTTCTCAGCTAATTTGTGCCTCAAAAAACCCCACAAATACGTACAGTAATAAAACCCAAAGTAATCAGAAGCAGAAACACCCGAGATATGTAATTATATAAAAATGCACAGAAAGTCTGTACTGTATATAGGCCATCCCTGAGGCACCATGGCAACAATAGAACTGTATGAGGCATCAGTGAATATGAGTCAGTGTTACTGAATCAGGCTAAGCAGGCGCCGTTTTTCCCTGATTAGGAATATACTGTATATCAGAGAGCTAGTTTGTCTGCCAGACGGTCTGTCTGCCTGTGTATGTTTGTACTGTGTTGTTTTTGTGGTGTCCTGGCATGGTGACAGATGAATGCATGGCAGTTCGGGTTCTCTAACTCGGGTGTCTTGACTTTGGTTAGGGGTAATTATAGGGCTTGTTGGAACGAGAGGCGGGGACAACCGATGAGGGCCGTAAAACAGATGAAGGGCGGGGATCACAGATGAAGGCTGGGGTCCACAGATGAGTGTCAGCGACAACAGATGATGGGCGGGGACAAACGATAATGGGCGGGGATCACAGATGACGGGCGGGGATCACAGATGAAGGCTGGGGTCCACAGATGAGTGTCAGCGACAACAGATGATGGGCGGGGACAAACGATAATGGGCGGGGATCACAGATGACGGGCGGGGATCACAGATGAAGGCTGGGGTCCACAGATGAGTGTCAGGGACAACAGATGATGGGCGGGGACAAACGATGAGGGGCGGATACAATTGATGAGGGACAACCGTTGAGCGCAAAGGCCAAGGTAAGGCTACCTCCATCGCTTTGTTCATGTTGCAGGTGCTGTGTGTAGGGGGAGGACTTGTCTTTGGGAGTGGTTATGTGTGTTTGTCCTATCGGTTCTGGCCAACCCTAACAAATTAATTATCCGAATTAAATGCTAAATCAGTTTGGAGGGAGGTTGGGAGGTGTTTGGAGGTTGTAGGGAGCTTACTGAAGGTGGGGAGCAGGTTGGAGGGAAGTTTGGAGGTGGTTGCGGGGAGGAGAGGGGAGGTTGGGTGAGAGGTTGAGGAGAGGTGGGAGGAGGTTGAGGGTTGGGTAGCTAGGTTATTAGGCAGTTGTGGATCAGTTGCTCCAGACAATAAGTGTCTGTCCGCACCGTCTGGTAGGGTCTCTCCCACACCTCAAGGGCCCTGTTGCAGAGTTCCAGGAGGAAGGTTCACAAAGGGTCACTCCATATAGTTCACAAAGGGTGACTGGGTATGAAACGGTAGTGGGTGAGGTGGCTGGTGGCAGAGAACCAGGATTGGGCACCAATGTGCTTGTTACTTCCTGGTGGTTGCTGACCAGCTAACTGGGGGTGGCTGACTCACCAGGAGGGCCCAGACAGAGACAGCTGTCACAGCTGGGGACCAGGTTAGCCAGCTGGCATGAAGACTAGAGGAAGGAGGGGAGGAAGGAGATGGCGAAAGGGAGGAGACGGAGGAGACGGCAAGGACAGTCGCATTAGTCTATGTGTGCAACTGTGGACCAGAACCTGTTGACAGTATGGATGTACCCTCTCCGCCCAGAGCACAGCATTATGGGAGTCCAAGAGGCTGAGTCAGCATGAAAAAAGAGCATGGGCAAGACACAGCACAGTGACTACCTAGAAATACACACACACACAGACAAACACACACATCATTTGGGCGAATAACATCATACTTACTCTGGTTACAAAGAACAGAAACAGTCAGAGAGACAGATTCCAGGCTGTAAATGGGATCGGAGTCCATCTCTCATGTTAGTACTTTTTGAAAAATACATTCAGACACATCCCACACATTCACTGAGTGATCGTTCCTTTTGGTTATAGCATATCTAGTGCTTTGTTTTATCATATGTTCCCTAGTTATCACTCTCTCACTCACTCACACTCTCTCTAGCTCCATCACTTTCTCACTCTATCCCTCCTTCCTGTTTTTTTTCACTCCCCCTCTCTCTCACTCGGTCACGGACACATTTACACTAACTAACACCCACAAGGTGTGTGAGGACAATAGTCTTCTATGTGCAGCCTCTCTGCCCTCACTGCCCCCCCTGAGACAACTGCTCTACTCCTTTCCTCTCCCTGGCACTCCTCTTCTCCCCTGCTCTCCTTTTTTAACAGCTCTCATCCTCTCCCCTGCTCTCCACCTCCTTGCTCTTCTCCTATTCCCTGCTCCCCTTGCTCTCCTCTTCCTAGCTCCCCTTCTATCCCCTGCTCCCCTCCTCGTCTCCCCTTGCTCTCCTCTGCCCTGCCCTTTTCTTTCCCCAGCTCTCCTTCTCCCCTCCTATCCCCCGCCCCTCTTGTTCTCCTTTTCCTTGCTCATCTTTCCCGAGCTCTCCTCCTCTACCGAGCTCTCCTCCTCTACCCTGCTCTCTTCTTAGATCTCCTCCTATCCCCTGCTACCCTCCTCTCCCTTGCTCTTCTTATTTCCCCAGCTCTCCTCTCCCTAGCTCTCTTCCTCGCCTGGGCTCTCCTTTTCTCCCCTGCTCTTCTCCTCTCAACAGCTCCCCCATCACTCCTGCTTTGCCCAGCTCTCCTCCACTGTCCTGCTGTTTGTCTCTCCCCTGCTCTCTCCTCCTCTCCCCTGCTCTCTCCTCCTCTCCCCTGCTCTCCTCCTCTCCCCTGCTCTCCTCCCCTGCTCTCTCCTCTCCCCTGCTCTCCTCCTCTCCCCTGCTCCTCTCCCCTGCTCTCTCCTCTCTCCTGGTCTCTCCTCTCCCCTGCTCTCTCCTCTCCCCTGCTCTCTCCTCCTCTCCCCTGCTCTCTCCTCTTCTCCCCTGCTCTCTCCTCTTCCTCCCCTGCTCTCTCCTCTTCTCCCCTGCTCTCTCCTCTTCTCCCCTGCTCTCTCCTCTTCTCCTCTTCTCTATCCTCTTCTCCCCTTCTCTATCCTCCTCTCCCAGAGCACCCAGACCTGCTGACCTTTTTTTTGGCAGGTGTCTAAATGACAAGCGCTGTGCCAGAGTGCCTGGCTGCTTCATGGCCGCCATGCCAAGGCTATCCCAGCACACCGTGGGAACAGCTCAACAGGGACTAACTCCTCTCTCAATCAATAAATCAATCAAATGTATTTTATAAAAAACAGTCAGAAAGGAACAACCGGGAGGGAGAAACAACCAGGGGGCCCCAGAAGAGGTCCGCCACATCGGTCCCACAGCGTGGCCAGCAGGCACGGGTCCTCTTTTATGTAAGCGGAAACAAGACATAGGGAAAGGTTAGACATCCTAGTTCCCTACATCCCCAGCACAATAGTATAGCAGCATATATATTGTAACTGAGACAGGGCGGTCCAGTGAAACTCTGGCACTGAACAGGGTAAACCCTGGACAGGGCCCAAGAAGCCGGAAAACATCTACCTGTTTTACCAAGCATCAACCAAGGGACACCAGTCAACCGCAACCACTCTGGGAAGGTTTAGTTTTACTTACAGAGTTACTCGAATTGAGGGAACAAAAGAGAACAATAGCGAGCCAGTGGGCAAAAAATGAATTCCGAGCCTTCTGCTCACCTTCGTACCCATACTACACTTAACCATAGACTGTCTCCATTACTAACCTGGATTGGCAGCTCATTCCATAATAAAGGACCTCCATAATAAAGGAGAAAGCTCCACCTCTGGCTATTTGTTTTTAAATTTTAGGTACTATTAGAAGGCCAGCATCTTTTGACCTTAGGTTATCTGTAGGTATGTATGGCTGGACTAATTCAGCGTGGTAGATGTGAGCACGATGTACAGCTTTATGTTAACAATAGAACTTTACAGTGTGCCCTAGCCTTCACATGCAGCCAATGTAAAGAGGCTAATACCGGGATAGTTTGTTCAAATTTCTTTGTTCTAGTTAAGATTCTAGCAGCATATTAAGTACTAATTAAAGTTTGTTTATTGATTTATCAGGATGACCAGAGAATAGAACATTTTAGTAATTGGATATCTTCATCAAAAGAGAGATCCGGGTCAAGGGTCACGCCGAGGTTTCTCACAGTTTTTTGTGACACGACCATACATCAGTTTAGGTTCAACCTGAGATCTGTCTACAAGATAAATCTTTTTTAGATCCTAAACTAGCATTTCATTTTTTTCTGAATTTAAGAGCAGAACGTTTTCCGTCGTCCACTTTCGTACGTCTGAAACGCATGCTTCCATAGTAGCTAACCTAGGAGCTTCACCATTCTTCATTGAAATATACAGCCGCGTGTCATCAGCATAACAGTGAAAATTGACAGTTTCAGATGACACCCAGGGGCAGTATATATAGTGAGAACAAAAGAGGTTCTAAAACCGAGCCTTGAGGAACACCAAAGCATACCTTTGATTTGTCCGATGATAGGCCATCCACACAAACAAACTGAAGTCTATCCTTTCTTATACGTGAATACTCTATTGACAAATACAAAACAAGGCTTTGGAAATGAGGAAGGTTTACCTGTTCTGCTGTCCTGAGTAATTGAGCTCCAGCCCTGACATTTGCATCTGCTGCTTTTTATATTCCCTATTCACGTTCCCTAAGAGCATGAACACTGTAGTAACTGCTCTCAAGCACAGAGAAACTCATGGACCTGGTTGGGAGAGGAGAGTGATGGGGGAGGGAGGCTCAGGCCAGTCGTGGTAGGCCTGTGTGGGGGGGCTGACCTGAAGTAGGGCTGTGACACCTCCCTGCCCACATGGCACTATACTGCACCGCTCATTCTTTTCTCTTCTAATGTAATCTACTATTGACTTGCAGATTGAGGCTCTGAGCCTTAAGTGTGTCCTCCCTGTGGCCCAGACTATAGCGTGTCTGTACAGCCCAGGTTCCTAGTTGTAAATAAGATTCCTTGTGTTTCAGATGCCGTGGATCTCTCACAAATCATGCCTGTGGTGATTTCTCACAATATCTTGTGTGACCGTGTGGACAATAGAACTTTCTGAACAGTGGTTCTGTTACTGTTCCTGTCTTTGTCCTCACGTCATGATGGATTCTTGGAGAATCTGTGTGGGTGAGGCTGTGTCATGGTGAGTCTCGTGACCCCAGATCAGTATACTGAATCATTGCCGTGTCGTTGGGCTGTTTCATCCATTGAAAGGATCTGGGACTCACAGTGTACTTGTGTTTTCATCCATGCTCCGATCCCTCCAGTGCGTGTTTTGCCTGCGCACATATGATGGTGTGTCAGTCACTGCAGTGTGGGGGAGGGAGGTGGGGGTTGACATTTATTTCTGAAGAGGAAGTTTGTGGTTAGACCGTTTCTACGCTCCCGTCCACATTTTTCCCTCTCCATTTAGCTCGTGCTTTTTAAAAGTGCTGCAGTTTGTTACAGATGTGGAAGTCATTTTAGCAGTACCAGACATTTGATTCTGCCGGGGTCTTGCTTGGCGTTCTGAGCAATATCAACCCAGTGCAGCATGGGAAGGTCCGGGCTTGGCTCACTCATAAATAAAGACCCTGTTTTACGCCGGCTATAATTAGCCACAAAAATATTCTAGAACTTGGGTATGGGAATATACCTGACAGAAAAACTAATTCCACCAGAATATACTCATGCCTGTGTGTTTATGTTTTTATTTTTAGATGTATTCCAGATCAAGTATTTACCAAGATAAAAATAGTGCGTTCCCCAAGCTGTCTCCCTCAATGTATTTCTGACAACATCTACACATCCGCCAAGTGTGTATATAAACACACAGACAGATGCATCTAAATGTGTCTCTGAAATGGATACATCAGGGGGGGCACACCCTTTGCATTAGATGAATTCATCATTAATCACTTCCACATTGCCAGAGGACATTACATCTGTCTGGAGTCTGTCACTCTACTCTGTAGTGAACTGTGTCGTGGGAAACAGGAAGTCACACTGGGTGGTAGGCACATGTCCTGTCTGTCTTCTACTTTCTGCTCTCTATTCTGTGGGAGGCGGTTGATTAGGTAAGGAGGGCGAACAGGCATTGAGCTACAATATATCACGTGAACAAACTCATGGCATCTCAAATATGAAAACACATTAGCAACATCTCTAGTCTGTAAGCTCCATTCTGACCGGCCGTGTTTCGGCTAGCCCGGCCTACCTCTCCCTCCTCTCCAATACAACGCAATGACTGAGTTAATATGTCTCATTAAGTCTGCATTTCTATCATGTCTGTCATCATCCTGGCAGCGTGTCTACATCCCAGCACCAGAACAGACATGTTCAGGCCTCTGTCACAGCTCGGTCCTTTGCTCTGTGGGTCTAACCATGTTAACTTGTTTGGTCAGTGTTGTTTGTTTGTGAGCACATTCAATTCTGGTTGTTTGTAGAACTCTTGTGTGTAGCTTTTTTAGTACAGCGTTGACAAAGGCCAATAACAATGACCTGAGCACATTTAGTACCAATAACAATGACCTGAGCCCTGTCGGTGGGGGGTGAATAGAATTTATCTAAAGCTTCTCTGTTTTTATTTATATATTTTTTTCATAGATAAAACCCAGTCCCACCTTACAGGCACCCATTGTTTTATTTATATATTTTTTTCATAGATAAAACCCAGTCCCAACTTACAGGCACCCATTGTTTTTATGAGCCAGCAGCCTTCACCACCCAACGTGTTGCACCACATCTCCATCTGTAGCGTCATTTTGTTTGTGTTTTCTTTTAGACCATATGTCTCTGTCCCCTACTGCCCTGTCCCCTTCTCTCCTGTCCCCTTCTCCCCTGTCCCCTGTCCCCTTCTCTCCTGTCCCCTTCTCTCCTGTCCCCTTCTCTCCTGTCCCCTTCTCTCCTGTCCCCTTCTCCCCTGTCCCCTGTCCCCTTCTCTCCTGTCCCCTTCTCTCCTGTCCCCTTCTCTCCTGTCCCCTTCTCTCCTGTCCCCTTCTCCCCTGTCCCCTGTCCCCTTCTCTCCTGTCCCCTTCTCTCCTGTCCCCTTCTCTCCTGTCCCCTTTTCCTCTGTCCTCTCTGTCTGTTGTATCTTTGTCTATGAGGCAGATTCCCCTAATTAAACTTGTCTTATAAAATCCTACTCCCCCCAATCAACAGGTCAAAAATCTACTCCGGTACCTCCTCATATCCCTTCCGTATTTTTAAAGCATGGCTTGCTCCACCCCCTCCATATTCTTTCCATCTATTTAACGCATGGCTTGCTCCGCCCCCTCCTCATCCTGTCCATCTGTTAAACGCATGGCCTGCTCCGCCCCCTTTTCATCCCATCCATCTGTTTTGAGGATGTTGCTCTCCCCTTACCTTCAGTAAAGGGTAAGTTTGAGGTGAAAGGTCAGGTTTTTTAGGATTTTGATGAAGTAGAAGGTTACATTTAAAGGATTATTGTGAGGTATAAGGTTGGGTTTGTTTAGTTATTGTGAGGTAGAAAGTTAGGTTTATAGGGTCAATGTGAGGTAGAATGTTTGGTTTTAGGGTAACTGTGCAATAGAAAGTTGGGTTGTTAGGGTTAGGGTGAGGTAGAAGGTTGGGCTTTTAAGATTAGTGTGAGTTGAAGGTTGGGTTTTAAGATGTAGTGTGATGTAGAAGTTAAGGCTTATAGGGTTAGTGTGAGGTTGAACATTGGGTATATAGTGTTAGTGTGAGGTAGATGGTTAGCTTGATAGGGTTAGTGTGAGGTAGAAGATTAGGTGTATAGGGTTAGTGTGAGGTAGAAGGTTGGGTTTATAGCATTAGTGTGAGGTGGAAGGTTAGGTTTATAGGGTTAATGGGAGGTAGAAGGTTGGATTTCAAGATGTAGTGTAATGTAGAAGTTAGGGCTTATAGGGTTAGTGTGAGGTAGAACATTGGGGTTATAGTGTTAGTGTGAGGTATAAGGTTAGGTCTATAGGGTTAGTGTGAGGTAGAAGATTAGGTGTATAGGGTTAGTGTGAGGTAGAACATTGGGGTTATAGTGTTAGTGTGAGGTATAAGGTTAGGTTTATAGGGTTAGTGTGAGGTAGAAGGTTGGGGTTAAAGATGTAGTGTAATGTAGAAGTTAAGGCTTATGGTTTGTGTGAGGTAGAATGTAAGGTTTATAGGTTTCGTGTGAGGTAGATGGTTAGCTTGATAGGGTGGGTTAGTGTGAGGTAGAGGATTCGGTGTATAGTGTTAGTCTGATGTGGAATGTTAGGTTTATAGTGTGATGGTAACGTTTATGTTTTTAGGGCTAATGTGAGGTGGTAGGTGACATTTAGTGGTTGAGCCGTGCTCAGTTTACACACCTTAAATAACTGGTCATTCAATAGGTATACATACACAGCTGTAACATATATTCTCTGATATCAATTAGAACTTTTATAACTTTTTTGTAAACAGACTTCTCAAATTAGCCAGTTTATAAATGTGTTTACCACCAACATAACCTGGGGAGACATGCAGGGTTGTGAGGAGAGCTGCTTTTCTCATACATCTGCATTGTTGGCATCCCCCCAATAATAACTGTGAGTTTAGCCTGATGGAGTTATGAATGTTCCTTCTGGAAAGACCTAAGAAAGACTGGTTGGTCGAAGCTCTGTTTAAGTTGGCTGATAGAAGGCAAAAAAGGTGGAGCAGGTTCAAAATGATAAAAATAAATATGCAGACATTCATCTTCTGTTTATTTTAAACTCATTGCCCCATGCTTTATGGATTCTCAGAACCACTTATGTTGCACATGTTTGTCCTTGAAAATCTCATGCATAATCATGTAACTCTACTGTGTTATACTTCTCTTCTCAAATTCATTTTCTACCAAGCTTTTCTGTTTAATGCGCACATAGCCTGTGTCTGGGTTAAATACACTTTTGTGGCAATGTTTAGAGTTTAGCGTGTTTGTGTTTTCTATATATATTCACTACTGTGTTGTGTGCCTACTAGATGATGATCAGTATTATGATTCCTGACAGTTCATTTAAAGTAAATAAAAATAAAAAAGCTAATTCCCACGTCACATACTGCTTCTTATTGCAATCTACTCACTGTATTGTTACTGAGGAGTTATTTTTGTCAAAAACACTGTAAGCAAGTTTATTTATATAGCACAATTCATACATAGACGCAGATGTGCTTTACAGAGGAAAATTATGATGAAATAATAAAATACATGCATTTTATATTATATGCATCAGAATACAAACAAGTCATTCAATGAGGAAAAGAAAATTAAAATTGAAAATACATGCATTTTATAACTACCTGTAATGCTGAAGTGACGGCATTATGCTACCTAGGGCTCCCCTGTGAGAGAACGCTGGGCAGAGCCATCTAAAAAAAACTGTTGAACCGTTACAGGTCTCTGATCAGTAGGTAATCTTTTTCCAGGTCTCTAGAACTTGTGCTTCAGATCTTTTATGTATACATTACAGGTTTTCATTCATGCCATGCATCAGAATAAAAACAAATAAAAACATCAAATGGGCAATTCAATGAGGAAAATAGACTTAACAGTGTGATAAAATGAACAAGGTGTGTGGAAAATTAACAAGGTGGTGTAGTGTGACCGAGATTCATGTAAAGTCTGATTCCACCTCTTCCTTCTATCCTGTCCTTCCAGCTATAGAAATAAACATAACCCACAGTCTTACTGACTCCACTCTTTTGTCTAAGACTGAATTCGAGAGCCTTGAGGATGGGATATTTTTAGGGCTCTGAGCCAAACCGATATACTGTACATCCATATAACTAACTCTTCACAGATATAACACCATAAAACATATATCTTACAGATAACAGCCGTGTAATATATCTGACAGATATACAGCCATATAATATAGCCCCAACATATATAAATCCATACATATATCTGTCATATAGAAGTGCACAGACTTAGCAATAGGGCATTCATGTATACACATACAGAAATGAATATGAAGTCAGGATATACAGGTGTTTAATATGAGAGTCTTGGGATTAGCTCTTTGTCTCTTCAGCAGCTTTAGTAAATAATCTCCATCATGGCAGGAAGCATGCATTTCTGTGACCTAGGCTGGGCCTCGTGTTGAGCCTGAGGTGAGACAGAAAGACAAGTGGAATGTTAATGTATATGTCCATATGTGAAACTAGAGGACCACTTCCTTGTTTAGATTTGAGATGATTTTCAATAGGCCCTTTTGTATATTTGCTCAGAATGGCTTGCATGTGTTTTACAATTCAAATCCCCTTTTGAATGAGTGTCTCTGGCTCAAGTAAAGGGTTTTTGCTTTCGTTGGAATTGGTAGGTGTTGGGGGAGGTGAGCACATTCTCTCTTATTTCACCTTGTAATACCCACCACTCTCCTGGACCAGAGACAGTGTGAGGGTGAAGAAACAAACATATATACTCATATAATCAATTACCATCAATATGCTACCATTATTTATGGCCCGGCACTACCAGTGTTTGGGGCCCGGTACCACCATTATTTATGGTCCGGCATCACCGGTGTTTGAGGCCCGGTACCACCATTATTTATGGCCCAGCACCACCAGTGTTTGGGGCCCGGTACCACCATTATTTATGGCCCGGCACCACCGTTGTTTTACAACGATGGTGGCGGATCAAAGAAGACCCTCTCAAATTCCAGAATGAAATACGGAGATGATGGCAGATCAAGGAAGATCCGCCCAAAGAATTAACATAGTGGGAGGGCCAGGTGGTGTTGTACAAGAAAGTACTGCATAAATATGACGGTCCGAGTTGGAGAAATCAGTTGTTCCGCAGACCAACTCGGCTTTATGATGTTTCATTAAAGTCTATTTTTGGATTCACAAGTTCCTGACTCTTTGCATCTTTTTTGACTGAGATCTGAAGTTCTCCACAACACTATGAGGGGGGAAAGTAACAAAAATGTGTAAATTAGAAATTTGTTGTGAATTTAATAATGTAATGATAAAAATACTCTCATATTCAAAATTGTATTGATTAAAATGTAAACAAAAGGGAGCATTTTAATCAATTGTACGAACAAACAAACAAACATACGAGGTGTGTCTGAGAGGCTGAACGTTTAGAGTACCGTAATGTTTTCATTCACTCTGTCATGTTTGATTGACTGATGTTTAATTCATAGTCTTGTGTCTGTTATGTGTCTGTTATGTGTCTGTTGTGTGTCTGTGTTATGTGTCTGTTGTCTAGGTGTACCTAAAGGCCCCAATGATCCTGAATGGGGTGTGTGTGATCTGGAAGGGCTGGATAGACCTGCAGCGGCTGGACGGGATGGGCTGTCTGGAGTACGATGAAGAGAGGGCTCAGGTAATGTATGATATTGTAAATACATTACCCCGACTACTCTCCTGCACCGCTACAAAACTAGAACAGTTTAATGTTTATGTACATTCACCGGCCGCTTCAATAGGTACATCTTGCACCTCATTTCACAACTGCCTTAATTCTTTGTGGCATAGATTCAACAATGCGCTGGAAACTTTCCTCAGAGATTTTGGTCCATACTGACCTAATAGCATCACGCAGTTGCTGCGAATTTGTCGGCTCCAAATCCACAACGCAAATCTCCTGCTCCACCACATCCCAAAGGTGCTCCGTTGGATTGAGATCTGGTGAAGTGGAGGTCATTTGAGTGCAGTAAACTCACTGTCATGTTAAAGAAAACAGTTTATATGATGTGAGCTTCGTAACATGGCGCGTTATACTGCTGGAAGTAGTTGTTAAGGGTACACTGTGGTCCTAATTGGATGGACATGATCGGCAACTCAGGTAGGCTACGGTGTTTTAACAATGCTTAATTGGTACCTAGTGGCCCAATTTGTGCCAACAAAATATCTTCTCCACCTTTACATCACCACTAGCTTGAAACGTTGAGACATGCAGGATGGATTGAGGCATTAACGTTGTTAATGCTACATTTTGACCATCTGAATGTCGCAGCATAAATCAAGACTCAATAGAGCAGGTAACGTTTTTGTAATTGTGCCCATTCAAATTGTTGTCTCAGTTTCCTGTTCTGAGCTGACAGGAGTGGCACCCAGTGTGGTCCTCTGATGCTCTATTGTTGCATGTCTGTAATTTGAGTTACTGTTGCCTTTCTATCAGCATAAACCAATCTCTTCGACCTCTGCCATAAACAAATATGTATGTATATAAATATACAGACATACTTGATCAGCCACGACATTATGATCACTGACAGGTGAAGTGAATAACATAAATACATTCGTAATCATGGCACCTGACAGTAGGTGGGATATATTAGGCAGCAAGTGAACATGTTGTCCTTAAAGTTAATGTGTTAGAAGCAGGGACAATGAGCCAGCGTTAGGGTCTAAGCAACTTTGACAAAGGCCAAAATGTAAGTCACGCATCTCCAAAACTGCAGCTCTTGTGGGGTGTTCCCGGTCTGCAGTGGTCAGCACCTATCAAAAGTGGTCCAAGGAAGGAAAAGCATTAAACTAGCCACAGGGTCATGAGCAGCCAGGGCTCAGTGATGCACGTGGGGAATGTCCGGCTGGTCCGTGTGATCTGATCCAACAGAAGAGCTACTGTGGCTGAAATTGCTGGTTCTGATAGAAACGTGTCAGAACTCACAGTACATTGCAGTTTGTTGCTTATGGGGCTGTGTAGCTGCAGACTAGTCAGGGAGTCCATGCTCACACCTGTCCACTGCCAAAACCGCCTACGATGGGCATGTGAGAATCTGAATTGGTCCACAAAGCAATAGAAGAATGTGGTCTGGTCTGATGAATCACGTTTTCTTCACTTACCTGGCAAGCCATGATGCTTAGAGAAATGTTCGGCTGGGGAACCTTGCGTCCTTCTATTCATGTAGATGTTATTTGACATGTACCACCTACCTTAGCGTTGTTGTAGAAGATGTACACCCTTTCATGGAAACGATATTCCCAAATGGCATTGGCCTCTATTGGCACCATGCAAAAAGCAAAAGTATGGTTTGAGGAACACAACAACGAATTCAAGGTGTTGACATGCCTCAAAATTCCCATAGGGATTAGGGATCTCAATCCAAAAAAGCATCGGTGGGATGTGCTGGGCAAACAAGTCTGATCCATGAAGGCCCCACCTCGCAACTTACAGGACTTGCTGCTAATGTCAGATACCACAACACACCTTCAGAGGTCTAGTGGTGTCGATGCCTCGACGGGTCAGGGCTGTTATGGCAGCAAAATGGGGATCTACCCGATATGAAGCAGGTGTTCATAATTATGGCTGATCGCGTATGTACATAACCGTCTCTATCTGTCTGTTCTGATGTGTCTTCAGCATGAGGACGCCCTGGCACAGGCCGCTTTTGAGGAGACCCGAAGGAGGACCCGGGACTTTGAGGACAGGGACCGCTCACACAGAGAGGACCTGGAGGTAAGGCGTGCTGGAGTGTGCTTCTCTGACACATAATAACATGGTCAGTGCTAACGTTAACCACTGTGTTGGAAGATGCCAAGTGTTCATATCCCTGACGCCTTAGCCGTTTTCCCCAGTTAGCTGTACATTTAACATGACAGGCATTGTTTTTGAATAACCCTCTTTTGTTTTAGATATCACTAACACACAGTCCTTTTTTGTCCATGTGTCTGTGTGTGTGAGAGTTTGTGTATTTTATCAGCTGTCTTTTATGTTATCTAGTTTTAGTGCATGAAGGGTCTAGACATTCGTAGAACAGAAGAAATAACGGTTAATTCTCCGGTTGAACCTAAATGCACCCCCCTAAGATGAAAACCAAATTGTGTTTTTTTAGGACCCTGTGGCATCAAAAATCTGGGACTGATGGCATACAAGGACCACGGTCTGTCTTCTTTCAATATCACTCTGTCATGCACTAAACTGTGTGTATGGTGTGTGTGTCTGGGACTGATGGCATACAAGGACCACGGTCTGTCTTCTTTCAATATCACTCTGTCATGCACTAAACTGTGTGTATGGTGTGTGTGTCTGGGACTGATGGCATACAAGGACCACGGTCTGTCTTCTTTCAATATCACTCTGTCATGCACTAAACTGTGTGTATGGTGTGTGTGTCTGGGACTGATGGCATACAAGGACCACGGTCTGTCTTCTTTCAATATCACTCTGTCATGCACTAAACTGTGTGTATGTTGTGTGTGTTTGTCGTCTGTGTGTCTGTGCTCAGTGAGTGTATGGATGTTTGTGAATGGAAGTCACAGGGAACATGTGCATGTATTTGAAGCTGGCTTGTTTTGGGTGCATGCATGTGAAGAGGGAGGGGATGAAAGTGAACTCTATCTATATATCTATGGACACTGTAATGAATGCTCTGTGATCATATTGATTCCTTCACTCTTATTCTCGTTAAATTATTTCAGGGTCAGTCATATAGACATGCTTTATGGATTCTGTTATGTATTTTCTAATTTTGTGTGAGATATGTATGCAGGCTAGGAAATCCTACCAGGGTATAAGGTTGAAAGTCACCCCACCTCCCCCCACACACACACACACACACACACACACACTCTCTCTTCCCCCAATGTTTAATAGAGAACAGACACCTCAAACACACACACGCATACATACCGACCACCCTCCCGTAATCTGCTGCTCGAGTAGTCTGCAGCAAGGCCTGCTGGGACATATCTGGCACAGCTTGGCAACACATGATTCCGAGGAGAGGAAGAGAAAGATTGGGGAGAGACATGGCGGGGGGGGTAGAGACAGGGAGGGAGAAAGACTGGGGGTAGTGGTTCATATTATTTGTTCAAGAATCAGCTTTTAAACAGACGTCTAGTTTTGAAAAGGGGTGTATGTAGTCAATAGGACACATCTTTCAACTGAATATACTGATTGTTGTTGAAAAATTATACCACATCATAATGTATATCCCATTTTAAATATTTGTATTTGAATTGAAATACAACAAAGCTGTATTAGTTATCCATAGCTTTCTAAATAAACTTAAACATTTCGCCATTTATCTAATAGTTAAATCCCCCGTCTCTGTTGTTTTCTCACAGTGTGAGAAAACTGATCTTGTCAGATTTATTTAAGATAAAAGATAATATTTGCAACAAGAGAGTACAGGTCCAGGACCCTGTTTTATGTTAAGCGGGCGCCTGGCTCTTGAGGACATTCAAATGTTGCATTTCTGTGGTCTGAACTTGTGATTCTCAGTCCTCCATAACTCAATAAAGGCCAACAGCACTACGACAGTCAACCATCAGTGGGAGCTAGGAGGCCTAGGGTTTAGAAACCTAGTATTTAGTTGAACAAAATCTCAGCTTTCCTGGAAGGAATGTCAATGTCCGCTCTGGGTATGCATGTACAGCCCTGAAAATCCTCAAGGTCGGTTCCACAACCCTCTGATTAGGGACTTACTTAGACCTGGGTGCAATTGAGATCCGAACAGAAAGCCAGCTGGCTTGAGATCCCCCAAGGTAAATGTTGAATACCCCTGCTATAAAGCATATATGGGTAAATCCTTCAGGACAGTGATGCCATCTAGATGATTGATTTTATAAGACGGATGGAGAAGACATTTTCTCATTAGGCCAGCAGCCATATTCTGCAGCTGGTGTTAGAGGATGAATGATGTGCAGGCAGTGAAAGTATTAATTTATCATTAGTATGGATTTATATTAGGATCCCTGTCTGACCTGCCTCCTTTCAGCTCCACTTCTGGTACAGGCTAGCGCTCTACCGGCTGGGTCTTGGTGATCGATACTAGTTCTGTCCTCTCTAGCCACCTATCCCACCCCAATCCCACCCCCAGTAATTACAACTGTCATCCACATAGGACTGCAATGTAAATCCTCTGAACCAACTCAGTGTTACCCCTCTCAGGCAGGCGGGGGAAACCCGGAAGGCGGAGAGAAACGGAAAGGTCTACCTGGCATAACCCCCTTAAGGGCTACCCGGCTATATGAGGGTCGGCAGGTTGAACCCGGCTCAGTGTCCGGAGGTCTGACAGGCAGAGGCGAAACAGGAGGTCGGTGGGCGGAGTGGATCAGGAGGTCTACCAGGCAGAGACGGATTGGGAGGTCTACCAGGCGATGAGGATCAGGAGGTTGACCAAATCAGAGACCGCTCAGGAGGTCGACCAGGCGGATGTGGATCAGGAGGTCGACCAGGCAGAGACCGTTCAGGAGGTCGACAATATTGCGGATGTGGATCAGGAGCTAATTCCAGGCAGAGACTCTTTAATAAATTCAGGCTATATGTGGATCAGTAGGTCCTGGCAGAGACGGTTATAGTAGACAGAACAGAACAGGTAGCAGGAATAGGACACAAGCGCAGAGGTTTTTGATACACAAACAACAATATTGCTGTCTGTGCTGTAGCTAATTCATGCATTATATACTCTTTAATAAATTCAGTCTATATGTGTAGTAGTCCTGAGTAGCTCATATAGTAGAGCACAGAACTTGAAACACAAGTGGTGGGTGTAACGATTAAGCTCTCGGCAGGTAGCAGGAATAGGACACAAGCGCAGAGGTTTTGATACACAAATAATGTCTTTATTTAAAGACCAACACGACAGACTCCAGGCACAAACTAAGGTAGTGAATCGAGAGAAAACGGATCACACCGTACCTTTAACTGGGAAAACAACAAACGTACCTGGATCACACCGTACCTTTAACTGGGAAAATAACAAACGTACCTGCGCTCATATCATATACATGAAACAATGCTCCAACCAAGACAGACTGACCGGGACTGAACTAAATAGTGGACTAATGAGTCCCAACCCAAAACAGGTGCGCATTTCGCGCAGGTGTCCCAAATGTCACTGATTACCCCTCTCCGCTGGCAGGGGAACGAGCCGATCTCGGGCCAAGAGAAACAGAAAGGTCCGACTGTTACATAACCCCCTTAAGGGCGCGGCTCCTGAAGCGCCCAAACCCCCCTGAACCAACTCAGTGTCCGGAGGTCTGACAGGCAGAGGCGGAGTAGAAACCCGGAAGGGCGGAGACGGATCGGGAGGTCTACCTGGCGGAGACGGATTGGGAGGTCTACCCGGCAGATGAGGGTCGGCAGGTTGACCCGGCGGAAGCGGATCAGGAGACCGTTCAGGAGGTCGACCAGGCGGATGTGGATCAGGAGGTCGACCAGGCAGAGACCGCTCAGGAGGTCGACCAGGCGGATGTGGATCAGGAGGTCGACCAGGCAGAGACCGCTCAGGAGGTCGACCAGGCGGATGTGGATCAGGAGGTCGACCAGGCAGAGACGGTTCAGTTGGCCGTGCCGGGGGACACAGCCCAGGAGGGCGTGCCGGAGGACAGGGTTCTGGTCAGCACTCGGGTTCTGGTGAGCGCACAGGGACAGGTGAGCACACAGGGACAGGTGAGCGCACAGGGACAGGTGAGCGCACAGGGACAGGTGAGCACACAGGGACAGGTGAGCACACAGGGACAGGTGAGCACACAGGGACAGGTGAGCACACAGGGACAGGTGAGCGCACAGGGACAGGTGAGCACACAGGGACAGGTGAGCACACAGGGACAGGTGAGCACACAGGGACAGGTAAGCACACAGGGACAGGTGAGCACACAGGGACAGGTGAGCACACAGGGACAGGTGAGCACACAGGGACACCGGTGGAATTGAACATAGAGACACGGACGGAAACACACGGAGAGACACAGACGGGACCAGGAACGGAGATAAGGACGGGTACGGTCGAAGGGACAGGGACTAGGACGGGATCGAAGACAGAGAGTGGGACAGGAACGACGACAGTGGGTAGGACGGGATCGGGGACAGTAACACAGGTGGGTAAGGAGACAGGAACAGACACAGAGACGGGGACTGACAAAGAGACAGAGCTAACGTGACAGGGGCAGGTTCAGAAACAATAGGGACAGGCTCAGTAGACACGGGGACAGACTCAGTAGGCACGGGGACAGGCTCAGTAGGCACGGGGACAGGCTCAGTAGGCACGGGGACAGGCTCAGTAGGCACGGGGACAGGCTCAGTAGGCACGGGGACAGGCTCAGTAGGCACGGGGACAGGCTCAGTAGGCACGGGGACAGGCTCAGTAGGCACGGGGACAGGCTCAGTAGGCACGGGCCCAGGCTCCAGAGGCAGAAGGAGATGGGGCGCACGGCTGAAAAACCGTGGCATCAGGTACCTCAGAGCCGGTAGCGCAAGCACTCCTCGATGAGCCCTCCACTGGAAGCATTCCCCGTAGTACCCTCTCTCCTCCTCTGGCGGAAGCCCTTGCTCCTCCACCCAGGCCTTATAGTCTGCGAACACCGTCCTGTCCTCCCGTAGGGGCCTCTCCAAGGCCGGAGCACTGGAGACAGGATTTACAACAACGGGAACAGGCTCAAAAAACACGGGAGACCCAGTCACAGGCAGAACAGGTTGACTGGTCTCGGACAGGACCGGACGACTGGTCTCGGGCAGAGAATGAGACCCAGAATTGGATATGCGACCTCCTCCCAGAACAAAATCCCGGGCAATGTCCTCCATATTTACAGTTATTACCCTTGGGCGGGGTGTGGTTGGGGGCTGCGGTGTCTCAGCCACCTTAGGCTGCGGGGTGACAACCCTCTTGGGCTGGGGAGGGACTCGAGACCCAGCTGGATGCAGTGTTCCCGACTGATCCTCTCAATAAGGTCCTCCTCCTCAGAATCCTCCCAGAACTCCTCCGAATCCTCCTCATCGGACTCGGTGTACTGAAGTTCCCTCCACTCACGTAGCGCTGCAAAATCCGCCGGTATCCACTTCGATGGCGGAGCGTACGGGTTGGGAGGAAGGGGCGGTCCACGCCGAATTGCACACCGGCGAAAGCATACCGGGAATGCAGGCTGTTCATTCTCCGCTGAACAGCTCTTTTTCCTCCGCTGTGTCCTTTCTGGTTGGAGCATTCTGTAGCGATTAAGCTCTCGGCAGGTAGCAGGAATAGGACACAAGCGCAGAGGTTTCGATACACAAATAATGTCTTTATTTAAAGACCAACACGACAGACTCCAGGCACAAACTAAGGTAGTGAATCGAGTGAAAACGGATCACACCGTACCTTTAACTGGGAAAATAACAAACGTACCTGCGCTCATATCATATACATGAAACAATGCTCCAACCAAGACAGATTGACCGGGACTGAACTAAATAGTGGACTAATGAGTCCCAACCCAAAACAGGTGCGCATTACGCGCAGGTGTCCCAAATGTCACTGATTACCCCTCTCCGCTGGCAGGGGAACGAGCCGATCTCGGGCCAAGAGAAACAGAAAGGTCCGACTGTTACAGTGGGGACTACTTTTAAGTTGTATTCACGACTGTAGGGCGTTCTGGAAACGGGTGTCAGAAATAAAGAATAAATCAATGTTATTCAACATTGTGATCCTTTTCTGATTTGTCGTCATGTCAGTATTTACTGTAACTTTTTTTTTTTGGTTTGGTCTCATTCACATTATGCTGTAGACTGAGAGATACTTTTTTCTTTTTTCAACCATTTATCCAACTGTAACTAGTGGTCAAAAATTGGATTGTTAATATATAAATATTATTTCCTCTGACCCAAAGACACTTTAAGAATGAGTTCTGTTTTGTAATATGGATAGTAGCAAGCAGTAGTCTAAACATACTTTGTAGTAGTTGGCAGTGGAACTAAATCCAAGTCTGGCTCGGTTTTTGTAGTTTCAGCATATACTTTTTCCCATGTAGCAATGAGCTAGGGTTACAACTTTCTCCTATGGATTGTGGAAACAAGATTTTTTTTGCCTTCTTTATCAATGCAATGTTTTTTTGTCTGAACAGTAAACCCAATACGATGCTATTGTATTCAGTTATGCTATGCAACATACTATCATTATGTTCTCTTGCATACATTGATTTGGCTTTGATCGAACACCATATGAAATAACCACCATTTGCCAGAGTAGCCTGTTCTCTAGGAGAAGAGTAGAGAGTTTATGTTTGATGAGTAAACATGCAGAACATGACCTTCCAAGTACATGTTCTTCTGGATCTTTTGAGGGAATATATAACTTTGTTTAGATTAAATGTTTTAGGCTTAGAGCAAAGGTAACAACTGTGGTTAGAATTTAGTTTAGACCTTAAGACTAAGTTACATTAAGGCATAAAAGTTAAATGGTTATGCTAGGGTTAGGGTATTGTTTTAGGTTAGGATTAGTAAAAGTCTGGTTGGTAAAAACTTTGGTTAACAAACTTCGGTGTCCTGATTTTCAAAGCTAAGTAATGTTGTGAATATGTGTGTGACTATGCATGCTTATTCGTCTGTTGATGTTGTAAATCACTCTCCGACAACCTTGTAAAAACAAATTATACGGTTAATAAATGATACATTTCAGAAAAAAGTATTAGATGTACGTCATTGACAATTCTATTTGAATTGTCTTAAAGCCAGTGTTTAAGGGAAGAGCATTGAGGGATCATTGGGTCATTTGGATTAGCGTAGAAGGGTTAGAAGAACCTATTATGGTGAGTCATTTGGATGATAACTACATGCCATTGCCAGCGTCAGCTTTTTCTCTGTCTGTCTGTCTCAGATATCTATATTGGGAGAGATTTAGTCGTAGACACATAAACATATGTATCGGTAACAGGCAGTCATTTTTTATTTTTAAAGTGTGTAATGTTAAAGATTCCACCAACGCCCCCCCCCAACGTCTGCAACTCAGCTTAAAAAAGAATGTTTAGCCTTTAGCAAGCAGCTCTTGGGTGCCCTCTGCTGAAATATTTTGATGCTACACTCATTGGCGCCCTGTGTAAGGCCTTACTGAACACCAGACACACATTCTCATCACGTAGTTATTGTTGGCTGTATTAAATCGGTCCTCCCTATCTGTGCCAACAGCCCAGGCGACAGCAAGACCCCAGCCCTGGCACCAACATGGGCAACAACGCTGGCGATCACAAGTTGCGCTAGAGGTCAGACGCAGATGGTGGGTCCGTGTGATTGGCTCGTCAGTCTCCCTGACGACAAGCTGTTAACTGGAGAGACCAATCGGGGAGAGAGGGTCCCTTTTAGTTTATGCTGTTTTTGTATTTTTATTTTTTAAGACAGGACTGGGTGAAGTGGGGATTCATGTTAGTGAGGGGGGAGGGGTTAAAGGAGCATCCAAACAACCTAGTCTTCTGGGGGGTTTTGCACTATGTGATACATTCAGTTTAGTTCACACATTTCCTTCATAATGCATGGAGTGCCTAACCTAGCAATGTCTTTTTATGTCCCCCAATGAAAGCTTTTTCTTTTACAATGCTTTATAAATAGGAAATAACTAGGTGATAAAATGAACACATTTGTTCTTAAAAAATAACCTATTATTTTGGAATTTGTACATATCTAATGAATTAAGAAGCACCTGAAGGGCACTGGCCATTTATTAATTTCACAAAAAATCTAAGCTTTTTATGATAATTTATTAAGTATCAACTTTCTTTAGGTCATTTGAATGTAGGCATATCATCAAATCTAAATAATTACCAACAAATCACCTAATTATTTTGTATACATAAAGCAAAACAGCCTTTTCTTATTCTATTAGGTAAATATTAAATTGAAATGTATATTCATGTTTCGAGTGAAAGTCATGATGTTTACTTCATGTATGCTATTTCTTTTCTCTTTCTCGACATAGCGTATTGATCGGTCTCTGTGTGGGATACCAGTTGAAAATATAATGCTGTGTTCTTGAAAATGTACTTTTACAAATAGGCTGCTGATTTGATGGATGAGGAAGGCCTATCACCCATATCCACAGCAGGTTCCATCTTCCTATCTCCTTCATGTAGTAGCATATTGTAACAGTCTTTGAACATGAGACTAGAAAAACAGAGCACACAATGAGGTCAGTGTTTCTGAGATTTCTCCCAGGAAGTTGAAGCAAAGAGGCTTTCTCCTCTCCATTGTTTTTTATTATTCTCTATGTCACAGTGCATCCAGATCTGGGTGCATAACGCCTAAGCAGTACATTTCTCAAATCGAGTTTTGTAGGGCGTTTTGATCCAGCTTTGGTATCTCGTTCCTTGAAAATGATGCGACGGCATGGCAACATTGTCTCACTGACATACACACAGTTTTGTTTAGTTTCAATATATCTGAAAATCCCTTAGGTTTGATCAATTATTTAGCTGTTTCCAGTGTTTCTTTCACTTCGAAAGGAATACAGTTGTAATGATTTGTTAATATAAAGTGGCTTTTTGACAGGATTGGTAGAGAAAACTTTTTTTATTTTTTTCTCAGTTGCAATCCAACCCTTATTCAACCAGTCATGAAATATTGAGATAAAATAGGGCAAGAGTCAGGGAGGAGATACGTTCTGAAAAATAAGTATGATTAATACAGGAAGTATGTCATTCAGTTTGAACAGTAGTTTATTTTACAGTCTGAGCCTTTATATAGAGTAAACAGAATTATAAGAGCAAGATAAGGTCAAGTCTAGCAGCAATGATACAGTTAAGGCTCATCTCCAGTCACTTCTAATACTTTAAATAACAATAATACTCATCATTCTTCATACGTATATTATGCTTTTATAGACACCCAAAACATTATACATAGTAACCTCAATATTTTATTCTGAGTTATTTAGCGTTTTGAATGAAGAGGAAAAGTGCAAGAAGTAGCCTTTAGGGTGAGGATAGACAGCAAGTTGTAAAGGGATGACAGTAGGCAGCAAGTTGTAAGATGTTGACGTTCAGCACAGGTTGGGGTGAACAGAGGAAGAGGTAAGCAAAGGTTTTCACACTTTGCTTGGGAAGCAAGTTCTAGTTTTTATACCACATATGCTAGTTTTTCTTGGGAATAGGTTATTAGATACACATCCTAAATACTTGCAGAATGTTTAACATCTCACTAATGATGCAGTTATTGTGCATTTCACAACAACACTGTGTTTGGTATAAGATTGTTGCTTCAGTGTATCAAAGGTGTTCACAGTGGATCATCCATAAGGTTTTCACAAAAAGGGGTTTACTCCAAATTGTATTGCAATGTGTACAGTATTTCCTTTTACCAATAGCTCTATTTTACATTTTTTGTTTGATATCTAGTTGTAAACATTACACAATACAGCTGCCCATGCTCTTGAATAGAAATCATATTGGATCGATACCAACTGGCCTACCTCGAGCTATAACCAAAAACAAACAGGATTTTTTTGGATATTTATAACACAATCATGATTTTGTGAATGTCATTCTTTAAAATGTTGTTTGACTGTACAATCTCTGTGCATGAAGTATGTCGTGTAGGTCAAAAAAGTGCAGTCATTCATGCGTAGTGGTGGTTTCCCTGGCTGAATTTCAAGTTGAACTGATGATCCTCTAGTCCTCCCCTTAACCCATCTTCATGTGTAGGCCCCGGCTAGCTGGCCCCTTGTCTTCATGTGTAGACCCCAGCTAGCTGGCACCCCTGTCTTCATGTGTAGGCCCCAGCTAGCTGGCACCTCTGTCTTCATGTGTAGGCCCCAGCTAGCTGGCACCCTTGTCTTCATGTGTAGGCCCCAGCTAGCTGGCCCCCTTGTCTTCATGTGTAGGCCCCAGCTAGCTGGTACCTCTGTCTTCATGTGTAGGCCCCAGCTAGCTGGCACCTCTGACTTCATGTGTAGGCCCCAGCTAGCTGGCACCTTTGTCTTCATGTGTAGGCCCCAGCTAGCTGGCACCCTTGTCTTCATGTGTAGGCCCCAGCTAGCTGGCCCCCTTGTCTTCATGTGTAGGCCCCAGCTAGCTGGCACCTTTGTCTTCATGTGAAGGCCCCAGCTAGCTGGCACCCTTGTCTTCATGTGTAGGCCCCAGCTAGCTGGCCCCCTTGTCTTCATGTGTAGGCCCCAGCTAGCTAGCCCCCTTGTCTTCATGTGTAGGCCCCAGCTAGCTGGCACCTCTGTCTTCATGTGAAGGCCCCAGCTAGCTGGGACCAATGTATTCATGTGTAGGCCCCAGCTAGCTAGCCCCCTTGTCTTCATGTGTAGGCCCCAGCTAGCTGGGACCAATGTCTTCATGTGTAGACTCAAGCAAGCTGGGACCAATGTCTATATGTGTAGACCCAAGCAAGCTGGCATCAATGTCTTCATGTGTAGACCCCAGCAAGCTGCCACCAATGTCTTCATGTGTGAACCCCAGCTAGCTGAAACCCTGTCTTAGCTTCTCTTCACTTAATGCTGGCATTAAGGCGAGTTCCACACCAGAGACTATGTCTTAGTTTGCTCACATTACATCTTCTTTAAATATTTTTTATTTTCTTATTTTAAGTTATTGACACAGGTTTACAGTGGTTGTGTTCAGGTTACGCTATGAAGAACTGTGTATTCTGTTTAACGCCTACCTTTTAAGATTTTACAAGCATTTTGTTTTTTTCTCTATTTTACTTGTTTTGTTATTGGGTAAGCTTAAATCTAGAGTGTTGAATTTGATGTGTTTCATAATAAACTTGTGACAATCTTTTTAATTCCTTGTGTTTTTATTTTGTGTATCAGCATTACGCTTATTATGTATGTGTTTGTAATGCAGTCTGTTTGTGGTTGTAAGACAAATTATCATAGCCAACAAGTTGCAATATCTCAGGTCTAGCCATTTTCAGCTCAGGTCTAGCCTCATTCAGTCACAAGGATGTAATGTGTGTAAAAACTTGATATGATTAACAGAGTCAGATATTCAAAACAGGCAAACTACCATGTAGAAGAAAAAGCACACCTTTGGAAGCTTCTACAACTCTGCCCTGAAAAACAAACTAAGCATCTCAGTCAACCATGATCCAGCTTCAGGGATCAATCTTAAGAGTTCATTCTAACCTCCTCTATCAACCTATGGCTTGGGACTTTGTCTGCCAACTGCATAGGCACATTTCAGAAAGGTCCTTGGGTAACATCCCCTTTCCTTCAATGTTGTGAATGACTCCAGGGCAAGGAAGCATCCCGGAAAAATAATTACTAACCCCTCCCACCGGTCCCCTCCTGTTCCAAAAACTCCAGCAGGCAGGCATGCAGTACAATCATGAACAAAACATCCTGTCATATCAACAGTTTTATTCTGTGCTGTGTCCCTCTGCATCAGACCACCTATTACATTGACACAAAGACAATACCCATTACCCCTGGTTTACGCCAGGGCTTGCTTAAGCTATACATTATAGGGATGTCTCCTGGGCTCTAGCTCGATTCAAGATGCATATAAATCATTGTGTAAAACTTCTTAGAAAATGTAATCTAGATTTTTTGTCAACGTCTAAACTGATTGTTCAGGAAACCCGGTAAAGTTTTGGAAAACTTGAAAATATCTTAAGGGTTGGAACTATTTTTCACTCCCCAATCAAATGTATTCACTCTCTGGCACCATTACTGATTAAAAAAATGTATAATTGATGCTTTTATTTCTGCGAGCGATATATTTGATTCAGTAGCAAGGTCATCACAATTAAATTGTGACCTCGATTTTGTTGGAGAAAATCTGTTGGCTGATACTGAGAATATGAGTTCTTGGTTTTCTTTCAGACAATTTTCTAGCAAGGAGGTCCTTGATGCGTTATTAGCATTTGTTGTAGCCAATTTCGATGGGCTTTATATGTGTTGCTAGTGGCATGTTGCATGGGTGTGACGCTCCTCCACCTGCACACCAGGGGGCATAGGTATGGCATCACAGTGGTTATGCTGGGTATATAAGGAAGTCACAGGGGAGTAACAATAGGGAATTATTATCTGCGAAGCTACACAGTTTTTCAACCGTACATGTGTGCATGTGGATATTCGGGTTTGATTTGTTGTTATAGCCAGCTTCCAGTATTACATTTAGTGTTGCTCGAACTCGTATGAGCTTAACGTATACCTGCAAGACAAGCGGCATTGTTTGTAAGCGTTTTAATCAGCATTTAATAAACTATTAATCGAATTCCACGGAAGACGTGATTCATTGCACAATTACGCGTTGGAAACTATACGGCTGAATTCCCTCAAGTGGCTTTTTTGTGGTACGAGAGCCACTACAGCATTGAACCCTATGAAATCTATAGGGGCAGACAAGTTGGAACCTGGTCTTTTAAAATGCGGAGCATCCCTTATTTCTGGTGCAGTAACACACATTTTTAAATTGACGTTATCGCATAAGTGTTGTCTCTCCATAAGGGCGGTGATAGCGGTGATCTTAACAATTATTGCCCAGTTTCAAGGCTTCCTTGTCTAGCAAAGATTCTTGAATTATTGATAAATGTGCAGCTTCTGTCAAACGTCGAGCGGCGTAGTGTGGTTAAAGCCATTCGCAGAGTCAGGTATCCGTTTTGCACAGGGTTTATTAATGACCAAAACACAAAACAAACCGAGTACGGCGGAAAAAAAGGACTAACTGGTTAAATGGAAATAATAGTGCGCATACACAGCGACTTCTACAACATCTACACAACAGTTCGTCAAAACAGTTCGTCAAAACACATCTAACACTCACCTCTAATTAACCTCTAAGCAAGGAGTGACTTGCTAGCGACCCCTTTATTTATTTTATTATTTTTTTTTTTTATTATTGAACATATTGCACAGGGGATACAGGTATCAAGCAAACAAAAACACAACAAAAACACAGAAAACAAAAAGACAGAAAAAACTCAGTAAAGCAAGGCATTAATATGAAGGGGATATACTACTACAATAACCACAAATATTACTTATTTCTTTCTAGGTTTAGTTTGGACTTCTCTTCACTCTGCACTTTCTGTAACTCTAATGTTGAAACAATACCACATTTGTTTTTTGAATGTGATAATTCAAGGGAGTTCTGGAGGAAGGTAGCTGGTCTTATTTTTTTCTGCTTATTACAAACTCTTTACTTTTGATGTTGTGAATGTGCTGTTTTTGTTTTTGGACTCCGGGTCAAAGGTGATGGATGACAGATTAAAGCTACTTACTTTATGTGGCGAGTTTCATCTTCATAAATGTAGAGTAACTGATTCTAAGCCTAATTTTATTCTTTTTTGTGTTGATTTAAAACTATTTTATGACTCTCTGTTTATCTACAAATAAGAAAGCTGTTAAAACCTCTTCACTGCTTAAAGAAATTGTGGCTTCATTATAAATTATCCCCTGTTCTTTGTGAATGTCTTTGTTTTTTTTTTCTGTATTTCCAATAGCGACCCCTTTATATCCCCCATGATTACAATTACAAACAGCCGTGAGACAAACGTAGTGAAACAAGGAAGTGCATCACCGAAATATGTCCGTGTAGCAACGCCACCACACCAATCGTGACAGCTTCACTCTTTCCTGGCTGAGAAATGTATTTTAATCCGGTTTGAATCTCATCATAGCACTGTTACTGCCTCTACATTAGTTGATAAATAAGTGAATAATATTGTTAATGCTTGACCATAGTATCTTGCTGAAAAAAATGTCATCAATAGGCCTTAGTCCTGCATGTTCCTGGTTTTATAACGATCTTACTGACCGAACACAATCTATTGTGCTGGATGTACTTGATTCTATTATTGAAAGCGTCCCCTCATACAAATTTGGATTCACAGTGACCTTTCATTTAAGAAAAATACCAATGGGCTTGTTAAAAAGCTCAAGAGTAAAGTGGGTTTCTTCTATAGAAACACATCTTGCCTTTCTGTAGGGAACAGGAGACAAATTGTTCAGTCAAGTTTTTGCCGGTGCTGGACTATGGTGATACTATATTCAAAAGTGCATCTTCTACTCTGAAGTTGCTTCACTATGTTTATCATAGTACCCTGTGTTTTATTACCTTAGACTGTTATAATACTCAATATCACTGCATTTCTGTTTACAAGGCCATACTCCACAGGCTTCCAATATACTTATCATCAATATATGTATGTATTTCCAGAAATGTTTTCCACCAGCAAGAGGCAGCAATACATATAATTGGTACTAATTACACATAATACACATAATAAGTATGCTAACAGTTGTCGTAACGGCCATTAACCTTAATTACAATGTTCTCAGCAATTAAATATTAGGCTACAGTTTCTGAAAACTGTTATTCAAGAAATGTATTTAGAGAAAAATATGTTACAAAAATATGTTATTTTTGCGCTGACTTTGAATTGTGCTAATACGTTTTTTTCAGATACAATAACAGTATAATATAATAATTACACACAAACGTATATATATATTTTACGAAATATAAGACAAAAACTCAAAATTGGTCAGCTGACCAGAACGTTGCTGTTTCTTCACGACGCACAGGAAGTTGAATAATCAGCTGACGTTGATTCTGAAACATATAAGCCAGACCTAGCAAGAATAAAGCTGTTATCGCGACGTGTTTTTCTTTCAAAATAAAAGTAACTCTAGGTGCCTTGTTGGAGGATGAAATTCAAGTACGATTTTCATTTATATGACTGTGCTTATGACTAATAAAAACTATAGACTGTATTGTTATGGGCCGAAATATAAGTATTTTACTACACTTGAAACATCATCTTTATGGGACAAATAAAACCAATACACATGTTATCTAACACATGTTGTATAGTATACTACACTAAACATAGTAATGTAGAAACTACTCAGAAAATATCCGTAACCCGGAAATGCGTTGTTGTTCTATCCTGCTTCACAACAGTCTGATCAACGTTGGTGTTTTGATGGAAGTTGATGTTGTTTGTGGGGTGTTTTTATTCATTTCTCTTCAATTCACGATAAAGACAAGGCAATCAAAAACGGGAATTTGGTGGACTATGGACTAATAGAGAGATTATGAATAATAACTAAGTGACACGCTGTTTTAATTTAAGTTAGATGCTTTGCTACCCCTCGGGAAGAAAGAACATATCGACGTAACGTCAGTAAACGGATTGAGACGTTCTTTGTTTATATGGTGTGACAGACCGAACTGCAGTATTTAGTTAGTTCTTTTTGAAGACCTTTTTATATTTATTTATAATTTTACGGGTTTATTTAGTACTATATTAACAGATTGAACGTGATGTTAGCAATATATGACTAGCAATAGCCTGTTAGTTACGTTATACCGTTATTTACAAGTTGCTGAGTAGTCCTCAGATCAGAAGCGAGGTTCCTTAGCAGATCGTCTGGAGTGTGGGAATATTTCCAGCTAGTTAGTTCGTGTGTTGTGGGATTTGTATTTGCACATCTGGGTCAGCTCACCCTGTTGGTTGAGCTACATGTCAGCCACTAGCCTGTAAGTATCGGTTGACTTTGTGTACTAGCTAGCTAACTTACCAAGTTGATTGCCCAATTCCTCAGTGTATTTTGTCAGCAGAGATCACTGCTAACTATGATAACGGTAGTAACGTTAAAGTCTTTGCTGGATTTTGACTGTCTTGGTCTTTGAAAGTGTGTTCAATACTTGTCAGATTTTTATGCAGAGTTGTATTGTTTATGTTTTTCAATTAAGTATTCTTTAATGTGCTGTTAAGTTCAATACTGTATATAAACTGTGCAATTGACAAAGAGTGGTTAAGAATATAAGGATTAGGCAATCTAGTATTAAAGAAAGGTCTAGTTCTGGCACAATAAGCAGAGAAGCTCGTAGAATATCTTTCTCAATACTTGCCAATGCTGGATCTGGAAGTTGTTCCTGAGAGATCTTTAGGAAATGAACAATGGGAATTCGCATTAGGTAAGTGACTGTTTAGCTTTCCACACACCTCAACTATTTGTCCACCTTCGTTTTGCACAGGTAAATATCAACTAAAGATGTCTGTATCTTATACAACCTTTTTTCACAGGGATGCCATTGGCCCAGGCCATTTCAATATTACAGAAACACTGCCGCATCATCAAGAATGTCCAGGTTCTCTACAGTGAACAGGTAAGCAATTAGATCACTGCTTCTGTGTGGAATGATCAACATATAGTGGTTAGGAATGGTGTAACTAAAAGCTTGCTTGTTTGAATCAACCAAGCTGACAAGGTGAACAATCTGTTGTAAGGACACTGAGCAAGGCACTTTACCCTAATTGATACTGTTAGGCGCTCTGGTTAAAAGCATTTCTGAAAATGTCCAATACTAAACCTGTTTTCACTAGAGTAACTTTGTGCTAGGAAATGTATGGTGTTGGCTGTCACATCAATGTGACCCTCCCTTGATTGACAGTTCTTTCTCTCTGCTTGTAGACACCACTCAGCCATGACCTCATACTCAATTTGACTCAGGATGGAATTAAACTGCTGTTTGATGCCTGTAACCAGAGATTGAAGGTGAGGTAGATAGGACCTATTTGGTCATGAAGTTACCGTAGTCTATAACAGTTTATGTTGACTAATCAATTTTAAAATTATTGTCATGTTTAGGTTATTGAAGTATATGACTTGAGCAAAGTGAAATTGAAATACTGGTGAGTCATTAAGTTCTTTTGTTCCAATGTGACTAGATGTTTGAAAGCAATATTTGTTTTTTTTACACTAGAAAACTTGCTGTTCAGCTTGGATTTGAGACTACACAACAGCTACTCTTCATACACAACATGAAATATTGTAATTTACGACAATAATTATAACACACAGAATGTCTGGATTCAATACTGGATCTCAGATTTGGATAGTATTACAGACACCTTTTGTAACTACTGAGTTGTTTAGTTCGGCCTTCTTTTTTAAAATTTGTGGAATAATATTCAATTAGAGTTTTGTTTGGGTGTCTTGGTGTAATTTATAAAAATTTGGTTATATTTTTATAGTAAGAATTGTGTGAGTTTTAATTGACTGAGATGGTTAATGTTCTCTCAGTGTGTCTGTTAATTATTGTATTGGTGTTTAATTGTTGTTGTATTCGTGAGTTGATGTTCCCAGGTCACACTTAAAAATGAGACTGTGGTCTCAATGTGTCTGCCAGGATATATAAAAGTTAAATAAAGAAATTAACAAGACATAAAGACTGTTCTTGTCTTGCAGTGGAGTACATTTCAACACTCAGGCTATAGCACCCACCATCGAGCAGATAGACCAGTCGTTTGGCGCCACACACCCTGGAGGTAAGTTGAATAACCTTCACTCACCTCTGGCTTCTGTCAGCAGACACAGCAGTTTGTCTTGTTTATTGTTCTGTAAAATGCTGCTAGGTGTTTATGGTTGACCATGTTATCCTCATTCCTCAGTGTACAATGCTGCTGAGCAACTGTTTCACCTAAACTTCAGAGGACTCTCCTTCTCCTTCCAGCTTGACTCGTGGAATGAAGCTCCCAAGTATGAGGTGAGACTGCTTCCCAGATCTCCTCTATTGTTTCCTAGATAGTCATGTTCTCAATGGAACTGAACATTTGATTCCGGACCCACTTTGCATACAAATCCCAGGTCTGGTCCAATATCTCAGGAATGTATTGAGCTGAACTCTAGAAAAAGACAGAAAATACACTCAAAGTATAACCTCTGGAGTCTGGTTCTTTTCCTAAACTTTATTTATTTTAGCAACATGATGGATCGACAATATGAATCTCATAAAAAAACAAAGCACTGGCAATGTTCCATTTCTTTTCTATCAAATGTTATGTAATAAATGGGTCTCCCTACCACAATTCAATGTCTTAAATTACATACAATAGTACATAATAATACAAACATAGTAGGTCAGGTCTACTAGCCTGTTGACTGTAGACCTTGTGGTGGAAATCTTAAAGAATCTCAGACGAGCCACCAAATTGTGGTGGAAATTCTATATGGGCTGTAAAATACACATGCACACATCTCCTATTCATAAAACATGCTGACAAATATATTTTCCACAACAACCTGAATGGGTGAATTTGGGAGTTACCATATGTTCTATAATTCTCCACTACCCACTCCCTTCAAATGTTTCTGAATTCCCCTCTAGCTGACGTTAAACAGTTGCTTCTCAGACACAACATGAAATAATGTAACTTGGTTACAATAATTATAATACAAGATAATACAATTGCAAATAAAAACACATCGCTTTTGTTACAAGGTGTTGTCGCTCAGCCTATAGGCAGATACAGATCAGGAATAATGATTGTAAAATGTTTTGATTAATAAATTGAATAAACAATTAACACTGCTGTAGGTACAGTTATGGAGCTTTTGGTTTAGGGTTAAGTGGCAGTGGCACACCACACACCCTCAGTGGTTTTCTTATTACCATTCCTGTTGTTCTTGATATTATTGTTATTATTAGAATATGAGTAAAGGTAGGCTGCATGCATCCGGTACGTAAAGACAGGGGATGCAGCTTCAGCAAATGTTTTCTGATTTTGCACTCCCATAACGAGAGATTTCATGAACTTAACTCTCAGTCAGAAACTGAAGTAAGAAAGAAGAACCCCACCTGCCCCTGATGTTTAGAAGGCCAGAACCCATTCAGAAGAAACCAGTCGTGGCAGCGTTGGGTCGTGGCAGCGTTGGGTCGTGGCAGCGTTGCATTTTTTACTGTGTTAACGCAAAGAGCCACATCATAGACATGAGCAGAAATAAAATTCAGAGAAAAGGTGAAAAACTATTTCAAAAGATATATTGTGGCATCTGGTGGGGGGAATCGAACCAGCGTCCTCCGGCTCCGCGCACTAACCTTTGCTCCAAACGGGGATATCCCAAGTCGTTTATTTCCGTTTGTTGTTACGTGTTGGGATTAAATGGTATTTCAAATAAACACCACAAACATATAGACTGGCTCTGCAAATGGCTTTTGACTGCACTACACCCCTAGTTTGTGACACATGCGTGTTTGACCAAAATGTCTTTATTGAATTCAAGCGAAGCAAACACGGACATTAAAAAAACACAAACTTCGATATGAACGTAAGAGCCGCATGAAACCTGACAGAGCCATGGGTCGGCCAGGCCTGGGTTAGGACGTGTCGCCTAAAAAATTGTGTTTGTCATTTGGCTTGGCTGTTCTTCTATCTAACATAAGCTTTCTGTACCATTTTCAATCATTTCCTAGGGTATTAGTAATAATACCTTTTACTTAGATTTTTTTCACTTAACTTATGTGTTGTGTTAGTAACAATTAACCCCTGTGCCCCATTTTGAATGATTAAGAATGAACAAAGAAAGATACACATTGCTTCATAACCAAATCATCAGCGTTATGCATGAGTGTTTGGTGTGACACTGGTATTACAGCAAATCAGCCCTAATTGCCATATATGTATTTATTTTAGAATACATTGTTATAATGCTGACTGGATTTATGTGGGTGTCTGCGTTGAATGTGAGCTGTTGAAAATGCACACACCAATCTACCTTCAGTTGTTTTGCTTTGACAGCCTAACTTTGCCCATGGCTTGGCCTCCCTGCAGATTCCACATGGGGCCACAGTTAAGCGGATGTACATCTACACTGGAAACAACCTACAGGACACCAAGTAAGAACACTGTGTTTTCACTAGAACCACTAGAGTGATGCTGGATCAGGGAAAGTTAATAGGAACTCAGGATGCAGGTGGAAGACAGTGTGGATAAACTGTGTGTTTGGTGAGCTTATTTACTTTGCTGGATATCCTTGACCTACACAGCATTTTGACATGGTTTGATTTATGTGATTGGACACAATTTGGTAAGTATTTAGAGATGTGGGATCTTGCATTGCAGATAACCCTTGGATTTGTAATGACTCAGTCTTCGGTTCCCCAGGGCTCCCCTGATGCCCCTGGCCTGTTTCCTTGGCAACGTGTATGTGGAGTGTGTGGATGTGCTAAGGGATGGGGCTGGGCCACTTGGACTGAGACTTCGCCTCCTCACTGCAGGTACTTAGAAATTACATATCAGCCCACTCATGTCTCATAAGGGAAACACCATCAGAAGTGTGGAATTAAAGCTACATGTGTTACCAACTATATGCATCTGAAGATGTATTTCTCTCATGTTTTCTCAAATCTTATTGGCCTAGACAACTTTTGTCATAATCTATTTAATCCATTTATTAGTCAAGCTATTCTGTATTTGTCTACAATATGATGACAGTTGACCTCGGACCGGCCCTTTTCCTGGCTAGGCTGAGCTAAACACTCTGGGCGGACACTCAAAATAAGCAAACCAACTGAACATTTTCTTGGAATCCATTATCCATTGTTTATATGTGTCTTGTTGGACCTTGTTTTTTTGATGTTTTGATTTGTTACATACAGTCATCAGTACAAAAAGTCTGAGAGGAAGATTCAACAGCGTTGCAACATGAGGTCATGTAAAGCTTGGATAAAGAGTGCCCTCGTGTTCTGTCGTCCTTAGGTTGTGGGCCAGGAGTTCTGGCAGACGGCAAGGTGCGGGCTGTGGAGAGGAACATCTTCTTCGGTGACTCCTGTCAGGATGTGCTGAGCGCTTTGGGTTCGCCTCACAAGGTCTTCTACAAGTCTGAAGACAAGGTACAACTCAGACCTCTTTCACTGGTCTACACTCAGGTCTCAGCTCATAAATCCTGAATATGTAAATAAACTGGTGGTCTTGCGGTTTGGGTTTCAGATGAAGATTCACTCTCCCTCACCTCATAAGCAGGTTCCATCCAAATGCAATGACTACTTCTTCAACTACTTCACCCTGGGGGTGGTAGGTACTGCTAGGACACAGGATGGGGGAGGCCTGGCTTTTCTTCTATTCACATTGAAGCTTGGTGTGCTGTTTCTTTCTGACCCTTTTTCGTTTCTCTGCAGGACATACTCTTTGATTCTAGCACACACCTGGTGAAGAAGTTTGTCCTTCATACAAACTTCCCCGGCCATTACAATTTCAACATGTAAGCCTATTTGCTTCTGTCAAAACAGCTGTCAAGTATACTGGTTTCAAAATTATATTTTTCGTATGGCTAGAAAGTTAATTAAATCTGTAACTGTCTCAATTTCAGATATCATCGATGCGATTTCAAGATTCCACTTGTCATCAAGAAGGGTAAAGAGTGTTCTATACAATATATATTTCTGGTCGTTTCTGGTTATCCTAGTAAACTGTCATGTCTTCTTGTGTGTATTTCAGAAGGGGCTGACCCCCAGGAAGAGGACTGTATCCTCACCACCTTCAGCAAGGTCAGACAGTTTTCTTTCATTTTACATGCTTAAGGAAGTGGACCACAAAACATTTAATATTGGTGTCTGTGACATCAACAGGAGATTTGTGTTGTCCTTATTGACTGTGGTTAAATGTTATAGTTGAATGTCACAGCAATCTGTGACTTCAGAGGAGGTTTGTGTTGTCATTGACGACTGTGGTTGATTGTCTTGGATATCTGTGATTCAGGGAGATATTTGTGTTGTCCCGACTGAGTATCGGTTTTTTCTCAGTGGGATCAAATTCAGGAGATACTTGGACACCCAATGGAGAAGCCTGTTGTACTCCACAGGTAAGAAATGTGTAGATGTTTATAAGCACAGTACATTAATATTATGTATTTTGTATTGTCTGCTGTGCGTTTTTTTAAGATGTGCAAAAATCTCTTTCTCAGGTCATCCTCAGCTAATAATACCAATCCCTTTGGCTCTACATTCTGTTTTGGACTACAGCGAATGATCTTTGAGGTAAGAAAATGTGGCAATTAGAGGTATTAAAGGTTTTGGCACAGCGTTGTATGTCCCCATGTTCAGCTCTCTTGAATCTCTCCTATTGGGAGTTGCTGCGATGAGATACTGCAACTATTACTTAGATGTCACCATATTGTAAGAGAAGTAAATCGGAAGTATGAAGTGTGTAAACTACCATGTTCCTAACTCCCGGCAGGTCATGCAGAACAACCACATAGCTTCAGTGACCTTGTACGGCGCTCCCAGACCCAGCAGCCGGGCCCGAGCCGAGGCAAGTTCCCATTGAACAGCAACCCCACAGTGACCCAGACCACCACCGTGACCCAGACCACCACCTGGGGTCCGGACCGAGGCCGGTCTCTTTCCTTTCTAGTCCACTCCATGGCAACGGCTGGGCGATCAGCGCAGTGTCCCTCAGTCTCGCCTACTGCCATGTGCACACCAGAGGGACCTGCTGTGAGCTTCCTCTGGACCACTTTCCCCCGTACGACAGGTGCCTGATCCAGCAGCCATCAGGCTTTCCCCTCTGTCTCACCCCGCCTACGTGGTCTTCATCAGTAGATTGTCATTAGGCATTGTCAGACATGCTGGCAGTGTGTTATTAGTGCACATTTGTATGCTGGTGTGGCATACATGCTCACCCAAACAAGCACCTGCGTGCATGCTGCAGTTTTTTAATTGACCTTTTAATACTTGCTTGACATACACACATGCATTGGGGGTGGATACCAAAGCCAGATGTGCACATACACCAACAGCATTGGGGGTGGATACCAAAGCCAGATGTGCACATACACCAACAGCATTGGGGGTGGATACCAAAGCCAGATGTGCACATACACCAACAGCATTGGAATCCTTTCACCACAAATCACACATATGGATGCAGGCCCATCTCATATCTGCCGCACTAACACTCAAATAATTTCACGCAAATGGAACGACACGCATGTACATTAACACAGACTACTGCATGGGAACAGAGGTGAAAGGTTACAAGCACAAACTGGCCACGACGTGGAGTGTCCCGCTTAGTATGCGGTCAGGGTTAACGACATGTCACATGGACACACACACACGGTCATACACACGACAGGACCAATTCTATAGAATAAACCACCTGTTGCAAGGTCGAAAAGCATTTATTTGTAGTTTGTTTTGTGTTTTTGCAAGGAAAGAAACATTTGTTTTAACATTTGCACTAAGATACAACCTTTTACTTGAGATTGTCTCGCCTCCACTGAAGTTTTATTACCATTAGTGATGATTGAGGAAAGACTCCTCTCTCGTTGACTGAGAGAAAAGTCATGCATGCTTCCTGTCACATGCACACTATCCCCTTTTTCATGCATCACTTTTTCACAACATGTCTTTATATCAATGTACTAAAATCCCTTGGCTTTACTTCATCTTTGCTGTCATCTATTGTGTTCTGTTATATAGCCAAAATGTTAGCCAAAGATGTTTTAGCATGTTAAATTAAGTTATCCAAACATTTCAATATGTTGTCAACACTTGACCTCTTGCCCTGAAATGCAGAGACATTCCCTCCAGTAAACATGTTACCACAGGACCCTAAACCATCAGTGCAATCTCTACAAAGTACTTCATCTTCATCTTTTACTGCTTTTTAATGCAGGTTAACAATGTGTTTTTAGTAAGATGTCTCATGTCTGTTGCGGCTTGGTTTGGGACAATGTGCAGTCTCTTCTGGTGGTCAGTGTTTGTACAGATTTGTAAATAGTGTTCTCTTTTCATTCATCTTGACAATTCTAATGGTACAATATGGGGCCTGAACTGTTTTACAGTCTGAGCAGACACTGTGGGATACTTCTATTACTATTCTGTTATATGGCTCTTTCCCAAGCGGAGAGAACTATGGCCGGCGCTCCCACGCTCTGGTCCTGGAAGGTTCATCCATCTCTTTAGCTCATCTTTAACCACTATTAGTATTAGTGACAGATGGAATATAGGGGAAGGAATCCCTGTACAGACAATAATGTTTGGAGCCCTCCGATGTGTGTGTGGTCAGTAACGTTCTAGTTAGTTGATAATGTACTGATGCTAGATCAGAGGTGTGTCATGTTGCTATGACGAGGCTCTTCACTGTGTCCTCTCATCTCTGGGCTTCAGCTTAGTAGTGTGTAATGCAGGCTTATTACATGGGCATTGTTCAATCTGTTTCCTTTACTTTTTTCCAGAGATACAATGATAAAGAAAAAAGCCTGTACTGTTACTGACGTTGTTTTAGTTTAATCCCTTGTTTTGAGCGAGTTGTATAAAAACAAAGCAAAAAGGAAGAGCTTGTTAATGTTGTGCCTCATCTCCCACCGAGCCGGTTTTCTGTCTGTAAATGAAACTGTTGAACTGCATTGTGTAGCATGAAAAGCTAACATGGTCTACTCCTTGTCATTTATAGTTTGTCATTGTCCTCTCTCCAGAAAACATGACAATAAGGAGGTTAAGAAGAACTTGATGTACAGTAGAGGTCCGAACTCATTCATGAAGGGCTGTTCTGATTACTTAACCCGTTGCAAGATTTGGGATAATTGCACAATACAAAATAGTACATAGTTTAAATGTGTTCTAGGTGCTGAACACAGAAACATTCTGAACATCTCACAGCAAGTTGACCATCTCTATCTGCCTGCCCTTCATGACCTGAGATTGATAAACGCTGATTGTGTTGGATGGAGTTTAACACAATGCACACTCAGCCTTGCCCATGGGAGGTTATCTGTTAATGTGACTTAAAGTTGCTTAAGGTGAGTGTGCATTTATATAAGCATGCAAACAAAGGCAACACAACCAATGTCGTGGAGAGTTTTCGGAAATGTCACTGCTTACAGTAAGTAGCTAGTGTGCTGGGCTGTGCCTGCCCAATCTCAGGTGGACATATCCAATATTTTTTAATGCCCGAAGCAAGTAAATGTTTAATTTTCATAAGTTGGTTTTGGCTGTTATTTTTCTCTGAAATGTATCCTATTTTTGCATTGGGACGAATGAATGATTGTCCGTAGGATTGTGTGTAATTACAAAATGGACAACTTAAGATCGGTGTTATACTAACATTAATGCTATGTATTTTCCATTTATATTGTATGTTTTATCCCCCTCCCCCAAATTATATTTTGGGGTAGATTCAGTACATTTACACCATTTCTGGAAATGGGAGTTCTCCTTAATTAAACTTGTGAATCAAATTAATTGGAATGGTTGTTTTATATTTAAGATAACTTTACTTGTGTACAAGTTAGAACATTTACATCAACATTATCAAGCATGTCATAAAAAGCAATAACCACAACTCCACAAAGAATTAGAACGGCTTTGTCTGCTTAAAAAGCATTGCTTCCGACTAAAACAATGTGACTATGCTGGGATAAGTAGAAATGAACTCCTCATTCAATCTACTGAAACATTTATAATTTTATAGAAATGCTCATTCAAAATTCTGTTCATTTAAAAAAAATCCTGTTAAAGTGTACCAAAATGATAATATGAAATGATGAATATAATAAATATGTCAAACGTATTGAGCTGCATTTTTGTTTTCTTTTTAACTGAAAAAAGAAAAGGAATACATGCACATTTTTTCCATTGGGGACATTTTCAGTGTTAACTGATTGCTTAAATTTTTTGGATCAACAGAATGAAGTTCTCTTACAGCGTTTGCACTAAGGTTGGAATAATTGGTAAACATACACCGCATGTAAAATAAAATAAAAACAGCATGTATGCATTTGTATTATCAGAAGTATTTAAAATGAAAGCACACCATCCACTCACCATATCCACATTCTGACATTCAGGTATAAACTGGACTTGTCTTCGATTTTTGGTTTGTGATTGTCATCTTCAGTGTCATTAATTGTGAACTAAAAAGTATGTATTGTGCAGCTAACATCCATGGTAAATTGTTTCAATGCACTCTACAACAGTTGTCTCTCTTGTAAAACGTCCTTAGGGCATTTCTTTCTAATAATATCGACATCCTGCCACAGCTACAGTTGCTACCATAGGAAATTAGATTTTTCTCTCCGTCCAATTTTTTTCTCCATACTTAAAGCTGTAAATACTGTATTACCAAAATAATTATCACAGCATCCTTATCCCGATAGCTCATTGACAGTGTAGACACTTTGAGTAAAATAACACATAACCCTCAATGCTTTAGAAACACTTTATCAACATAATCCTGTTTCACTGTAGTCTCGGAGTCCTTTTGCCCTGTTGTCCCATGTACCTTGGCCCTCCACTTAAAGGGCCATTGGGTGGGGGCAAGTTTATTGTGACAGCTCAGCTGGGGGTCATGCAGGAGTTTCCACATGAGCCAGATTTGAGACACTGTCAGGCTGTGCACCACCATTAGCTCCCTGTAGAAACAAGGGTCAAACACCTGGAGGTGGGGAGCGGCTGAAGGGCGCTCAATGCCAAATGTCCGAAATCCCCTGTGGCGTGACGGTATCACTCCAATCCTCTGTAAGCACATGCCTAAGAACACGTCATCGATGGGAAATAGTTCTACTTGCTTACAGGCGCCACTCAGCCGCTTGGCAGTGAGACCAGACATCACAAAGCCTCCCCCACCAGCATATGATGGATATATAGTCTGGCCATACACAATCTCTGGCACAAAGTACTTGCTGCTGCGCCGGCGGATGGGACGGGCGTGCTGAATGATGTCACCCACAAACAGGTCCTCATTGAACTTCTGATCCTTTAGCATCTCCAAAATGTTGTCTACATTCACATAAACATCCTCGTCGCCTTTGAAGATGAACTGGACGTTGGAGCAGCTGTCATTTACCCACTGGAGGAAGTGAGTCTCTTTGAGTGTTAAATTGAAAAAGGTGTCGTCGAAGTCCCATAGAAGAATGTCCCCGAAGGTATGGCTCTCGTATGCAAGGAGCCGGTCCCACAAAAGCAGGGCTGTCTTGTTCCTAGGTACCCCAAGGAGGAATACCGTTTTCACTGTCTTTCCATCCTGAAACATACCTTCTCTTCCCCAGGTGTGCCGAACTACCTGCCTTCTTTCAAAGTCTGCTGCTTCTGACTTGATAGCAATTAGCATGTAGAGCTCGCCTGAACACTTCCTTGGCTGGTCCAGCAGAAGTTTGAAATCTCGACGGTCCTTATCTCTTAAATAAGCCTCAAAGTCAAAAGGCGGTTGTGTGGGTAAAACAGGAGTAGCATTTGTTGGAGCCATATTCTTGGCGTTCTCATTTTTCTTTGACCTGGATTTTGATTTGGTCTTGGTCTGAGCTTTGAATTTCGAATGATGCTTGGACTTGAGATGGGTCTGGGAATTGGAACTGCATTGTGGCTCAGACTGACACTTTGTCTTGACTGAGGGCATAGTGGAGACCCGCTTAATTACATTGCTCTCAAGTGCAGTCCCTAGAAGAGCACGGGAGCTTGTAGAGGTCTGCTCCAAACTAAAAACATTCCAGGTGGGAGTAATGCTTTGGTGGGCATACAGCAGCAAACAAAGGAGCCCAAGCAGGAAAAGTGTGCACAGAACATCTCCTTTTATATGAATTCTCCTCATTGTTGCCAACTGAACAAAGGTATTTATCTCTAAGATCTAAAATGACAGAATTTGTCAATGATGTTTCTTTTTCTTTACTTGGGTAATTCAGATATAAGCCCCAGACCACAGCCTATGAGGAGTTCACAATACGGATCATCCACGTGGATCAATTCTAAGGTTGTTTGGGTTATTTACACCTGGATTGAATCCAAATAAATAACTCAACACAAAAACAGGGATCAGTAAAGGTCCTGGTAAGATAATTGTTACCGTCGTGTTACCCAACCCAATTCAGTATTGGTATTTCTGCTCCAGTAACTTAGGCAGTTTTTCTATTTTTTTCCATGAATCTCCCATCCCATCTCTTCAGCAGCTTGGGCTCCTAAATATGAAGATATGTGAATAAACACAACATCGTAAACATGCATGAATAAAAAAACGAAAGAGCATTTTATACTTTGATGTTTAGAGTTGCCTTCCAAATTCTCATTGATAAATCATCTGAGGCTTTATCTGCAGTTTCAACCCTTCAAATGTTTCCCCAAAATGTACAGCGGCAATGCAGGAGGCGACGATAGAGATGGAAATGCGTCTCTGTTTCCATATCTCGGTTATAAAAGCTAAGCAGCTGTCATATCTCCATTAAAATGACGTCCGAAAGATACAATCTTTTGTTTCTTCATAAATTACTGGTTATCCATCACTAATTACCGAATGATTTTCACAATGTTCAGCAAACCTGACATAACGTGCTTAGAACTAACGTGCAGACTGAAATAAACCAGGTATGAAAAAGTTATGAAGTCTACCGAGACGCAATTGACCATGTATTTTGCATTTTCTAATGCGCCTTATCGAATCACAGCATTTGTATTTCATTCACTATTCTATGTGAGTACGAAATATTTGTCATACATACCAAGACAAATTGAAGTTATTAAAGCAAATATTTGTCCACTTCCAAACCCGAGAACATATTTGGTTCCTTTATGAAATGTCTCTGACCAAAGTAACCTTTAGTCACCCAAAAACGAACTTTAATATTAAGAAAAATACGTGAAACTAATGCATACCTGGTCTATGGAGGCTCAATAAAAAAAATGTAACTTTTTAAGAAACATATTGACAAGACGTTGTTCACTCCGGTGTTCATTTCGCTGGTCACGTGACATTGCGGGAGTGGCTCTTCTAGCGGTGCGCCAGATGCCAGCACAGCAACTGGAAACAACCTATCTAAGAATATGAAGCAAGAGGGAAGTCGGGAGCAAGGGGATGCATAATAATAAAGCAGAACACTTTACGGAGATTGATGTACTTGTTATACGCATATACTTCTTGACCAGTGGCAAAGTTCATCGATTATTTGTGTGTGGTCCCATAGTAAAAACGATTTCTAAGTTCCAATTTGGAACCATTCTATAAGCATTGTTCATTCCTATGTCAAAAAAGGGCTAGGGCCGTGGTAGGGATTTAAGGGAGAGGGTGTGGCTGCAGACTATTGCACAGCCTCCCCTGGATAACTTGAACTGCATACGGATTACAACTACAAATAACAGCTGTTTTATAAACGTATAGATCGCAGGTAACATGTCATTAAAACTTGTTGGTGTTTTGTTTCACATGTCTTTTTTTATTAATGTAATGACATGTCTGTTTGGAAGCTTGAATTCTTAAAAGATCTCTCAGATGTGAACAGGTTAGTGTACAGATAAGTCTATGGTACGCCTATGGTAAGTGCACAGAAAAACAGAGTTGTCAGAGGTGCAACACAATGGTTAAGAAAATCTGGGTAGGATGGAAGATATCCAGTAAAGTAAAACACTACCCTCTCCTGAGCCAAATACATTTTCTAAACAACTTTAATCAAAGCAAAAAAGACTAACATTGACAACCCATTTTGGACTAACCCTCTCATCTCAGTAAACTTAGAAATGTCTCTGATTTCTTTTTATTAAAAGCGCATTATGAAGAGTTTTGCATTGATATATAAGAAAATGTACATAACATATCTACAGTGTAAGATTTACAGAACAATTCAATATTTTAAATGCATACAAATTTATATTGTTTACATGCACCCCTTGTTATATGGTCAAATGGGAAAGTGGTGCCTTCCCACTCATCAGGGTCATTAAATCACATCATCCGCCCTCAAATAAGCCACGAACGACCAGTTTTGGGCAGTAACGCGTTACTAGTAACGCATTACTCTAACGCAGTTACTTTTGACAGTAACTAATACTGTAACGCATTACTTTTTAAATAAATTAACTCCGTTACCGTTACCATATGGTGCGTTGTCCGTTACTTCTTTTCAGCCTAACCTGTTGTGCGCGTTTCCGATTATTCAAGTATGTGCGGCAGTCATGGCGAGTCAAGGCGAGAGCAAGACGACATTCTCAAAGTGGAAATATGCTCATTATTTCACTTTAGGTTAACATAAAGACAAAAACCTTTTAGTAAAATGTAAGCTGTGTCTTACTGGTTCGTAGGTCCAATCTACTGCGATAAACAGCAACTCCAATTTGTCGAAGCACCTCCAGAAACGACATGCCTCAAAACACTCGAAGTGAATCAAGCCCTTCCAGCCAAACAACAGCGATTTTAACCGGACTGTTAGCCAGGGATAGATCAACAAAAAACTATTGCACATTTTCACAGTATGTTGTTGAAAAGTTAGAACACTAATTGTATGCATAATAAAATGCATTAAGTTGTATTGCTCTGAAAATTGCTGTTCTTTTTTGTTTGTTTTGACATTTTTATGACATATACAACAGCTTTTATTCAATTCAGAAATCATTGTGATTATCACAGTGGTGTAGTGGTGCGTATACGCAGGTATACGGCGTATGCCCACCTCTGAGGAGAGGGATTTACAGTAGGCTATACACACCCCCAAAAAGATGACTGACCGTATGTCCACCCAACTCTAATTAATCAGATTCAGTAGCCATCAATCTACAGGGCTTGGATTTCGTTGCGGGATTGCGGGGATTGCCCATAAACCATTCCCGCAAGGTTAGGTTTTTATAGTGCGAGAAAATCCCGCACAAATATATTTGCTTCATCTCAGACCGTGGTTGGATATTCGATATTGGATATTCAACGGATAGCCGGAGGCCGAGATCAGGTCCGGTTTTCCCGCAAGCAGCCACACTACACCACGGTGATCAACCGACAGAAACCTCCGTGTGTGTGCATAGTTAGGGACCGTCAATAAAGTACAAGTCTCAGCGTTATTAATTCAATAGCTGTTTAACCATTTGGCCTTGAAACTTCAAATCACTGTCAAGATTGTTTTATAGACACACACATTTTGCACAGCTTTGATTTTTTAAGGAAATTGTGTATAAGAGACGTTTAATAAACATTTAAAAATTGTAAAAATGTATCTTTTTTTGTGAAAACCTTAATATACTTTCATATTGTGTGTGCTCTCGTTTGTGTCCATGGCGTGCTGACCAAGGCGCGTGATTGAGATCTCTAAATTCACAGTATACCCACCAGACACCACTACAACACTGGATACATGTATATTCAGTTTTTGCTAGTCTGAAATAGTCTAAAACAGTGTTTAGAACATACTTTCTGTTTTGTGTTTGTGTAGAACATAACACATAAAAGGGCATTAATGGGAACATTAAAGAACGTTCTTTAAAAAAGTAACTAAAAAAGTACTTTTAACAGTAATGCATTACTTTTTGGTGTAAGTAATCAAAAAAGTAATTGAGCTACTTTTTGAACAAAGTAACTAGTAACTGTAACTAGTTACTATTTCTTAGTAACTAGCACAACACTGCGAACGACAGGGAAGGTTCAGTCATTTCCTGAATCAACATATTATTATCCATTTCTGTACAAGTGAGAGAAAAACACAATCGTTTCAGGAATCATTGTGCAATCCAAAAAACAAAATAACAGAAAGTTGAGTTTTAGTAAGCTTTTTGAAGAAAAGCTTAAGTAAAACTTGTAATGGTTTTAAGGTGTTGTTCCTGTAATTCAGCTAACTCCCATAATGTTTGAGCAAATTCGGAATTGGGTATTCCATTTAATTAGCAGTAAACTCTCAGACATTAAATGAAAATACAAAAAAAAAAACTTACTCAAAACAATTGACTGTTGATAATTCTCCACCTACTACTCTAAAACATTACAGCTTTTCATTTGGCCTTGCCCGCAGTGAATTAGATTTCCTTTATAATTATGCACTAAATCAGTAAATCGATTATGTTTTTCTGTACCATGATTCTTTCAGTGTATATAGATTTATTGCAACAACTACACTTAATACATCTTCACTTTTTATTATGGAAAAATAGCCATGCCAAGTTATAGAATTTGAACACTCAGTGAATAGTTTAAGTTTTTGCCAATATATGACTTGCACCATGATGAATAACAAGGACAGGCTGTCAATCCAAAAGCAATTTTTTTGTCCATCAAATTGACAAATTCTTCAGAAACTGATTTTTATTGGAATATCTACATAGATCTAAATTAACAGTGAACAGGCAACTCTGGGAAGCTGGCCTTCTAAGCAGCGTTTCAAAGAAAAAGCTATATCTCAGGTTTAAATATAATATCAATGACCTGAGAAGGTTGATAGTGTTTGGATTGACAAGCATTATCTGTTCTACTAGCCAGGAGTCACTGAACAGTCAATACGGACCATGTTATTTATATACATTCTAGAGACACACTATTACTATCCTATTTCGCATAAAAACAGGCCCACGACTGCTGAAGGAGGCTATTTACTTAAACTCCAGTCAAATCAATGTAGTTGATGACTAGTCAGGGAGAAGGTTTTTTCAAATTGCATACAACTATTTTTAATTCCCCCTATCAATATTAGTTTTTTCTTGTATTGGCTCCTGGCTTTCCTGACCTTGTTTTTCTGGGACTCCAAATCTTTCAGGATGTTTGGTAACCACAGCGTGTCCCATCAGGAAGAGGCAGTGCCCGCTCTCATAATCTTAAACAGAGCATTGATATTGTTGTTTTTGATAGCGTCTCGGCAGGCTGTGGTAACCTGACTCTTTGGTTTTCCGACTAAAAGAGATAAAGCAAGTAATTAAAATCTTCAAAAAACACACAAGAATCGCTAACATGCTGTGACAACCTAATTGTTGAGATTTACAACTAAAAGATAAGAGTGAAATATTTTGTTTTAAAACGACACCATTACCGTTCACCCTGCCAACCAGTACTCACCTCTCAGTCTCCCTGCCCTCTGAATGGCCTGGTTGACAGACTTAAGGCAGGCAAGAAGGGCGTTGTGATTGTTGGACCGAATCTTGTACTCATTTATAAGGTCTCTGTTCAGATCATAGAGCTCAATGTAGCGCTTCTTCATGTTCTTCCTATCAAGCAGACAGATGGAGGGATGAAACTAAAGACAGGTGGTTTTCATCTTATCAGAGCCATGCAGAGGCATTCTGCAGTCAAGATGGATACAGTTGGTCTGGTGTAACTCACATGTCACCCATTAGCCGGGCGTCCTCTGCCTGCACTAGCATGTTACGGATGTGATTAGAATGATCGGCAATGGCCGCAGTCAGCTTTTGGTGAACAGAGTGATATTCATCTACCTTTGAAAGTGAATGACATCACAAATATTTTAGGCCTACTACCCAACTCATGTAGAAATATGTGTATTGATTAAGAGGTGGGTCATGAGATTCATGATAAAGTTGGGAACAGGTTCTGTATCTTCACCTCAGTCAGGGTGGTTCGAAGCTCCCCGAAGTACGTGGGAAAGTCTGCCTCGGCTTGTAGGTCCTCCATGGCGAGGAAGGAGGCCAGTGATTGGACCAGGTCCCCTGCAAGGTCTATGTCGTCTGTATTTAGGGTGATCTGATTGGAAACCAGAGAACAGGTAAACATGCCCCCTTTTAAATACTACATATATTCTGTGCACATAGATGCGTGTCTGGACATGTAGACCCACCTCTCCACTGGTGCTCAGCATGCTTATGTTAAGTAGTCCCCCGCCACGCAAACAGGTGAACGTCGTGTCTGGCTTATCAAAGCCCTCAGAGAGAAGGAAGTTCTGGTTCAGCCACATGACCACCTAAAAACAGAAAACAGCCATTCTGCAGAAACAGTATTAACTAAAGAGCAAAACATAGAGTCCTCAAAAGTCTCAAAGAGAGTCAATGCACTTACTCTTTGTGGTCTGTCATTGATCGTAAATGTAACTTTCCCGGTAGGTTGGGGAGCTTCAGGATCAACATGGAGATCATACAAGGAGAAGCGAGGCAGCTGACGCGTGATCTCAAAGACATGGAATTGTGTGCTGCAGAGAAGGGAAGAAAAAGGGTGGACATTTACATTTCTAAATGATCAACTGATTTACATCTTGCTATGTGACAGATCTAAAGTACTGCTCGTTAAAAAAAAGAAGTGACAGTCTAAAATGAGTGCATAAGACTGTAATAGTCTGTAATATTTGAAATGCGAGCACCTGCTCTTGCCGCCAACAAATGCTTTGATATGTAGGTCCACAGGAATATCTTTCGGAGGAATGATGGGAACACGGATACAGCCAGACAGATTCTGGCTACTGGGGTGGACCACATGACTTTCACCCTCAAAAATTCCCTCAGCAAAAATCTGCACAGCACGAATGATGGTCTCTGTAGATGGAATGGTCAAAAAGTCAGTACTAAGGTTTGGTGGGGTTAGCAGGATACAAAGATTTACCGGGATATCCCCCCTACACTCCCTTTTCCCGGTATAGGAAACTGTTGATTGAAATTTTAAAACACTGTTGAAAATTATTAAGTCATTTTTACTTGCAGCGAGACGTTTAATATATGCTGTGTGAAAATATGTAGTACCTATGGCCGCCACCTCTATCTGCATGATTGATAATCAAGCTCTGAGCTGTGTCAGGGAACATATTGACCAAGTTGCCATACATTGCGAGTACTGAAACTACACGTGAATTGAAAATGCACTAATGCCATAACAAAATTGGATGAAACTTTTGAGTTTCTCGTCTGGGCCCAACTAATAAAGCACAACACAAGAGGTGGTTTTGAATCTACGCTAGGTGTATTTATAGTGGCTATATTAGAACATGCATCTTTCAGTCAAAGGTAGGCTAAAACCAATGCACTTTCAATAAACAGCACTCAGCCTAATAGCCTTAGAAGATTGGAATTGTTGGCTGAATATCATAGGGGTATCTAAGTTTAAACTAGTCCACATGACAAAATACTGTGCCTGTCAAAGCTTTGAGTTGATTATATGAATGCTTTAAAATAGTATATTTGAATGTATTACTTCCTAGTCAGTACCCAACTCACTAAAGGTGCCACAGTAAACCACATGAGTCTGCACAATCTAGAATAATGGGACAGGGGGTGTCACAGGGTTTAGTGTGGGCTAGGCTAAGCTTTGGTCAGCATGGTGAGTTAGGGATGTGGAAATTAGCTGCTTGCTGGGCAGCAATGAAAGTATGTGAGTGTGTCAGTGGTCTGCATGGAGAGTCTCTGTGTAATGTGCTCACCGTTGGGGGTGCAGATGCTTAGCTCTATGTGGGCTTTCTGGACCTCAGTGGCAGCCCTGACAGAGAGGGCAGTCTGGAGCTGGGTATTGGCTGGTATTACCCCCATCTGGGTATCACCCTCTGTGGGACCAGAGACAGTCTGCTAAAGAGACACAATTACACAGTCCTTTACAGTAAGGTACCAGCATGTTGTTCTCTAGAGTAGAGTTACTAAAAGGAGTCATGATAGTAAGAGGTTCAACATTTTTTCATCAATGTGCATCTGTTTTTGTGCAAATATTAACGCTTATAATAAATTCTATATGTGTACGTTTGTCAGTGTTTGTTCTTAGAAACCTTGGCATTCTCTTCATAGTTGCGTAGTTCCAGCAGCAGATTCTGCCTTCGGTGGCTTAGCTCTCGAATTAGATCCTGCTCAACACTTGAGTCCATCAGGTTTCCCTTCATCTCCTTACTGGCAGGTAGGTAGCCACGAACTGACAACCAGCCAAAAACACACCGGATGTCAAAGTTGACAGATTGTGTCTGAGAAAATACACCCAAATAAAGCAGGCCTAAAACAGTGTTCTTGTGTCTTTACCTTCTCCCTCCACAGAGGTACAGATGAGCTGGATCTGTCCATCCATGCGATAGTCTCCCTCCACAACTCCAGCCACAGAGGATGAGAAGTTGTCTTTGAAGATGACTTCCCCTGTTCGATCACTGCGAGCATCTATCTTTAAAGGAGAAATCAAGCATTACACTCTCCCTTACACTTGGAGGAAGTTCCTAACCAGATGCAGAACATATAACAAAGTGAACAATCACTTTGACCTGAAGTGAAGGATAGGCCCTTTCAAGACTTCTTGTTTTGTACAGTACTCGTTTTAAAAAATAGGTGTTGTTAATTGCTCTAAATGACGATTATGGACAAACAGCTCAACATGGTTTACCTTTCCATTAGACCAGCCGGTGATGAGTTCTACAACACCGTCAGCATTCAGGTCAAATGCATGGATGCTCATTGCATGGTTCTTAGACTGCAGAGGGATAAAGAAACTGTTATACCTACCATAAAACATAGACTCAGGCACTATTAAATAGATTTTGTGTAAATTGAAAGCGATGCATTTACAGCTTCTCGATTCCTAAGACAATTTAAATTAAACTTCAGTTGATCTAAATGTTTACATAACAAGCACAGCTGTGCTCTTTGTTTTCTATATGAGACATTACTCGTAACTTTCACAGACAATTTTAATGGTAAGTACATTTTTGTAAAGAAAAAATGAAAGGAGAAAAAAGACAAAAATGTATTTCATAGTAAACTATGTCAAACAAAACATTTGGCTACAGAAGATACAAACGAATCCCTTGTAGGGGAAGCACTCCTACACGTATACATCACTTTGCACAATTGTTCAATCAGCAATAAATGATTATTCATACATAACAGAGTTCCCCTACAAGTAGCTGCAAGAACCGACCAAGCAAGTAAGGGAAGATGATTTCAGATTCATGGTGGGAAAAGTAGTAGAATCAATATGCTATTCATGTAAAAAACATAAAAGTACAAATAAATCTGTAAAGGGTGGACATTGGGATTGTGCATCAGTTTACGTAAGTGTCAAATTGCTTTAGGTAAAACATTGCCATCTAGTGTTCACAACACAATATCGGGATTATCAAATTAATACTTTTTTTCTTACACCCCTTGTTTAGCAGTTTGACTGGAACTGTATAAAACACAATGACTGATTTGAATAACTTCTTATGAGATGACAAGGTTTATATATGGATGAAAGTAAGTACATTTTCAAAACACACTGTACCTTTATTCTCCAGTAGCGGGCAGTGCGGTCATATACTCCCACGGTGCCATTTGCCAGAGCATAACCAAACCTGCTGCCGTGCATATGACAGAGGGAAGTAACCGTCTGAAAGACAGTGGGAGAGCAATTTGAACATCAACCCTGGGAACATCAACGCACACCTTAGAACTGTATTTTAACAAAAAACACAAGGTGCATATGACAGGGATGTTTTACCTAACCGACTGCAGTTTTTTTAAGGTAAACGTTTATTTTGAAATTGATGCATGCAACAGCTTCCAAAAAAGTTGGGACAGTGGCAACTTAGGTGTGTAAAGTGCAAGGCTGAAAACAACTTCTGAATGCTTCTGTGTTTCCTCAGACATCACTTTCTTAAAAACAGTCATGAGTCTGTAATGGATATCCTGACATGGGCTCTGGAATACTTCGACAAACCTTTGTCAGTCAACACCATTGCAAGTTAAGGCTTTACTATGCAAAGCAGAAGCCATACATCGACACAGTCCAAAAGACTCGCCAACGTCTCTGGGCTTGGAATCATCTGAGATAGACAGTAGCCCAGTGGAATTGTGTTTGAACCAAACATCACTTGGGTTCTGCAGATCAAAGAGAAAAAGGCCCATCCAAGTTGTTATCAGCGTCTGGTCCGAAAGCTAGCGTCTGTCATGGTATGGAGGTGTGTCAGTGCCCATGGAATGGATAACTTGCATATCTGTGAGGGCACCATTAATGTATAAAGATATGTACACATTTTGGAACAACATATGCGGCCATCTAGACGTCGTCTTATCCAAAAACAACCTTCCAATTTCCAGCAGGACAATGCTGACCCTTATTCTGCATGGATTAGAAGTGCATGGTTGCATAAGCAGAGAGTGCGTGTGCTAGCACGGCCTGCCTGCAGTCCTGACCATTCTCCGGTCTCTGATCAAGAATATATGGCGCATTATAAAGCGCAAAGCAACAAAGGCCCTGAACAGTTGTGCAGCAACAGAAATGCAAAATGGATGAATGGGGAAAAATTCTGCTTGCTAAACTAAACCAACTTGTGTCTTCAGTGCCCAAACGCTTAATACGTATTATTAAAAGAAAAGGTGATATTACACACTGGTAAACCGTCACAACTTTTTTGGAGTGTGTTGCAGTAATCAGATTTGAAGTGTATATTTAAAAAAATATATTAAATTTACTACATAAAACATTAAATAATGTTTAAATAATATAGTTAGGGTTGAATAGAATTTTCAAATGACCCTTTTCGCACACTTTTCAAATTTTGTTTTTCGCACTTTTTCGGAATTGGGGTTATACTCTACACATCAATTAATAATTTATTTGTTGAAAGTGAATGTATTCAACATCAACACTTTATTGAAGGTTGAATAATATAATCAATACCTCATTTTCAGCCATTTCAGACACAAGTTCATCTTCTTTGAATACCCTAATGTCAAAGTCCTCTGACCCAACAAGAAGCTGCACAAAAAAATATTTAGAAAAGACACAGCATAATAAACATTTGAGAATCTAGTATATTTATGTGTTAACACAACTAGTGGTGTAGTGGTACATAACAAAGTAGTTACAAAATAGAACTTCATAAAAATTAAACGTTGCACCTCATTTTTTCCATCACCAGTAAAATCACAAAGTACCAATGATCGGACGTTATCGCCAGTGACCTGAAAGCGAACCCAAACAAACAGACTTAAACAGCAACAACCATTACCACTTGAATTTCATTTCTGCACAGTTCACATGATCAACAGAGTAAAAGGAACATGAACATACTGTCCAAAACTGGTCTTTCCCATCAAAGTCGAATCCTTGTAAGGCGCAGTTTCCTCCGATAATGGCAAGGGGGGACTCAATATTCCCTAATTTCCCTAAAACAATGGCATTGGCTCCATCTGTCACCTGAGACGAGAATATAAAGGACACAATATCTTTACTTACAAAACTGTATTAAGTTGATAACTCAGCTGGCAAATAGCAGTTAATCGAGGTAATCAGCGGGTAGCGTTATGTGATACTGCTGCCGCAACATTACAGGAACTGATCATGTTTTTCGCTGTGTCTTGTCTAATCCTTGGCTCACCTCTCTGTAGAAGATGTCAGCATTGTCATGAACGTCATAGGCAAGCAGGTTTGTCTGCGTACCCACAAGGAGTGCGTCTCCAGTGGTGTTTGGTCCTAGAGTACCAGCTGTCAAGCAGCTCACAGCCTGGTTGAAGTTTAGCAGAGAGATGTCTGAGTCTTGTGCACTCTGGCTCACACGGTGTGCTGCCTGACGCTGGCCACGCATGTGAGGGTTATGGATGAACACCTGATGGAAGAGAAGACTGAATAGCATCTACTGATGTGCAATATTACAAATTACAATGCTTCATTCATACATAAAAAAGCATGGAACTGGACTGGAGTGCATACCTTCCCTGCCTGTGTGGCTGCTGTAAGGCATGGGTGAACTCCATCAAACTTGCCCATTGTAACCATGCGAGGGTTAATTTTATGGTTCAGCTTCAGGGTGAATATAGGCACCAACATGGCGGCAAAATCCTACAACAACAATAACAAACGTTGGTAAATACAGTGTGTATCGGCTGCCTGTTCTGAGATGTGTAAAAAATCGAGTCAACGCTTCTGGCGCACGAATGTTGCATCTCAGTCTTCCATCTAGCAGCTATTTGCAAACTTATTAACTGCTTACTCCAGTCGCCCGCTGCCTTCTTCGTTACCTAGCAACAGAGAGCAACTTGTGACAGCTTTTCATCGAGCTAATCCCTGTCGTTTGCTCTCGCTGTTTATTGGGACCTATCATAGCCACACATTACAGTTGGATACATGGCAAATATAGCTTGCTGTGATTTATACGAAAACACCTTAAGGAATTTGACATCTTTGTCGAACACATCAATCAGACAATTCGAGATTACACATCACATTTAGCTAGATAATGTTGACGTAGATTAAGCTAACTAACTGCAGTACTACTACTAGCATGCTAACCCCAGTCCCATTGCTCGCTGCATAACTGACCACATATTATAAACACATAAAGTATTGGATTTTACGAAGAGAGATATGTTCAACCTTTTCATGGGCAAGTCGATATCTTACCAAAGTCCTGTACGTGAAACAATATGTCTTAAACAAGTAATCCTTCAGCGTGATCCTTGTAGCCAGCTAAAAGCATTATATCAGGCGTGCCATGGCAACTAGATGTGTCCCAGTCATGTGTAATTCGCGAACGAACCGATCTTATTGAACGGCTCATTCTGGTGAACGTAGGGAACCAAATAGTAACCGTGCATTTTGCTCAGATCAACAACTAAATTTAGCTAACTTACACAAAAATTAGATGTCATATTCTAGAATTTCAATACATAGCATTAGTGGGTAGACCGCGTAAATAAGTCAATGCGACTGGTTTTTATTTATGTTATACGGGTGAAAAAGGTCAATTATCCTTTTCTTATAAACCTTAGTGACTCTCTATAGGCCAAATACATCTGTAGTCTATTTGGTAGGGTATAACTGATGCTTAACATTGAAGTTTAATTTAAGTGTCATGGTGCTAGGTTAGTTTGTTGGAAAATAACAGAGTGGATAGAGAGTCGAATGAGCTGACTGTTTGATGCAAACCGAGTCGTTTGAGACGATTAGTAAAGATTAGTAGGCTACAACCCTCTGTGGAAGAATGTTATTTTTTGCTTTTATAATTAGCATAGTAAAGACAGAATGTACTTCGTTATTAATTTGTTGATTCTTTTGGCAAAATTTCACATTCATAAGTGTAAATTCAGCACTAAAAAAACTAATTTTGTACTCTTTCTCTGTGAAGTTGAACACTACATTGATTTGATTTCTGGCTCAAACAACAAAAAGGCTGTTAAAACTGTAAACATATGGTCTTCCTTCTTCTGTGATGGCCTTTAAGCTTCCCATGGCAATCTTTTGTTTTGCTTTTTCTTTTTGTTATATATTTTGTTTATCTCATTATTGTGGTATGTTCTGCACAACTTGGTTATTCACATGTAACTTGTTCCCTTTATTTGCAATAAATAAAAAAGGATGTATTAAGAGAATGCCTCTGGTTACGTACTTCAGGGTTACCTTAGTTCCCTGAAGGGAACGAGATGCTGCGTGAAAACGCTATGGGAGCGCTTTGCGTGAGTGCGTCCTGAGGCACCTATAAGGGCGGGTGGCACGTCATAGACGGGTGACGTCACGACCCGGAAACCTTAGAAGCACTCCCCGGAACACCACAAATCAGCTTCTGGTAGGCTGAAGCAAGTGCTCACGGGCATGCCGGGAGTATGGCGTGGACACGCAGCGTCTCGTACCCTTCAGGGAACCATGGTTACATACGTAACCAGAGACATCCCTATCAGGGAACCTTGACGCTGCGTGAAAACGCTATGGGAACGCCAATACCCACGCTGCCATGCGAGCAAGTGCCCGTCATGTGAGGTCAAAAGCCACATACTGACGAAAGCACCTGCGCCCCTAAAGCGGAGCTGGAGTCAGGATACTCTTAGTAAAGAAAGGACAGGTGAGCGACAAGGACTAGACCTGTGCATCGTAGGCATCCTGGAGGTGAACTCCTGACAACGGCAATCATACTCCTGGTAGAGCGGGCTTAAAAAGCCCAAGGCACAAGCTCAGCCGCCCACCCACTCATCCTCTGTTTAGACACAGGACCCCCCTTCACAGGTAGTCCGGCAACTGAACGAGTGTTCAGGTTTGCCCCACAGGGCTATGGATGCCAACGGGGGAAATGCGTACGGGCGTGCCTCAGTCACGCCTGCATTGCGCCATGAAGCCCTCAAAGGAGCTGGATAGCCCAGAGGGAGCCACATTGAGAAGTGTGACACCCTCCTGGCAACAAGGTCTATCTCGGTAACACCGAAAGTTCACCAACGCTCAATCCCCAAGGGCAGAGGGCAGTAGGTTTCTCCAGGTCCGACATCAGGGAGGACAGAGGCTGCAGCACAGAAGGCCCAACAGAGTTGGATGTAACCTTCAAGAGATAACCCGATCAGGAAGGCAGAAGCCTTTACCATGCCGGGAGAGGAAAACAAGCACGAAGCAGCACCGAAGGGCTTGAATCCTAATCCCTCAGAGAGAAGGACAAGCAGAAGGATGTCTTGAGAGTAGCAGAGCTCTCAGAAATGCCTTCAAAGGGCTCAGACGGAGCACGGAGAGGCCCCGAATATACAATGGCCAGGACCCAGGATAGCCCCCCTCATGCAGGCTGCTGGCCTCAGCCTCAAAGAGCCACAACGGGAAACTATTCTCTTCTTTTTTTCCTTCTCTTTTTATACAAGATATGAACGGGTGTCTCCTCAGAGATACTCCACCTAAGGGGACGTGACACGCAGATAACGGCCACCACAAACACCTACAGTGTGGATGGGCACCATGTGGGGAAACGCTCCTCTCGATCACAACACCCGGAGGTGATGAGATCACCTCAGTCATAGTCTGTAAATAACCCCTACCGGGTACGGAGGTATGCCACAAGGGCCTGAAATAACCCCCTTAAGGGTACGAAGGTATGCCGCCAAGGGAATGCCACCCTGGGCATGTGAACACGCCTCTATGGGCACGTTAGTGCTATGACGGCCTAGTATGCCACTGAGGGCATAACGGTAGATCACAATGGCCTACAAGTAACCCCTACATTATATATATCTATGCGCTAAGCCCATGGTGGCTTTTAAAGATGGCGTCCTTCCTGGGGGCTTGAGACGTCCCCTGTGTTTCTGGCGTTTCCTTCTGGTCCTTTTTTTATTGAACACCATAACAAACATCTCTTGTAAAATACATACATAACTCAACTTAGGAACATCTTGAAAAATAAATAAAAAGGGGATTCTTTAGGTAAGGAAAACATTGTGTTAAAGACCATAAATAATAACAGATTAAGGCATAGACAATAGGCAATTACAAATTGAGAGTGAGAAATAGGCCTACAGAGGGGCAATCAAAACAGTAAAAAGCATGAAATATCTTTACAAATCTTTTGTGTCGGTTTACTTATTAAATATATAAGTCATTTAAAAAAAACATACAAAGGAGTGCTTGCCATCTCTCCACTTGCTACAATGAATATGATATTTACCCAGAGCAATGATCATATTACAGTAATATTGTCAGAGACAGATGAGTTTAAATTGTCCACATAAAGGAAGATGTGAGAAGAATGATAACCAAATCTTCATATCTGACCAAAGACCACGTAAAGCAAAACCGTGTTATGGTGTTCATGTGTTCGCCACAAAACGGGCAAAACATCCCGTTGCCGCACTCCCATGTTCGGTAACCATAAACACTATTTACTCCACAACACGAATTGGCCGCGCTCACCAACAAGCTCTAGTAAAAGTGTTTTTGGTGCTCCCGGTCAGTATTGGTGAGCACCTACCACCAGTGTTCAGGAGATGGACAAACTACAAACGGGTGTTGGGTGTTCGAGGCAGGTCAATGCACGATATGGCGAAGTCTATCCCGTCTGGTCTGAACCGACTGAATGTCTACTGAGGCACAAGTCACAGAACAAGTTAATAATAGTTACGAGAGGAATGTGTCAGTACACAGTGAATATCACCCTGCTGCGTATGGAGATGTGTGCCGATGTCCGCGTGTCCATGCAATCAACAATGCACCAACAATTGTATTTGGAAGTTATGTACCGCGCTTGTCTGCACCCGGTAAAAGTATACTGGAATTGTACATTTAAAAATATGTAATATGTATTGACAAACCGTTTGGAATTACAGTAGACGGTATGTGGTTTGGCCAGGCATCCTCTCAGATGCATAGTCAGCGGAGATTTCCGGATCTCATATCGCTTGCGTGTCCGAAAGGCGTTTCTCATCATCAACCATAGTAATTGGTCATCATTAGCCTTTTAATGTTTCTCTAAAAGGCCTCATGGGACAACGTAATTTAAATTGAATTGCATTCTGTGTTGATTGTACAGTTGATTAAACTAACATATTTGAGTTTAGTTGTCTATTTTGTACAAGTCGTTACAACAGTCGTTTGTGATTCAGTGTAAACTTTGCATTACGTTGCTGAATATGTGTGGTATGACACAGCTAATTCACTCAGTCATGATTTAAACGTTTTTTTTACATTCACATTCGAACGTGACGCACGCGCGTGGTCCGTGTGCAGATGAAAAACACCGCGTGCTGGGGAAAATCTCAATGTCATGCTCTTCGAATCCTTTCCTCTTATCTCCTTCTGAAAAGCCATTGAATGAGAAAGACATAGGTCCCGCCTCTCTTACATCTCATCCAATGGGGTTAGACAAGGCACCGAGGGGGTAGGAGAGAGGAAACAAAGAGCACGGCTTTTCTAGAACCTCCCAGCAATGCACTCGTCCCGGAAAAGTGACAACAGCATCATGAAACAGATTTCTGTGCCGTGTGCACTGTGCACAATAATGAAGATGTTTGTCCATTAGAAAACGAGGAAAATCAATATAGTTCATATTGTTTTCACACACTAGTAGGCCTATTCAATTTCTTATTCACACGGTTGTAGAATCACGTCAACTTAATCCATTCAGTCAAATAATATAACGGCCATTCTGATAATTATAAATAATAAAAATCCATACAAAGATTATTGAAGGCAATTGATAAGGAACAATTAATTAATAAAACGATAAATGTCTGGAGAAGTATAGCTGTAATTTAATTAGTCATAATCGATTGTGTACGTAACTAGTTAAAGTTATGTAACACACATTGCAAACAATAGGCGACTTTTCACTTGACGAGGTTTTCGTTTAGGAGAATCTCCTCTAGGGGGCTTCGCTCCACTCATATAACTGGAGTTATACCAGAATAACTATCGGTTTTCGTTTAGGAGAATCTCCGTGTGCAGCTCATTTAAATAATAATAGGTGACGCTGGTGTGCACGACTTGCTTTTTTTGCTTTTGCACTCGACACTATTCTCCCCTGACGCTATAAAACCCGAGCTTCAGCAACACAAATGAAACGCTGACATCTTATGCTCTACAGAAGTAGCTGGTTTCACCGATTAAGACGAGAGGTAAAAAACTGAAAAATGGATCCTTGTGAATGCTCAAAAAGTAAGTGTTCATATTAAGCAATACATTCAGCATATACGTTAGGCTTAACCTGGAGTTATTTATGTTTAATTTAGTGGAAATCTACATGACTGCTGTCCTAATTATCTAACTTGTTATCTAAATTGTTTTCTTCGTAGCTGGCTCTTGTAACTGTGCTGGATCCTGTAAGTGTACCAACTGCGCTTGCACCAGTTGTAAGAAAAGTGAGTTCTTAAAGTCTGGTAATATTTGTTCATGATATTTCTGTGGGGGTTTTGGTTGGTGCCAACTACTAATTGGTATGGTGGGCTTGGACCCTTAATTTATCTCAATTAACCATAATGCAATCGTGCCTTTCATCACTAATCAATGTATTGTCCTATCAGGTTGCTGCTCCTGCTGTCCTTCTGGTTGCAGCAAGTGTGCCTCCGGCTGTATATGCAAGGGGAAGACCTGTGATACCAGCTGCTGTCAGTGAGGCCTGTTTCATGGCTGTAACTGCAGACTTCAATGCAGTCCATTCCCTATGATTATGTTTTTGTGTAGATTTAGTGCTTTGAACTTGTTTAGTTTAATTCAATTTGGTTGAACTAATTGTCTTCCATATTATTTTTTACTGTATTGTAATAGTTTAGGTGTTGGATATCAGATGATAATGTGAACTTCTGGTGTTCTAAATGTCTGTGGGTAATTGCAGTGGCTTGGTCATAAGTTTCAACACCAGCTGGTCTCCTGGTAATCTATCCATATAAACATGTTTCTGTGCAGTTTATTTTAATTTCCAGGATGTTTCCCATAATGCATACTTTCTAGATTTCTCTAATCATATGGCCATTAATAATTGAAAGACTTGTAAGTTACATTGAAAGAGGAACCTTCCTCCACATTGAGTTGCATTAGTGCAGTGTATCTGGCTGCTTGAGACGAATAACATTGTGGTTGACGTTCGCCTGCACATTAAACCCTAATCTGTTAACATTTCAAATTAATAAAATGTCTAGCATACTATTTAATAGTTTCTTTCTTTGCTTAGTCCACATCTATATGACTGCAGTGTTTTTGACAAGTTGAACGTTAGACTAGTATCTTCATTTGGATGACACTTTGGTGAAATTAATACAACCAATTGTTAGTGTCTAAATATGTGCATTTTTCAACACACCAAGTAGTATATGAATGACTATTCCTGGTTTTGCCAATGTACATGTATTTTGGAATTGTAAGTGTTGTTGGATACAGTGGAAAATAGATCGTAGTTAAATAAACCATACTGCAGCAGTACATGAACAAAGGAAGTGTCTTAAGCTGTATGACCACCTCCACACTTGGTCAAATTTGCATTTGTTTTCATCTGCCTTCTAGCATTGACTAATACTGATTTATTCTTAGATTCCGCTTGATGAGTTGGAGACATGATCACATACGAGATTGGTGACAGTTAGAATCAGATATTAGCCAATGAATGTGGACGCTTCACCCAGTTGACTACTTTCTAACTGTTAAGACTAAATGGCACTACCCATATATTTGGAAAATAACAGGAATGTATTCAATGTGATGAGACATATCCAGTGGATCTTTTCACTCTGCCCTCAAATAGATAGCAGTTCTCTATCTGCAATAAAAGTGCAATATCTGCAAGCTTGTTTATGGACACAGTTTTTAGAAGTTGAATGGTTTATTTTAAACATCCCGGAACGTTAAGACTATGGAAACGAAAATGACAACTAATCTGAGGATGCGGTAGGGTTACGGCCATCCGTAACCCATGTAATGTACGTCTCCACACCGCTTCAGACTTATCTTCCATCTGAGTAGCTTCGTGTAGGCCAAGAGTTTTAGAATGTAGCAAAGGTTTAAGCGAAGTGAACACACTGCTGTAAAAGCAATATAATACGGACCACAAGGGACATTCAAATGCCCCCAATAATTTGATATCTGTAAAACAATTCCAGCGATTCATTCTGGGTATCTTAATCCAATGAATGACTTGCTTTTGTGAAAGTATGTTTAAGTTCTTACACAAAGTATCACGTCCACTCCTGCCCGGATGGCGGCGCCATAGAGCTGTCCTGCAAGTAAAAACCTCAAAGTCGTTTGGGAAAACAAGACATCGTCCAATAAGCGTAGTCCGCAGAAGTACCGGGCTAACATGTTTTTCTTTAACTAGAAAGCAAGTGTGATATTCGCCGAACAGTGAAATCAACTTGAATATCGATTGTTTTTTTAACAAAGGACATTTGTATTCACTATCTAGGCTTCTTGTAAGTCACCTCATTAACTATGACTGATGCTTGTTCATGTAGCTCGCTAGTTAGCCTATTAGCTATTACCATCAACACTTATCAGTACTGAACGCGGCCTAACCTTGCTGTACTAAATTGCCTAGTTATTAAATTAGTATGTGTAATTTCTTTATACCAATAACACTTCTGGAATAGTTTTTTAATGTTATGGTAGAGCATTTTCTAATTTGTAGAATTATTCAGTCAACAAAATCAGTTATTAAGTAAGAGTTTCACCACGCTTGCTAGCCTTATAGTAGTAGCTAATCATCATGCGAAGCGACATGCTTCCCTATGGGTTTTACTAGCAAGCCGGTATCGCGGAAAAGTCAATTAAATGAGCTTAAACACAATGTCCCGGTTCTTAGAAAGCTCACGACGGAATAAGTGGACTTTGCCTGCAATGCAATGCTCGTTCATGTACTCTTTGTAGTTTTCAATCCAGCCATTCTCACTCTTTACTTCCAGTGGTTGTCATGGAAGCGGAGGGCTTTGGAGAGCTCCTACAACAGGCAGAGCAGCTTGCAGCGGAGACTGAGGCTGTGTCAGAGCTTCCTCACGTTGAGAGAAACCTACAGGAGATCCAGCAAGCTGGAGAGAGGCTGCGTTCCCGTACCCTAACCCGAACATCACAAGATGCAGCTGACGTGAAAGCGTGAGTTCTGTTTTGTATGTCAGTTCAGGAAATATACTTATTGATTATACTCATGGTCAATTAATCAGCGTGGACTATTTAGTGAATGATGTTGAAAGGTAGGAAGAGTATGAAAGGTAGGAAGAGTATGAAGTTAACTGCACACAGTTCATTGGTAAGGGGCTGTTATGTTTGACAATAATACATGTATCTAGTTAGTAGTGCTGCTCCATGAAAGTCGAAAAGCCGAATGATCAGTCGGATACCTGAGGTGGTGGTAAAGGCTATGTCTCAGAAGAAGTCTAAAGTATGGCGCAGTTTCAAAAGACATCGCAAACAAACTAAAATACAAGCTCTATACATGATAATTTATATTTAATTTGACAACATTGAACATGGCAAACCACTTGAGTGGGTAAGTTGTAAAGATGCCCATTTTTCAATTATTTTGGCAGATTTGCTACGTATAGTCATATAGGCTAAATAGCCTAGTGAATCATATTGGATGGGAAGTGCAGAAAGTGCCCTATTGAGTTTTTTGTTCATGGGTTGTTACTGTATAAGGAAAAAAGGGAGAGTGCCCCAGGGGTTTCCGGAGTGTGGGATATATAGCAGGGGAAGAGCGACTGCTCTCTCACAAGAGTTCTTCCGTCAAAGACGTGCAGCGAGTCTTGATGATCTGATTAGCAATAGTTGTTTCCAGAGCTGTGCTCGAGACCACCTAAAGCGAGACCGAGACGAGACCGAGACCGAAGGGGGCCGAGACCGAGACGAGACCAAGACCGAAGGGGGCCGAGACCGAGACGAGACCGAGACCGAAGGTGGCCGAGACCGAGACGAGACCGATACCAATGGGGGCCGAGACCGAGACCAGTCATATCAACACTAAATAATATGACATGTTTTTGGTCCAATGACCAATGTAAAAAAACACTTGACCAACAGCATCAGATCATCTACTGTGTTGTCATCCTGAATTAAATGAATTTTATTAAAAGAGTATCTAGGCCTATTTATTGTCTTATGTAAACATAAAATACGAACATAAAACCATGATTTGAAAATGCACAGGCTATGATATTAAAATTTCTAAAATCGAATAAATGAAAAGCCATCAAACTGTATGTCCTATGTTGATGTAGTAAATGCTAACACATTTTAGATCACAAGCGACTTGCAATCAAATGATTTGCGCATGATTGGCCGATAAACAAATCTATTTATAATTATTTATCCGTCCACAGGCACGCAGCTTCAGTTGTTTGTCTGCTTGAGCAGGACACGCAAACGAACCGGTTGCACTGCGCACAGTGTTCATTATTGTTACGAGTGCACATGAGACAGCAGCAAACTAACCCGGTTGAACTGCGCACAGTGTTCATATAGATCAGACCAAAACCCTTCCAGTTTAATAAAGATCGGACCAAAACGGGTTCAGTTTCATATAGATCGGACCATAACCGTTCCAGTTTTATGCTCTTTCTGCCGTATGCCCCCCGGACTTATGTATGTCCCACGTCCTTCTGTGTGCATGAGTAATTTCATTTATCGCCCATTTGTAGTTAGCCTATTAATAATTATTGTTTATATTCGTTTAATTTCGATACAAAACAATATTTTGTTGAAGTCTCTTGTAGGCTATATGAATTCACTGTGGTTCATTCGTTATTAATTATTGAGTGCAATAGGCGCATGACACATGAATGGGGCTGTATGTATTTGGCGGAATTCGTTCTGTGTATTTAGTGAAACATATTTCTTTATGTACGTACCTCTTTTTGTAGTTCAACCAAGCCAATCAGACTATTGTCTATATGTGTTCTCGTAGTATTTGTCTGTGTATCGCCCATTCAACCATTGCCATATAGGCTCAGTTAAGTGTGATCGGTGTCTGGGTACCGCAATTAGGGTACCAACGCCCAGCGGCGTGGGATTTTGGCGACAGGAAGGCAGTTTAGGTATCAAAAAACATGTAAATAGTAGTTTTATATATTGTTCGGTTTGTGATTTTGCAATTCTGAAAACGGGACAAGGTAAAATACACGTATTTAGGAAAAGTCATGGAAGGACGTCGGCTGTAGCTTTTCAACATTATGTATGTATTTTAATTACTAACCGCTGTGTGTTTTCGGACAAATTATTTATTTGTGCTCAATGTACTGAATATAGGCAAAACGAATATATTGGCTGATTGTGCAGACATGATCGAGCATATGTTTAAGATTGAAGTATTTACGTGAATGGGTGCACCCTCTAGCGACGCTGGGGGTGGGCTTTTCTTCAAAAGTAGATAGCCATTGGCGGGATAAGCCACATCAGAAAAAAACAGTCTGACTCTGGACGAAATACAGCCAATGGAAATACAGCCTCTACATGTCATACTTAAATATTTTTCTAGAAAAAATTGTGGGCGATAATTTCTACGCTGGTCTCGGCTGGTCTCGGAAGAATTTACGAGTCCTTACTGTCCGAGACCGAGTCGAGACCGAGTCCAAATGTAACCGAGACCGAGACGAGACCGAGACCTTAAAAAGTGGTCTCGAGACTGGTCTCGAGACCGAGACCGGTCTCGAGTACTACAGCTCTGGTTGTTTCCAACTAAGTTCATGGCTAAGTTTCTTGTGTTGGGCAGCCCCCTAATACCCGCAAGTGTAGTGTTCTATTAAAACGCCATTCTGCAGTAAATAAGATTCACACTCCTTGTTTTATTTGGAGTTAGTTAAGCTAGACCAGGAGAGGGCAAATATTTCAGCTCAGGGGCCACATCAGCACATTGAAATTATATGAAGGGCCACATTTGTAATGTAATTTGTTTATTCTAAAGGATTTGTGGGCCAGAAAAGGGCAATAATGAAAATGTATACACATAACATATATACTGGAGGTGTGTTATATCTAAATAACTTTAATTCAGAAACATTACAATTGGACTGCAAAGTTATTTTGTAATTACTCTCAAAACTGTTTTACTACCTTCTGTGGGCCTGATAGAATTGCCTCAAGGGCCGGATTCGGCCCGCTGGGCTTAGTTTGCCCACCCCTGAGCTAGACGGTCCGGAAGCCCATTAACGCCACAATATCATGTTGTTCACTCATTTACACGTTGTTTTTATTTTACACTGAAATAACATATTTGGTTGTCTTGGTATAAAAATTAAATATGTCTGTTGCCTGTCACATTATTTTCACAGATCTATATGGTATGACAGATTTATATGGCTTGAAGTCTTGCATGCAGTGGTCTTTTATTTTTTTTTAAATGCTGAATGATAAGTTTCCATAACGCTGTTGCATTTGCTTATGTTAATTTCCTCTAAATCACCAAAACTCATGCCAATGGATTTTCTGATTGTCATGTCTATTATCCAGGTCTATTTTAAAGAAAAAATTGGAACGGCCAAATCCGATTAGACTGACACTATTCTGAGTCAGGTACAGCCCTAGAAATTGAATTGATGTAACTTACTTACTTACTGAGAGGTAACTTCACCGTGTTAGATAAACTGTAGCCTGTTTATGAATTTTAACCGAATCAGGATCAGAAAGCGTTTTATTGCCAAATGGGGAAAAAGGTCTGCTGGGTTTCGCCTAAAGTCCACTCATCTCCACAGTCTTTTTTGTGTTGAGCTCCAATTTGTTCAGACTGCACTTGGACCTGCACCCTGCAGGCAAACTTGTCTTCATCAGAAATAAGTCTGAAGGTGGGGTCATTTGCAAACTTCAGGAGCTTGACAGAGTGTTTGCTAAAGGTGCAACTGTTGGTGTACAGGGAGAAGTGTGAAGTGGTGCATGCCTTTAGGGGAGGCAGTGCTGATGGTCAGGGGATTCGTACAGGTACTTCCCCAGCCTCACGTGCTGCCTCCTGTTGGACAGGAACGCTGTGATGCATTTAGAAGTGGTTTCGGGAACTCCCAGTTGGGAAACCTTGTCCTGGAGCAAAGCTGAAATTATGGTTTTGAATGCAGAACGGAAATCCACGATTCTGGTGTAGGTCCAGGGGAGTCTAGAGAATGATATAGAGAGCCATGTTGATTGTCATCCACAGACCTGTTGGCTCTCTAAGCAAACTGCAGTGGGTCTAGTACTGGGTCATTGATGGTCTTGAGGTGGGACGCGATGGGTCTGTTCCAGACACGCAGGCAGAGCCTCGGTTGCTTCACTATAGAAGCATTGAAATATTTTATGCAATCACAGGTGAACATTATAAATGTATTGTAATGCAAGTATATCCTTCAAGAGTTAAGGAGTTTTATTCTGGTCATTAGTGTGTGTTCTGTTGAATTTGTTAAATCACCCATCAAGATCGGTGCAATAAAGCTTTTGTAAATGTGTGCATTACACTTCATAACTTTATGTTTGAATAACAGGTGTCGTTGACATTTTAAATGTGTTTTAAACTTTTAATTGTTTTTTTGTAGGAGAGTGGCAGTCAATGATGCTTGTTAGATATTTGTAATCTTCCTCTTAATCATTGATCGTCACTGTTATAATTCAGCATTGGGATGTTATCTTGGCCATGTATAGCGTAGTTGGTTGAACATGGCAGTTGCAACATCAGGGTTGTGGGTTCTATTCCAACCAGGAAAGAAAAATTATTGTACACCACCACTGGAGGTCCACAACACAGTGAACCTGACGCTTTCCACCTGTTGTGACCCCTCTGAATTGCTCACTGTGTTCACAATTAGTAGTTTGTCTTAATACTTAATTGACTTATGTTTAACAAACTCTGTGTACAAAAAGAGGAAACAGGGGGTATACTTTTTGTTTCTGCATGAATATATATATAATTTTTTTTGGTATATATATTTTCATGGTACCGAGTGTGCTGCCCTGATGCTCTTGCCTTTAAATACTTTTTTTTAGACGTATTTGTTTTTATATCCTCAATTGTTTGTGGTCTGTGTCCATGGCTTGGTTAGTGGATAGTCGACTAAAAAGTACCACCTGCTATTCCATGTGTTCCCTGTAGATCAATTCTTCTGGGTTCCAGAGGGCTGGACATCTTCCACATCTCTCAGCGCCTGGAGAGCTTAAGTGCTGCCACCACTTTCGAGCCTCTGGAACCAGTAAAGGACACTGACATCCAGGTATGAATCTGTCTCTAAGTGGGAGCTGTTAGTGATTCTGGGCTCCTTTCTTATACATACATTTCCTGTATAGGGATTTGCCTCATTTGAATATTGGAACTTTGTTGCATTGAAATGCTTCAGAGAAATCTTTTTTTTCCTTTGAAAAAAATATGCCCTCTTTACACTATGAAGGTTATTGTGTTTAAAACAAAAGGGTATCTGACCATTTGTCTTTCAGGTTGAAAAAAGCCGGTTCCACTTAAGTTTCTCTTAAATCAAACAACAGAAAAAAAAACTTGTCAACAGATTCACAGTTTTAGTAAACGTTTTACTTGGTTCTACATTTCACACTCACTCTTAGTTAATTCCCTTTATAATGTTGAATAGTGAATGTTATTGAACATGAGGAATCTGTGTTTTAGTTATGCATGTCACGGCTCATTGTATTTAAAGAACGTGTAAACAAGTGGGAGGTAGAAATGTGCTATATAACACATTTCTAGGTTAAGCATACCGATTAATTATGTCACTAAGACCTTTTTATATCAGCAGCTGTGATTATGTGCTTATAAATGATCTCGCCCTAAAACTCCAAAGATCAAACAGTCGCTAGTGTGTAAGAAATATTCGTAGTTGAACTCATGAATTTATGCTAGACAGAGACAAAGGTTCTCAGTTCACAATAAGAGTTTATTGAATTTATATGCAAAGATAGCTTTATTTATTGGACCCAAGGGAACAGTGAATGATCTCTGAATTCAGTATTTATACCATTCTACAGGTGTGGCTAAAACACTTGACCACTGTCTGTCATTGACCACATGTTTCTCTTGGTTCTATTTATCTACACAAATGACAGTCTTTACACCCTCCCCATGTGAAATTAGGACACCAAAGGTAGGGCCGAACGATTAATTGCATTTGCGATAATATTAATAATATTATAACATGTGATTTAGTATTCTTTTTTTGAGAGAAAGTGGGGGAAAGAGTGTGAAACAAAATGCGCATATTGAAAAATCAAACCCAATCAGTAAGATGATATGTATATGTATTTCACAGGATTGAAACGAAGTATACAAAAAAATTATTTCAATTGGAATGGTTAAATTAGATTAAATAGACGACACCAATGCTTTTAGCTGGGACTACTTGTGTCATTACAGACCGTGTTTTGAACAAAAGTCTAAAAAAAAATTCAGCCTTGCACGCATTACAGATTATATAATTTTTTGTTTTAACTTTTCCAGATGTGACTTGTTCTGCTTCCCTAGCACACATTCATTTTAGCTGGAATTTTTGCTAGAATTTTTTAATTTTCTTTTACAGTCTTAAGCCACAGCACCACTCTGGTCAAATCACTATATTGCAAGCACTTCAAATAGGTTCTATGAGATCAAGCGACTTGTTGAATAGTAAAGATAGACCAGTGAGTTGGGAGAGGAGTGAAATTAGCAAATAATATCATTAATTAATACCTTTCTAAAGAGTAATTACAATTTTTTTAAATACATTTTAGAACAATTCATAGCATTGACATATACATATAAATATAAATGACATTTTTTTTATTTCACAATCCTCGCTAATGGTGCTAGATTTTAGTCGTTGTCTATCCGCATCATCCCGGACCATTACTGTAAACATCATACGATGAATTAAATCACGTATTATTTTTCCTTCAAAAATTATCACTGTGCAACAGAAGCTTCCTATAGTCTGTATGTGATGCTGAATGCATTGAGTGACAGCCTGTGTAAGTGGTTCTATAATAGAACGGGTTCCATCATTCAAATACTGACATTTTGATTGACATGGACCTTTCATTTAAAACATACCAAAGACCATGTTAAAACGCTTAAGTGTAAAGTGGGTTTCTTCTACAGAAACGTATCTTGCTTTTTATTGGGGAACAGGAGACATTGTTCAGTCAACTTTGCCTGTGCTAGACTATGGTGATAATATATCAAAGTGCATTTGCTTCTAAAGTTGCTTGACTGTTTATTATAGTGCCCTGCGTTTTATTTCTTTGGACAGTTATAATAATCATCACAGCAATTCATACGTGAAAGATTTCTGGGCTTCCTTAAAGATCGTTCCATTAGTCTATTTTTGTTTACAAAGCCTTACTCCACAGGCTTCCAGTATACTTATCATCACTGTTGACACAGATAGTATTACAGACACCTTTTGTAGCTACTGAGTTGGGTAGTTCAGCCTTCGTTTTGTAAAGCATCTCTTCAGTGGAATAGTATTTAATTAGTTTTGTTTAGGTGCCTTGCTTTTAATTGTTTGTATTTGGTTTTTAGTTCTAGTTGTGTTTGGGTTGCAAATGAGACCTCAGTCTCAATGTGTCTCCCCCGGATAAATAAAACGTAAATAAAAAATCCACCGCTAATGTTACAATAATACCTTCATGTGATATGGCCAAATGTTTAATGTTGCTACCGTTATTACTGCACACTACTATAATATTGATTGAGAATCACATGTGAGACCAAGATGACCTGCTAATAGCAATATTAATATTTGGTTGGTAAAAAAAATCTGTCTAGCTTGTAGTTTTTATTCAATCTACCAGCCAATTTAGCTGGTAAGACAAATGTAATCGCTGACCAGCCTTTGAATTCTCTATCCTTTATTTATTCTAGGGCTATATGAAGTGCGTAGTCTTCTGTGTCATCCGGGGGAAACCACAGAGCTATCATTGTGTGAAAAGTTTACATTGATCTAATGTTTGTTCTACAATTCTGGCCTTGTTGAATAGAGAAATTACACCTGTAATGGTATTCCTTAATTAAGCATGACTTAACGATATGCTAACATGGTTCTCAGTTTCTTTTGTATTATTCAGTGTAATGGAAAGCTTATATTCAAACAGCCTTTTATATATTTAGTTTTGTTATCGAGGTATACTGTGTTGTGTTTGTTATGCTAGGAATAAAAAGGGTAATGTATTGTTTTGCAGGATCATTGCAGTCTCTATTTGGTGCGAGGATTAGAAATGTTTTGTGTCTACAGAAAGAAGCCTGTAACTGGATGGATAGTACCAACCCCTACTGATCATGTTCAAAGACTGAAGTGCTTTAGTTTAATTTATATTCTTTACCGTAAAAATGATTTCTTCGTTAGAAAAACAATTTGATTTCAAATAACTTTAATATTGTATGTTTGGTTCTATTTGTAGGGTTTATAAAGTTCAATTCTGGGTTAATTCTATATGAATCAAAGGGGGCCTAGGGCTGTGTTGCATCAACCTGAAGATGCGGTACTCCTAGGTGCTCAATGCACATCAGCCTATTGCCATTAGCTTAGAAGGCATTGCTTTTCTTTTGCACAACTGTATTTATAACGGGATTTTGCTATTTTGCACAATTTGAACCTCGACATTGCTCTTTTGTAGAAATTCCTTTTGCATTATTCAGATAGATATTACACATTATATATTTAACCAGTACATCACTTGACTATTTGTCTTGTGTTTTTTGCTCTATTGCTCGGTTTGTGTACGTCTTAAATTTTGTGCTGCTAGTGGTCAGAAAAAATCCTTGTGTGTTTAAACAGACTTGGCAAATTAACCTAATTCTGATCAGTTTTAAGGATTTCCCCTTAGATGGGTCGGGCGCCAGAAATGTAAACTGTCTTATGTGCTAATTCCAGTAATCTTCTGTTAAAAGGAGCAGAACGGCTTGACGGGCAGTTTTTTATTGTCTGTGTAAATGAAGTAGGTAAAATATGAATTGGACATTGAATATTTTCTATCATAATGTTAATGGTATTGGGATACAATTACTGTGTACTAACACAGGAGCTTGGGCTCCAAGCCCTCAGGCCCAAATTGAGATGAATAACGTATATGGACAAATATTTGCTGTGTTCACATCTGTTTTTTTCCTGCAAATCTAAAATGATTTAGTTGGAACTGTCTGATATGGGGGGACAGACAACTAGGCTGTAGTAGCGTATGTTGAAATCTTTCAGGAAAAAAAATGATTAGCAGCCACAGTATATAGTTAGGTGATGCATTTGTTTTGGTAACATGATATCCAATCAGATATGGAGTAATTTCGTCTGAACCCTGACAGGACATTATTGCCTTAAGGTCCGGTGGAAGAGTCTGAGTATATGTTTATTAATGGATTGATAGTTGGATGGATAATACTTACAACCAATGAGTTTGAGTGTATGTTTATTAATGGATTCCAAGTTAGATGGATAATATTTACAACCGATGAGTTTGAGTACCGGTATATGTTTATTAATGGATTCATAGTTAGATGGATAATATTTACAACCAATGAGTTTGCGTTGAGGCAACGTTGTGAAAGGCTGCGCCTCCATGTCCACATCCCCATGCTTCTTTTGTAAACAAAATGTTGAGTTTCTTCATATTGTGATCAATAGTGTAATAGTTTTATGGATAATTGCACTTGTATAAACTTAGTGATACGTTTAAAGCATATGTTTATATGGGATAGGCCATATACAGTATAACACAAAAGTGAGTACACCCCTCACATTTTTGTAAATATTGGTAAATCTTTTCATGTTACAACACTGAAGAAATTACACTTTGCTACAATGTAAAGTTGTGAGTGCTTAGCTTGTATAATTGTACATACAGGTGCTGGTCAAATAATTCGAATATCATCAAAAAGTTCATTTATTTCAGTAATTCCATTAAAAAAGTGAAAAATGTATACATTCATTCCACACAGACTAATATATTTCAAATGTTCATTCTTTTTAATTTTGATGATTATAACTGACAACAAATGAACCCCAAAATCAGTATCTCAGAAAATTTGAATATTGTGAAAAGTTCAATATTGAAGACACCTGGTGCCACACTCTATTCAGCTAATTAACTCAAAACACTTGCAAAGGCCTTTAAATGGTTTCTCAGTCTAGTTCTGTAGGCTACACAATCATGGGGAAGACTGCTGACTTGTGGGTGCCATGTCATCTGCTGGTGTTGGTCCACTGTGTTTTTTGAGGTCGAAGGTCAACGCAGCCGTCTACCAGGACGTTTTAGAGCACTTCATGCTTCCTGCTGCTGACCAACATTATGCAGATTTAATTTTCCAACAGGATGTGGCACCTGCACACAGTGCCAAAGCTACCAGTACCTCATTTAAGGACCGTGGTATCCCTGTTCTTAATTGGCCAGCAAACTCGCCTGACCATATCCCTATAGAAAATCTATGGGGTATCGTGAAGAGGAAGATGTGATACGCCAGACCCAACAATGCAGAAGAGCTGAAGGCCACTATCAGAGCAACCTGGGCTCTCATAACACCTGAGCAGTGCCACAGACTGATTGACTCCATGCCACGCCACATTGCTGCAGTAATTCAGGCAAAAGGAGGCCTAACTAAGTATTGAGTGCTGTACATGCTCATACTTTTCATGTACATACTTTTTAGTTGGCCAACATTTCTAGAACTCCCTTTTTTGTATTGGTCTTAAGTAATATTCACATTTTCGAGATACTGAATTTGGTATTTTCTTTAGCTGTCAGTTTAATCATCACAATTATATGAAATAAACATTTGCAATATATCAGTCTGTGTGGAATGAATGAATGAATGAATATAATATCGAAGTTTCACTTATTGAATGGAATTACTGAAATAAATCAACTTTTTGATGATATTCTAATTATATGTCCAGCATCTGTATAGTGTACATTTGCTATCCCCTCAAAATAACTCAACACACAGCCATTCATGTCTGAACCTCTGGCAACAAAAGTGAGTAAACCCCTCACTTATGAAAAATGTGATGGGTGTACTCACTTTGGTGTGATACTGTATTTTCTCTTACCTTGAGTTCACTACCACCATTGAGGATGGCCTATTTACCTTTTGTTAACTAAATGAGTGCTGGCTATTAGGATGATATTACATACTTAATATATGATATATTATAGTTTTATTGAAGTGCTCTGATATAAACTTAGTTATAAGTTCCCAGAATTTGTTTACAAGATGGACTGTAGGTTATAATTTGTCTAGCCTTAACCATGTACATAAATAAACTCAGTGGAGGTAGACTGCCATCATGTGGATATTTTGTGTTATTACAATCAATCCTCTGGCTGGACCTTATCCCTGCCCGCACACAGAGAGACAATTGATCAAGCCACATGGTGCCACAATTGGACAGGATAGGTAGAGGTAAAAAATGTACCTAAAGAAAGTGCAACGAATGTGATTTCTTAAAGCAGATAGGAACATTTACCACCTGTGGCTTATGGGTGAATGGTGACATAATGCCTAATCATAGGTAAAAAGTGCTTATCACACAACTAAACAAAACACAAGTTACTTTTTATTTGTTTGCCCCCAATAGCATTTTAGTCGTTTGTCTAGACATATCAAAATCTGTGTTGAAATCAAAACTTCCCAGTGGTTGCCAATGTATCTTTCAAAAAGCTGGCATAATGTAAATTTATGTTTCTGCTCTTTTAACACTGACATTGTAATATTAGTGTCTCAAAGGTTTGTTGTGGTATTTTCCTTGTTGAGAAGTTGTTGCAGTGATAAATTGCCCTGATAAGCCTATTGTGGAAGATGTTGTTATCCACACTGTTAGACAAGTCTTATTCCAATTATGCCTATAACGGGACTAGTGTACCTCTGAGGGGCAGGCGGGGTGCTGTGGCTGGATGGTAAGGCAGCAGATAGGAGTGAAGGAGAGGGCTGTTGAATTGCTCTATTGATCTCTTGACAAAATATGTTATTTCAATTACCTAACAAAATGGTCATGAGAGAAGAGAAATGCAAAATGTAGACTGAAGGGGGAGAAGTCGACTGTGGGGCCAGCTAAAAGGCTTCGTTAAATTCTGCCAAGGGGATAAGTGCACTTCCAGTAAACCCAGGGCTCCATCCGGCTATCCCACTACATGTCAGGGATGATCTGGAGGCTGAGAGTGGTAGCACTAGGGTCATGACATTTTGCATTTCTCTACTCTCATGACCATTTTGTTAGGTAATTGAAATAACATATTTTGTAAACCTGTGTCATTCTGAAGCCACTACTTTGCGTTTAAGTGCATAGCCAATGTTAACTTGCCCTTGTTAGAATACAAATGATGAATGTTGAATGCTGGGTTATCTTCCATACTGTGCCTTTGTATTTCCGCTCCCTGTATGGGTTGGCAAGGGGTGGACACATCTATGTGATCTGTGTTGTGGTACGGAATGATCTGCTCTGCTTTCATATCCTGCTCTTCAGTATCCTACTGCTAGTAATCTATTCATGTCTTAGTCTTTCCAGTATCCTCATGCTAGTCATGTATTTATATCATAGTCTTTTCATTATCATACTGATGGTAATTTATATATCTTTGTCTTTTCTATAGCCTACTGCTAGTAATTTATTCATGTCTTTGTCTTTTCACTTGCTTATGTATCGTTAGTAGTTGTCCTCCATGATGAATTTGGGGGGTGACAGCAAGCCTCATCAGACCTACAGAGACAAATGCATTTACAGATAATTTACATGAATTGGCTTGAGGAGGCATTCCAGTCATTTTTAAGGGGTGCAGCATATTAATTGGGAGTTGAAATGTTTCGATTACCTCATCATGGATGTAACCATTCACTGATACGTGCGTGTCTTTTTTCAGATATTTAGAAGGTGCATCCGCTCACTAGAACTAGAATTTTTCACCCCTTCTACATAATGCCTTATTTACTACATATACACTCAGCATTTGCACTCACTTCATTAAGTCTACCTTGCTAGTACCTGATTGGACCCCCATTTGCTATTATATTTATTTGCTGCATTTCTTTGTGGCATAGATTCAACAAGGTGCTGGAAACATTCCTTAGAGATTTTACTTCATAGATTTGTCAGCAGCACATCCATGATGAGAATCTCTCGTTCCACCACACTCAAATGAGCTCTATTGGATTAAGATCTAGTGACTGTAAAGACTATTTGAGCACAGTGATGCATTTTTTGGCCAGAGAACTGCTGCATACTGAATATTTTCCTTTTTCCCCCTATCGTTCTCTGAAACTCTAGAGATGGTTGTGTGGGAAAATAGATCAGCACTTTCTAATAAACTCAAACCAGCTTGTCTGGCACCAAAAACCATGCCACATTCAAAGTCAATTAAATCTCTTTTCTTTCCCATTTTGAAGCCTGGTTGGAACGTCAACAGATTGTCTTGACCATGCCTACATGCCTAAATGCAATGGGTCGTTGCCACCTGGTTGGCTAATTAGATATGCGTTCACAAGCAGTTGTAAAGGTGTACCTAATGAAGTGAGTGAGTGTATATCCAGTTGTTCTGTAGTGTACAATTACTGAAAGAGAATGTGAATTTACTAACATCAATTATAAATGTAGCCAGTCATTATCAGACTTATTTGTCCTTGTAATGCTCATCTATTTAGAAAGATATCTTTTGAATGATTGAATATTAGAGGTGCTCTGTTTTTTCGTAATTATTTTGCAACAAAACTTTGCAATATTGCAAGCCTTTTAATATAGTTATAAGACAGAGCTGATATTGCTAATATTTAGAATATAAACATAAACAGTATCTAGCTTGTTTTAATCTACAGTGCCTTGCGAAAGTATTCGGCCCCCTTGAACTTTTCGACCTTTTGCCACATTTCAGGCTTCAAACATAAAGATCTAAAACTGTAATTTGTTGTGAAGAATCAACAACAGGTGGGACACAATGATGAAGTGGAATGAAATTTTTGTATATTTCAAACTTTTTTAACAAATAAAAAACTGAAAAATTGGGCGAGGAAAATTATTCAGCCCCTTTACTTTCAGTGCAGCAAACTCTCTCCAGAAGTTCAGTGAGGATCTCTGAATGATCCAATGTTGACCTAAATGACTAATGATGATAAATAGAATCCACCTGTGTGTAATCAAGTCTCCGTATAAATGCACCTGCTCTGTGATAGTCTCAGAGGTCCGTTTAAAGCACAGAGAGCATTGTGAAGGAGGAACACACCAGGCAGGTCCGAGATACTGTTGTGGAGAATTTTAAAGCCGGATTTGGATACAGAAAGATTTCCCAAGCTTTAAACATCCCAAGGAGCACTGTGCAAGCGATAATATTGAAATGGAAAAAATTACAGTTTTGTATCTTTATGTTTGAAGCCTGAAATGTGGCAAAAGGTCGAAAAGTTCAAGGGGGCCGAATACTTTCGCAAGGCACTATCACCTGATTCTCTGTTTCGCCTCACCTCAATGTGCAGTTTACTTTAAATCTAAAGAAATATCTGATAATAAAAATGCTGATTGACAAAATATGCCACCAGAAATTGGTTTACCATGGAGGCACGAAAAGTTTGTTGAATCATATCAAACTTGTAACTATGTTGATTTTTATCAGAGCATCGTTGGATACTTGGCTTTCACCCTCTACACATTGTTAGATCTATTAGCATCAAGTTTGATAGCTTAATAATAATACATTTGATATCCCTGGCTCAGCTCAGATTTGTACTTACTCCATAGTTAGCAGATTTTTATTTAAAATGGAGAATGTTTATGCCACAAATGTTAGCGGGACTCGCTCTATTGATTCGTTCCTCTAATCGCGCGGAATCGTTTCTGACTAAAACACATCATTCTTGTATCAATTTGGACTCCAAAGCTTAAGACAAAGGACAAATTAATGCTGATGAGGCGTTGCCGCTCCTATTTCTATTTGTGTGGAACAGAGAGATGAACTGCGGTGTTACTGATGTCCTTGGTCTATAGGGTTGCAGATGCATGTGTTTTGGGAATGGCCTTGCGTGCGTTTCTAGCAGTAGGTTACAGTGTTCGTGTGTGTTGCCCGCTCACAGTGGTGAGGATGGAGACAAAGAACAGTGGCCCAAAATCAATGGAGAAACAAACAGGCTCTAGAAACAAACAGATAGATGGGACCAGGAGACAAGACGTCAAATAAAACAGGCGAGAAAGCGGTTGAACGACCGACTGTTCACATTGGAACATTAAAATGGCGCTGCCTTTCTCTCCTGCTCTCAGTTTTTCAATTCCATCTTTCTGTTCCCCGCTACCCCACCCTCTCCTTTAGCTGCTACAGTGATGGCATGCGTTCTCTGGACACAGTCGGATAAGCACAGCTGCTTCCACAGCACACTTTGGTGAAATCGCATCACATGTGCAGCCTGTGTCTGGTTGCAGCAGACGTGTACAGTGGGTACGCCCTCACCCGGGAAGCCTCTGCATCCTCCTCGTTAACTAAACATGATTCTTAAGAGGATTATTAGCCCAATTTCTGGACAGGATGTCGGAAACTATCAGCCGAGGGGGAAAATCCATTACCATAATTGCATTGCGGAAGGGGAGGGAGAGGGGACGCATTTGTAGATAAATGAGAAAGAACTGAGTGGGACTTGGAGGAGGACAGCAGGGAGGCTGGAAAGAAGCAGGCGGCGGGGGAGGATCCACTGATGGAGAGGAAGACCTATGAGGTTGAGCAAATACTCCTCCTTGAAACCCCCCTTTGTCACAAGACTGACTTGGTACAGTCCTCCAACAATAAAACAGCCTACAGTAACCCTTCATGTGGCACATTTCTGAGTTCACACCGCTGGCCCACATTGGGTGAGGAAGGTGCATCATCTGCGATGCCGGCCTGTCCAAGGAGGGTCGGAAAACGCCCCAGAATGGCACCGCCCTGGTGCTTGCGTTATAGACAGTTTAGTGGGTTGAGTGTCAGGCATGGGTTTGCCTGCGCCTGGCTACCTGCTCCTCTCTCTTCTTGGCTGGCAGGTTGAGACATAGCGTGAGTGAGTATCGCCTCCACAAGGACCTATTTGTCTGTCTGTCAGCCTGCCTGTCTGTTCTTTTTTTCGCATGCCTTGTCACAGTTTCTGTGACTGAATGTGATGGTGTTGCTGGTGTTGTTCAGTTATATGAATGCTTATTCTTCTACACACAGGAAGTAGTGGCACAAGGGTGGGGTTTCTCTTCCCCAGCTCTGCTTATTGTCTTAGAGTAAATGAAGATGACCCCTTCACACTCACTCATTTGTGTATATGTGAAACGACTTAACATAATTTTGTTACATGTGGAACGAAAGGGAATTCGTTGAAATGTAGAATTGAATGTTATTCCGGATTGTAGCGATTTGAATAATCATATGCTTTGTTTGTGTGATGTTATGTCCAATGTAAAGTGAAGGCGGTACAATAAGTTATCTGTGAATTAAAAATGGGGAAAAAATGTTAGCCCATAGAACGCTTTATATTTCTGGCTTGGGTAAGCCCTAGGAGAATATAAGGCATGTATGTATCATAGCCGTGATGTGGAGCGCATCTGCGTATACGTTAACATGTATATATTCAGTACTTTTATTTCTGAACTTTGGCAAAACTATAGTGAATATTGCTGTTCTTGCAAAACTGTATGCAGTATATGCAAAACCCATTGTGGAATACAATTCAATTATGCTGGATTACTCAGAAGGTTCTAGGGATTCAAACCAGCAGGCTGGGTTACTGTTGGAGTCCACTTAGCATGTATTAATTTTCCAGGATAAATACCATTCCTGTACAATATTGAGTTATTTTGTATTTATATCTGAAATGTGCAATTATGGCATATTTGGAAATGAATCATTATCTGAAAATGTGAATCATTATCCCTTCCCTTTGACCCATCACTCTAGGTACAATAAAATGGAACTCACTCATGATACTCTCTTCAGTTCTTCCTCACAATGCCAGTTGACTGGGAAATATCTAGGCTACATAAAGACATATCGTTTGTGTGTCCTGCCGTGTCGAGACATGACCTGAGCTCTACTGGTGTATAAATAGCTCCATTGTCAGTTCCTATGGTACAAACTGGGTAGAACCTGTTTCATTTGGAGAGCAGCCTCCTGAGGGGGTGTCTCTTGCTTTCCTCTCGTTCTCTCTCTGCCACAGACGACGACAGGATGGTAGGCCCAAGCACAATGACCGAGCAAAAGTGTAGTTGTCAAGATTGGAGCAGCAATTTCTCATCAACTACATTTTTTTTAATATAGCTCATACTGCCTGTGACACCAAAAAGCCTCCTTTGTAATTCTTCGCTGCTCAGTTACACTTGTCATTTGATGTGCGGCTGCTGAATAAGTCATTGGTAATTTCTAGCTATCCGTCAAGGGTATCACGGCGATCACTCTGGCGGCTGTCCTGGTGGTTTGATGGAGTGGACATACGGCAGTGGGGGAGGGGCTATAGCTATGACGCAACATCGAGGGGGAGGGGGATACTGCTTCGTCCATTCTGGAGATGTCCGGCACAGAGACCGTCTCCAGGGCCCATTGTCTCAAGGAAGGGTTATCACAGAGAGCAGGGTGTAGTGTGAGTCACAGTCGTTATGATGTCTGTGTCCAATATCACAGGGAGCAGGGTGTAGTGAGTCACAGTCGTTATGATGTCTGTGTCCAATATCACAGGGAGCAGGGTGTAGTGTGAGTCACAGTCGTTATGATGTCTGTGTCCAATATCACAGAGAGCAGGGTGTAGTGAGTCACAGTCGTTATGATGTCTGTGTCCAATATCACAGAGAGCAGGGCGTAGTGAGTCACAGTCGTTATGATGTCTGTGTCCAATATCACAGAGAGCAGGGCGTAGTGAGTCACAGTCGTTATGATTTCTGTGTCCAATATCACAGAGAGCAGGGCGTAGTGAGTCACAGTCGTTATGATTTCTGTGTCCAATATCACAGAGAGCAGGGTGTAGTGTGAGTCACAGTCGTTATGATGTCTGTGTCCAATATCACAGAGAGCAGGGCGTAGTGTGAGTCACAGTCGTTATGATGTCTGAGAGCAGGGTGTTCACAGTCGTTATGATGTCTGTTTCCAATATCACAGAGAGCAGGGTGTAGTGAGTCACAGTCGTTATGATGTCTGTGTCCAATATCACAGAGAGCAGGGTGTAGTGAGTCACAGTCGTTATGATTTATGTGTCCAATATCACAGAGAGCAGGGTGTAGTGAGTCACAGTCGTTATGATGTCTGTGTCCAATATCACAGAGAGCAGGGTGTAGTGAGTCACAGTCGTTATGATTTATGTGTCCAATATCACAGAGAGCAGGGTGTAGTGAGTCACAGTCGTTATGCTGTCTGTGTCCAATATCAGAGAGCAGGGCGTAGTGTGAGTCACAGTCGTTATGATGTCTGTGTCCAATATCACAGAGAGCAGGGCGTAGTGAGTCAGTCGTTATGATGTCTTTGTGTCCAATATCACAGAGAGCAGGGCGTAGTGTGAGTCATAGTCGTTATGATGTTTTTCAGTGTCCAGTAGCACAGATAACTGGGGCTAGTGTGAGTCAGTCACTGTGATATCGATCAGTGAGTTATCAGGCGGCCGTCAGATGTTGGGCCCGTGGCCACTGTGGTTCTGATTCATGGGCATGGCTTTGGCTGCTTACAATCCACGATGGATCGACGGGCTGTTCAGCACCACCCTTTGGCACAGTAGGCTATATCTTACCAGAGCCCGCCCCACTCTTTTTTAGCTGCATTAACCATTTACCCACTGCTCTTTTTTCCATCTTTTCTGTGTGCGTGTGTGCGTGTGCGTGTGCGCGTGTGTGCGTGTGCGCGTGTGCGTGTGTGTGTGTGTCAGCCAGCCAGCATACAGCTGAAAGTATCAAAGGCTGATATGGCTGCATTCTGTTGTGGATTCATTTGTGCGTGTGTGTCTGTGTACGGTTGCCCGTCACATATTTGGAGTTTAACTGATAAGTAAGCTTAGATAAGCTTTTAATTCACCCTGTTAAGAAGTGACTCTACAGACACATTGTGCATTTAGCCTCAAGATTCATCGCTCCATCTCTCGTCAGCCGACTCTGTAGTTTGTTCCCTCAGGTTACATGATATATAATAAGGACAAAGGGCCAGATGAGGTGCGTCTAATCGACTGGCGCTCATGCTCAGTCAGGCTTCATTGAACTAACTTTCACATAGCTCGATGGGCTGTGGTTCGGTTCTGAACCAGTGTGGAGAATGTTTGGAACTGTACAACAAGCATCAAAATAGCTTAATGCCTTTGACATACCTAGTGATTATTTTAGTGGTATCGAGTAGGATGTAGCTACGCCCTTGAATGTTGGCCTCCTAGAGTTGTAGTTTTGAAACACTGATGAAGGTTGTTCCTTCCCCTTGGTTAGTCCCTGCAGCTTGTGTGTCTGGTGGAAACTAGGTTAGAATTGCTCTAACGTGTAGCAATTTCTCTCCTTCCAGGGCTTTCTAAAGAATGAGAGGGACAATGCGCTGCTCTCTGCAATTGAGGAGTCACGTCGCAGGGTAAGTGGACTGGCTGCCATGACCACACCCTGTGCACACCACATTCTTAGCAAATAATGCCATTTGAGTAATTGTATCCTACTTTTGACCTTTTCTCGACATTCCTGGTGCATACATAGTGTATCATTCAAATGTTTGGGATCACACACAAATGTTTTTTTTTTTTTTTATAAAGAAAAGCTATTTAATCGATTCAAATAGCATGATATTGGTCAGAAATACAGTGGTGACTTTGTTAATGATGCAAGCTATTTTGTTGTGAGCTATTGTAGCTGGTATGCGTTCAGAAACCCATTATCAGCAACCAACCATGTGTTCCAATTGAATGTTGTTTGCTAATTTAATTTTATCATTAGAAAACCTTTTTGCAATAATGATAGCAACGTTGAAAAATGGTTGTGCTGATTAAAGAAGCAATAAAACTGTCCTCTTTCAGACTAGCTAAGTGTCTGGTGCATCATAATTTGTGGGTGCAATTATAGGCTCAAAATTCCTTCTGAGACTGTTGTTATTCTATTTTAGTTCTGAGAATATCTCAATATCTATATTTCCTGTTCTAACTAATTGAATGTGTGTTTTCATGGAGAACAATGACATCTCCCTAACGTTTGAACAATAGTGATTGTTACTCTTGTATTGCATGATGTTTCTCTCCACCACACATTGACAAATTACATTTGTCCTGAATAGGCTAAAGTTGCAATCAGTCTCACAGCATTGAATTAAGTGAATAAAGCCATAACCTGGGTTGCCCATCATGGTCCAATATAAATATATACAAAATTTGCCTAATAGCTTTCTATAATGGTTGACACTGCATGGGTTCAGAGCAGGTTTAATTAGGAACATTTCCAATTATCATCCACTCTCCCGGCGGGAATGACAGACAAGAAATAGACACTCTGGATTCTAATCGGGTTCCTGGCTAAATCTAATCCAAGATCCAGTTAGCGCCACATCCCATGTCTCCACATACGGCTACCACAGGACGTGACCCAGTTTGAGCTCCCCCAGTCCAATGAATCACGTTTACTGTGTGAGTTGCTACGGTTAATTGCAGATCTCGCCCGTAATTTTGCAGAGATAGCCGATCATCCCAAATAACATAATTTGTTACCTGTTCATAAAGCATGAAGCGCTTCTCTTTGCAAGTTATGTTTTGTTCACCCTCTCTCCCCTATTAATGCATTTCTTTATCTTCCCGGTCAGACGTTCCTCTTGGCTGAGGAGTACCACCGTGAGTCCATGCTGGTTCAGTGGGAGCAAGTGAAGCAGAGAGTGCTGCACACCCTCCTGGGGGCAGGGGAAGATGCTCTGGACTTCAGCCAAGATGTAGAGGTCAGTTTCTTTCAACACACTGCTTCTATGCACCCACTGACTTCAGAGCAGGAGTCCCACATCCAGATACAATCCATTAGACCAATCCACACTGGAACAAGTATCGGTACTACCTCACATGGATTTACAGTACTCTATGATCCCCTCCCCACTGGAAGAAATGTTACATTTAAAAAAAAAAAATGGCAAGCACTTCTGCTTTTAATAATGGATATAGAATGGCAGTACAGTTGTTGACACAATGTAACCAGCCTGTCTCAAGTCAGCTTGGTTTTAATGCAGTTTTAATTTAACCTTTTTTGCCCAACCTATTTTGTTCGGTTGCTAAATTGCCATGCAAATGTATCTAAACTGTGCCTTTGGTTAATTCTCCCATTTCATAGTATATCTCCTTAGGTTTTGATGGATGGTTTAGTCCTTCTCTGAGCTTATTGAATAATTTACTAACAGTTAAATGTTCCATGTCTGTCCTGCTGATCACTTTTGATGCCAGAACCCCCTACTGGTTTTGGTTGCAGCTCCCTCTCATTTGTTTTTCATGATTCATACACTGTGTATACAGCCTGTATTTATTATATGTATATCGTATGGGTGGGTACTGTTCGTTTTGAAGAGTACAGCCTTGATCTGAGTAAACGCTAGTGCGCACATGCGTATGCATGTGCTGTCAAGCAGGAGCTTTGTTCACAATAGCGGTTGTGCTACATTGGTCAGGGGTAGCTTTAAACTGACGAGCAGTCACATATGAAGATACCACCGTCACATAGCTATACGCTCTCGTTGACGCTTTAGTTCTTTGCCAGTTCTGTGTTGACAGGGAAATTGCTTCTGTTTTACATTCATGTCAATAACAGAAGGCATGTTCTGTGTTTGTGTTGCAGCCAAGCTTTGTGAGTGACGCAGGAGTTTCTGGGCGGAGTGCTCTTGACAGTGTGGAGGTGGCCTACGGACGACAGGTGAGTCATTTTAGTCGGACGGTGATTGTGCTGCAGCTCCCGTTGGCACGTTTAACCTGAGATGGCTACAGTACACAGCCCAATGGGAAAGTGCCGTCCTGCAATTATATTCCTTTCAACCTTTTTCAAAGATGTGAATCACCAAAGCCATCTCCAGTGTGTGTGACAGATTACCCTATGTGAAGATGCAAGTGTTTAATAAGCGGTAATGCATCTTGCAAACTGGGGTTAAGTGGCCTGGAACCTGATGAGCTGAATGGGAGCCCCGTCTCAGTTTGGATGCAGCTGTACTCTTCACTTATAATGGGGTCATGCTAAGCAAGGCAGCAATAGATCAAAGCAATTGATTAGCTGGCAGAGCCAGTGCATGCTGGGTAATTTCACAGTCTCTCTGTTTAGGCTTAGGAAAGCCTGTCTCTTGTCCCATCTCTGGACGGCGCATCTCGTGTCAAATGGAAACCTGTTAGTTGGTAAAGGGAACATAATGTGTCGGCACATTGCCTGCGGTGCCATCTTCCTGGTCTTTGTGATTTTTTTCAATTACCTCCTGAATGTTATTCTCGTTTTTGTTCTGTTTTTCATCGTCCGTCACTTCACCATGCGATTGTAGCCCTCCCCAATGGCCTCTGTGCTGGATGGAACAAGGATCAGAGCTACCCTCTGACCTGTTTTTATTTTTAAGTATGTTTTGTCTGCTTTTTTGCTTCAGATCTATGTTTTTAATGAGAAGATAGTAAACGGACATGTCCAGCCCAACCTGGGAGACCTATGTGCCTCCGTGGCAGACAGTCTGGATGACAAGGTAAGCGCCAAACCACCATTCTTTAGTGGTCTTACCCAGTTGTGGGAAGTTGTTGAGTCTTAATCGATGCAAGTTAGTGTCGTTGAGATAACAACATCTCTGCCACAAGATGGCTGGTGAGCGTCTGTATATGAAAGACTGTTGGTCTCCTCAGAATGTGTCTGACATGTGGGGGATGGTGAAGCAGATGACAGACGTGCTCTTGGTCCCAGCTAAAGACACGCTGAAGAGCCGCACGTCCGTGGACATGCAGATGGTTTTCGTCACCCAGGCCCTGCGGTTCTTGGAGAACAGGTCAGAAGAGAGAGCCATACAAATGTATTAAACTTTCAACTCCTGTAGTTGGCTCTCTGCTCATGTTCTTCTTTGATTCTATGACGCCAGCTACAAGAACTACACCATGGTGACTGTGTTTGGGAACCTGCCCCAGGCCCAGCTGGGCGGAGTCCCTGGCACCTATCAGCTGGTGCGCAGCTTCCTCAACATTAAACTGCCAGGACCTCTTCCAGGCATGCAGGTACCACACTGTCCCTCCCCAAACCGGGGGCACATTGTGCAACAGACCACATCAGCACCAGGCGCAGACCTTTATCGTTGATCTTGTTTTCCAGGATGGGGAGGTGGAGGGTCAACCGGTCTGGGCTCTTATCTACTACTGCCTGCGTTGCGGGGACCTGGGGGCTGCCATGCAGGTGGTGAACCGGGCTCAGCACCAGCTGGGGGACTTCAAGAGCTGGTTTCAGGAATACATGAACAGTCCTGACAGACGGTAAGAACCTCAGTCCCACTGTGCAGACCTGGTATGGGAGATTAGGACTGTTTGTCTGTAATTTGACTTTGTAAGACTGTGGCTTAGCACACTGAAACATCACTCTTTGGCTCTCCTCTCCTATCTGTCGGTTCTTAATCTGTTTGACCTGTTTCGTCCCTAGCCTGGCCCCGGCCACGGAGAACAAGCTGCGTCTCCACTATCGCAGAGTGCTGAGAAACAGTGCCGACCCCTACAAGAGGGCCGTCTACTGCCTTATCGGAAAGTGTGACATCGCTGACAACCACGGAGAGGTGGCCGACAAGACCGAAGACTACCTGTGGCTCAAGGTGTTTGCTGATATTCCCGTTTTACATCCGGGGATGCTACACAATGTCAAAAAGGATGGATTTGTTATTCGAATGGATTTGTTATTTGAATGTATTTGCTAATGGTAGTATATTTGTTTTTAAAACGAACACTACAAACGTTAGCTAAAGACCTCTGGATGTAGTAAACCAAACATAATAACAATGCAAACTATTACAATGACCTGGAATCAGATTCATGATTTGGTTTGATGTTACTTAAAGATTTTTTAGCCATAAATAAAAACACACTCATACATTACCTCCATTGATTATTAAGTAGAGATGGATTAAGTTTGCTGAAGTTTGTAATGGACATTGAAAATACGATTCCATGCATTAGTTTCCCTAAATCCATAGCCTTTCCTTTATCGTCCAGTCGGGCAGATTCGGATAGGTTTGTTGATAAACGCTGACTTAAATGTTGACCTGTCCCGCCCACAGCTGAACCAAGTGTGTTTCGATGATGACGGCAGCACTGCTCCTCAGGACAGACTGACACTGGCCCAGCTACAGAAACAGCTGCTAGAGGACTATGGTGAGTTCACAACCCTGCTGAATACAGGACATACTGACACTGGCCCAGCTACAGAAACAGCTGCTAGAGGACTATGGTGAGTTCACAACCCTGCTGAATACAGGACATACTGACACTGGCCCAGCTACAGAAACAGCTGCTAGAGGTCTATGGTGAGTTCACAACCCTGTCTACTGGGCCCAGCTGAGTGCTAGAGGTCTATGGTGAGTTCACAACCCTGCTGAATACAGGACATACTGACACTGGCCCAGCTACAGAAACAGCTGCTAGAGGTCTATGGTGAGTTCACAACCCTGCTGAATACAGGACATACTGACACTGGCCCAGCTACAGAAACAGCTGCTAGAGGTCTATGGTGAGTTCACAACCCTGCTGAATACAGGACATACTGACACTGGCCCAGCTACAGAAACAGCTGCTAGAGGTCAATGGTGAGTTCACAACCCTGCTGAATACAGGCCAGACTGACTAGGGAACAACCAAAATAGACCTGAAAACTAGCTTAGACTGGAGGAATCCATTCAAGTTGTTATTGTATAATAGCATCGCTTTGACCCCGTATGATCCGCTTTGCTCAGATAATGAAGCACTTAATCATTTGCTTTTAGTTTTGTCAAATTGAGGCAGGTCAACCTTCTGCACATAGAGGGATGACTAATGGCTTGTTATCTTCTACCTTTTGCAGAGTGGTGTAAATGTGACACTGACTCATAGATTAGCCTGGTCCTTTTCAACAGGGCTGATGTATTTATTGTTTCTTCCTACTCTGTTAAACATGAGGTCATTAAATATGGATGTCTAAGTAGTGAACCTACAATGGTTTAAAAATGGTTCAAACATATGTAGTGCTGCCTGACGATATTGCTCACTTGATCCATATTGAATTAGTGTGTTGTATGTTCCCCTTTTCATGTTGTGAATGTGATCCTCCTTTCCAATCTGTAGGAGAGTCCCACTTCTCCGCCAGCCAGCAGCCGTTCCTTTACTTTCAGGTGTTGTTCCTCACGGCCCAGTTTGAGGCTGCAGTCGCCTTCCTGTTCCGGGTGGAGCGTTTACGTAGCCACGCCGTACACGTGGCTCTGGTTCTGTACGAGCTAAGGCTGCTGCTCAAGTCATCGGGACAGAGCGCTCAACTGCGTATGTTTTTCGTATTGATACACGTCGGACAGCTTCTGTCGAATTAGTCTATTTTCTAACCGGATACTAACGTTAGGTTTTGTCCCTCAGTGAGTCAGGAGGCTGGGGATCCCCCCATGGTCCGGAGGCTCAACTTTATCCGTCTTCTCATGCTCTACACTCGCAAGTTTGAGTCCACAGACCCACGTGAGGCTCTCCAGTACTTCTACTTCCTACGGTACGCTACGTGTCCTCAAAGCAGATGTTTCTCTCAGGTTGGGAGAACTCTCTCTTGCAGCACTCCACGGAGAGTTAATGTGACCTGGAGCCATGGTGGTGAAATTGAGTCTGTTGGGGGGTTTGTGGGTGATTGCCGATGCAGAGATGAGGCTTCACGAATAACCTAAATGGGCCTTGAATGTAGTTCAACATGAATAATACAGAGGCTTTTCAGTCCGATAAATGTTTATGGTGTTCAAAAAAGTGTTTAATTAGGTTGATTAGACTGCTAGCGTTTTCTCAACGCTGTACTTCCCTGGCTGTGTCTAGTCATTGTTTCATTGTCTGTCCTGTTTTTCTGATATTATTCAACAGCAATGAAAAAAACAGCCAAGGAGAAAACATGTTCATGTGCTGTGTCAGTGAGCTGGTGATTGAGAGTAGAGAGTTTGACATGCTTTTGGGAAGACTGGAAAAAGACAGCAGTCGAAAGGTACTGTTCAAAATTGTGTTCTCACTCATTAACGCATTCATAGGAGATCTCTTTTTGGAAATGCTTTGAACATTTTCTGTTTCATTCAGCTTTGTTTATTACTATCTAGCTCACAGTTCAGAATAACCCAATCGTTAAATCTTTCTTGATGTGGTCAATTTGAACATCAAGCTTGTGGCACCACCGAACATTTGTATTCCGGCTGTTCTAAGAGCTGATTGTGCCCCCTTTCCCCCAGCCTGGAGTGATTGATAAATTTGCCGGCGACACTCGAGCTATTATAACAAAAGTGGCGCTGGAGGCAGAGAACAAGGGCCTATATGAGGAAGCCGTCAAATTGTATGAGCTTGCCAAGGTGAGGAGGGCTGCATGAAAGCTTGGAGTTTTTTGATTGAGTAGATGGTGAGGAAATGTCACTCATTGTTTCTTTATTTTTGACCTGTAGAATCCAGACAAAGTCCTAGAGCTGATGAACAGGCTGCTGAGTCCTGTTGTTGCCCAAGTCAGTGTTCCCCAGTCTAATAAGGAGAGGTTAAAGAACACTGCTGTTGCTGTGGCTGAGCGGTAACTTCCCTGTCTATTCTGCGCTACCATTTATACATCATCTACATTCTGCATTATTATACACACACTTCATTGTATCTCATTATTATTGTATTACTTTACTACGCTTATTGCCCCATTGTGGACCTGGTCGAAGTGGAGTGTTTTCTAACTTCAGTGTGTGGTCGGTTATGTGTCAGGTACCGGACCCAGGGTGTTGCTGGTGAAAAGACTGTGGACAGCACCTTCTACCTGCTGCTGGACCTCATGACCTTCTTTGATGAATACCATGCTGGAAACATAGACCGGGCCTATGATGTGAGTCTGACCTCCAGACATGCCCGAGGGCTTTTCAAGCTGTTCATTCAGATGGCATTCAGTAGTGTTATAATTTCTTCATCCCCTTTAACTTTTAATCTCTAACTTTGTCTGTCAGGTAATGGAGAGACTGAAACTAGTTCCACTGAGTCAAGACAGTGTGGAGGAAAGAGTTGCTGCATTCCGCAATTTTAGTGATGAGGTGATGATACTACAGTTTTCACTCTGTATTTGACACTGTGCTTTTCACTCTGTATCTGACGCTGTGCTTTTCACTCTGTATCTGACGCTGTGCTTTTCACTCTGTATCTGACGCTGTGCTTTTCACTCTGTATCTGACACTGTACTTTTCACTCTGTATCTGACACTGTGCTTTTCACTCTGTATCTGACGCTGTGCTTTTAAGTATACTTACTTTTTTCTTCCTTCCAGGTTAGGCACAATTTGTCTGAGGTGCTTCTAGCCACCATGAACATCCTCTTCACACAGTACAAGCGTCTGAAGGGGGCCGCAGCAGGAACCCCTGGTCGACCGCAGAGATCCATGGAGGAGAGAGACTCGGTAAATGGATGGTCTCAGTGGCGTACAGATCATGGGATAAAAACTATCAATAAGTCTTATCTATGGGCAACCTTCAGTAAAGATGCCATGCCTGTGATCTAAAAGGATCATTGACACAGTACAGCTGGAATGCTTGTCCTGTTTTATCTGTTGGCTCTACGATGTTAACATGTGTTTTTGTTTATTTTAAAGCATCTGCGCAGCCAAGCCCGAGCACTGATCACGTTTGCTGGGATAATCCCGTACCGCATGGCAGGTGACACCAATGCCCGACTAGTGCAGATGGAGGTCCTGATGAACTGACCTTCAACCATACTCACACTCCCAGTCAATTGGGATTTCTTTTGTTGCACTGTTTGTTTTCACCCTTTCTTTATCCTTATTTGTTGCTGCATATTTGTATTTTTTAAGTTGACAATAAAAGTCAGTTAAATGTATTTTATTTTGCATTAATTTAAATTGAAACTCATTGTTTATAATCATTGCTTTTTCATCATTATGCATCACACATCAAAAAATATGTTTTCCAGAAATCTAAGTACATCATTTGAATTTCTTTATTGTCCTTTAATGGTGGGTGTTTATTTTTTATTCATACCACACAACATGATTACCTATTTTGCACAACTTATTGCTGGTTTTTCAATGGATGGACAATGAAATCAACCTATTCTTGTGGTCAAATTAATGAATAACATGATTTTGTCAATGACAAAACGATCATTATAGAACGGCACACAGTTATTCATTTTTGTAGCATTGAGGAATTACACGACAAAATACTTGTTTAAACTATGACTATAATGCCATTCACATTGAAATAAGTGCTCTTCCAAGTAAGTGAGAAGTAAGTTGTCAGTGCTCTGTGATGGGCTCTATCATGTGTGACATGGCTGTGTTATTGGCAGATGGGAAAAGGGAAAATGCATGCCCTGAGAGAACGCAGATGGGAGAATGCTTCACTTGGCTGAACTAGATTTTCTAGAAGCCCTTCTCAAACTGATCTCATTGTCACCACAGGGGACTTGGTCTTCATTATGGAGAGAATCAAACTTGATTGCATTCTCATTTACTGCAGTTTTTTAATTCACTCCAAACTTATTGTAGTTTTAGAGTACATGCTCTTGCTTTGCTCCTCACGCTGCTCTACAGAATTCCCAGTTCGGATCTGTGTGGAGTCGGCCCCGGCCTAAAGCTCACTCTGTTCAGGTCAATGACTTCAGGTGTGTGTGCTGCAGCTGGTGTTGTGAATCAGGCCGATGCCACACACCCTCTATAACCCGGCTATTTCACAACACCAGGGTGGCACTGCACCACTGCCAACAGGACTACAGGGTGGAGGAACACCAGGATCAGCTTGGAGAAGCCGAACATGGGATTACCTACATGAGTTCATCCAATCTGACAAAATATCTGGTGACAGATTGTGAGGTTGTGTACATGGCCTTGATTAAAGGATTTTCAACCTGTGAGTTGTGTTTTAGTAAGGTTTAACAAGGTTTTATATTGCAATAGTGGAGGCAAATGATGCACAGAGAAAAGAAATGCTTTGATTAAGAGCTGTTTTTTTATAACGTCAATCAAAGTAAAATTTTTGCCCCGGACGTATTCAGGAATCAAAAGTTAATGAGAAACTCATGTTCTCACGCATCGCTGCTGGCACAATGTGGCTGCTCAGCTGAGACAGTGTAACAGTCATTTGCCACAGTGTTTTACACAACTTTACGACCAGCAGACACCAAGGTCAACATTTCACTGAGGCAGTGGAGTGGGAAGCTCCCTGTTTTCATAGTGTGACATGACACAGCTTATACCATACATATATAGAATCTGAAGGTCATTTCAAAATACTCATTGGTGGGGACTTTGTGAAGCTATAAGTACTCATTTATTTTACAAGAATCGTCTTTGTCTTCTGTTTGGTTTAATGGTAATTGTCAGGGTTGAATAGGCAGTGTATAAGTTATAAAATCCTCTCGAAATAGTTCAACATTTGGGGTCACTTACGAATATATCCTTCTTTTTCATTAAAAAATACATTACATTAGTTTGAATAGGAAATATGACAACATTCGAAAAAGTTCTTATTTATATGATAACTGTCCCTGCTTTTGTTGCAAATGTTGCTTTTTCTAAAAAATCGGCCCTTTTCAACAATTACAGCCTTGCAGATCTTTGGCATTCTAGTTGTGAATTTGTTGAGATAATCCCCAAAAAATCCTATGCATCCTGAAGCAGCACTCACAGGTTGGGTTAGTTTGATGAGAACTTCTTAAATACTGTATGTTAAACTGCTCCCACAACACCTCAATAGACTTTAGCCTTTTCCCCAAATAGTTATAGATTAGCAAAAACAACGTGCTATTGGTACACAGAACAAATGAGCCTTTGTACGCTTATGTAGATATTGCATTATAAATTAGCAACTTCTAGCACAATAGTCATTTACAACATCAACAATGTCAACATTGTGTTTCTGATTAATTTTACTGGACAAAAAAATGCATTTCTTTTAAAAACAAGGACATTTCTTTTCAACAGTTGTGTATCTATTTAATAAATATATTCTCAGATTCTAGGCAAGCTGCTTTATGAATATATGTATGGAACTCCATGGAAAACGCTTCACCTCCTGAGTCTGTGACTTTCTACCAAGGTTATCTTGCCTTAAATCGCACGTTAATCCTTTGTAATAATTATGTTTACACATTGTTGTCTAACTGAAATAGCCCTTAGGGGGTTAGTTACTCTCATAGAGTTCCAAGTAGGTTTAGTGAATGGAACAATCACCTTAATTTCAGCCAAAGGCACTTCCTGCTTGTTTCAAGACATATAAAACCCTTGTACCACCATGTTTTCCATTGCATTAAATACAAATGGAGGAGTTATCAGTCGCACCAAATGAGGGAATAAGTCTCTCCACTCTCAGAAGCCCGTTCTCAGTAAATGAGAAAGAAGGCTGCAAGTACAGCTTTGATGGCATCTGCTATCAATATGGTGATGGCAACAGTGTGACATCTCAGAGGTCCTCCCAGATTCTGACAGGCTACGAGACTTTGGATGCCACTCCAAACTATGACTTTTATGCCAACACAAATGCCGTGGGTAGGGTACGTCGATCAAGACCTTCCCTCTTTCAGCTTCACTCGAAGATTGAAGTAAGTACAATACGTCTGGCCCCCAGGCTAACACACCGGCTATATTTAAAACCTTGCCAGACCTAGTGTTTTTTATAGCGCACATTGTACATACTGATATACAATGTGGTTCACAGGAAGATTCCTTTCCGCCTCCTCTGTATGAGGAGAGCAACACACACACAGAGACCGGAGACAGCTCAGAGGATGAGGCAGTGGAACAGCTCTCAGAACCCACCAGGTTTGGATGGGTGAAGGGAGTCATGGTGAGACATGGCAGATACAAAACATCTCAGACGAAAGTTACAACTGTCACCATACACACATCAAGTGTACCTCTAGTATTGACAACATCTTAAAGAGATGTGACTTTCTCCCCAGATCCGCTGCATGCTTAACATCTGGGGGGTGATCCTGTACTTGCGGCTGCCCTGGATCACTGCACAAGCCGGGATCGGTCGGTCAAGTGAACAGTCTGAACACTTTCATTTACAAGCCTTTGCGTGCATTTTGTAATTGTTTTCTGTGATGCTCCTCTAAGGTATGACCTGGGTCATCATCCTGCTGTCCTCATGCATTACTGGTATTACTGGCTTATCCACATCTGCTATTGCCACCAATGGAAAGGTCAAAGGAGGTACTGTATCCATCTTCTAAAAGAATATAACGACCACAGGATAGTCTTAAAGTGAAGTATTGACAACGCTGAACCTATGTTGCACCTCTTGCAGGTGGAACCTACTTCCTAATCTCTCGTAGCCTGGGCCCAGAGCTTGGAGGATCTATTGGACTCATCTTTGCCTTTGCAAATGCAGTCGCTGTTGCCATGCACACTGTTGGCTTCGCCGAGACTGTGCAGTCACTAATGCAAGTCAGTGTGTTATCACGTTGGGTCGTACCCTCATCCATTATTGCAAACCTCTGAGTGCGAGTTTCCCTTTAAACTACTTCTGTTGTAAATGTGTCCCATGAACCCCTCGAATCAGGAGAGCGGTGCCAGCATGGTGGACCCCATGAATGATATCCGCATCATTGGAGTGATCACTGTCACGTGTCTGCTTGCCATCTCTTTGGCCGGGATGGAGTGGGAGTCCAAGGTCAGTTGTACCGGCTACTGAGAGGCTACCTAGCACCCTTGTCAAAATAAGTTCTGTTGGCATAATGGCCAGCGTTGGTTGGAGCGTCGCTGGTTTGGGGCCTAGTTGGGGTAATACTCTGTATATGTATATATAGAATAAATATGATTGATTGGTCTGGTGTTAATACAGTTGTTTGATCTCTTGTGTGTATAGTTTGTGTGTGATTTATTTCTGTGGATATGTCATGTTATCCATGCAGTATTTTTAAGTAAGTGTGTGTTATCAACTATACAGGCCCAGATTGTCTTCTTCTTTGTCATCTTGGTGTCCTTTGCAAATTACATTGTGGGGACTATTATGCCGGCAACACCTGAGAAGCAAGCCAAGGGCTTCTTCAGTTATAAAGGTCAGAGTTTCATGGGATATTCTCAAATTCATTCTCAAGATGGAAAGAATGGACTGTAGAAATAATGTGATTGCATTTTATTTCCAATTGCATTTATTTTATTTTTGCTACAAATCTGACATATTAAATGTTGTTTTAATGCAGCGGATATATTTGCAAAAAATTTTGTACCCGACTTTCGTGGGCCTGAAGGCAGTTTCTTTGGCATGTTCTCCATCTTCTTTCCCTCGGCCACGGGGATCCTGGCTGGAGCCAATATTTCTGGAGACCTAAAGGCAGGTTCCTACTTTCCTTGAAGAATGTTGACTGTGTGTTCTCTCTCTAAGAGGAGGGCTTGTTGAATGAAAGAGTTTTTTGATTTAAATGCTGTCAGTCGTATTTTATTATATATTTTGCTACATCATTGAAATGAAAACCTGCACACTGTACTCCATATCTTTTTTCACTTCTCTTTCGCACTTCTGATTGGATGCAAACTGTATTTCGTTGTACTATACCTGTACTGTCCAATGACAATAAAGTTAAATCTAATCTAATGTAATAAAAATGTTTTCACTGTCCACATCTCTACAACATAGGATCCGACGGTTGCTATTCCAAGAGGAACCTTGATGGCTATATTCTGGACCACTGTTTCATATATAATCATAGCAGGAACCATTGGTAAGTTGTATTTTACATTCCCCAAATGATCAGGATTAAATTGTTTTTTCTATCTGTGAACATGTTCTGTGTATTGGCCCCTGTGTCCTTGATTAGGAGGCTGTGTGGTACGGGATGCATCTGGAGTGATGAATGACACTTTGGCTGTGTCAAATAACAACGGCTGTCAGGGTCCAGCATGCCACTACGGCTGGGATTTCACTGAATGTATAAATAACAAAACCTGCCATTACGGTCTCAGCAATCAGTACCAGGTAACTCAACAGAAATGGTGTCAGTGTTCACTGTGAATGTTTACTGTACGCAATCTCTCACTCCCACCTTTCTCTGGTCAGACTATGAGCATGGTGTCAGGGTTTGCTCCTCTGATTGCTGCTGGGATATTCGGGGCCACTCTCTCCTCAGCACTCGCCTGCCTGGTCTCTGCACCCAAAGTCTTCCAGGTGGGTTTTCTTAGGGAAACACACTTGCAAGGAATTGTAGGCATTGTGTCATATATTTTGACTGCCCGATTTTTCTCTCCATCACAGTGCCTCTGTAAAGACAACCTGTATCCAGTCATTGGTTTCTTTGGTAAGGGTTTTGGGAAAAACGATGAGCCAATCAGAGGCTATGTTTTGACGTACATCATCGCTACATGCTTCATTCTCATTGGTAAGACAAAGACCTTCGGCAAGATGGAGAGTGATATGAAGATTGTGTTACAATAAGACAGCCATGCTTTGATTTCTCAACCTTCAGCTGAGCTCAACACTATCGCTCCCATCATATCCAACTTTTTCCTGTGCTCCTACGCCCTAATCAACTTCAGCTGCTTCCATGCTTCCATCACCAACTCTCCAGGTCAGAGCTCAACTGGGGCTAAACGTCCGTTAAAAGTCCTGTGCTGCACTTATGTTTTAACCAAACTTGAATTTTGTGGAAAACAAATGAAAATGAAAATACTGTGTTAGATATCTCAATGGATTTTTGTACAAGGTTCAGCTGTGTGTTGTTGTGTTGCAGGCTGGCGTCCCTCTTTCAAGTTTTACAGTAAGTGGTTAGCCCTGCTGGGTGCCGTTGTGTCTGTCATCATCATGTTCCTGCTCACCTGGTGGGCGGCTCTTATCGCTATCGGCATCGTCATCTTCCTGTTGGGATATGTGCTCTACAAAAGACCATGTGAGGAAACACATATGTACAAACTGTTACTGTTTCCTGTGGTGGTTTATATGTTTTATTTGATTGGTCATCAAGGTAATAAATACTGTATGTGTTCATTACCAAGCTGTGAACTGGGGATCGTCAGTGCAAGCTGGGTCCTACAACATAGCCTTGTCCTACTGTGTAGGCTTGAACCAGGTTGACGACCATATCAAGAACTACAGGTCAGAATTGACCCAATTCACTGAAATATTGCTTATTCCTTCCTTCTGCTTATGTTCCAATTAAATAACAATATATATGTTTGTTCATGCTCTGCTTTTCCCCTCATTACCATCTTCTCAGACCCCAGTGTCTGGTTCTCACTGGGCCACCCAGTTGTCGACCTGCATTGGTTGACTTTGTGGGAACATTCACCAAGAATCTAAGCCTCATGATGTGTGCCAACATTATTACAGTGAGTTATTGTCTTAAATCATAGTACATTGTACAATTTTTACATTTGATCAAATATCCAAAATGTCCTGTCTCTCTGTCCCCCTGCCGTGTAAGCAGAGCGACCCTTCTCCCTCAGCCCTTAACGCTTCCAGTAACAACAGTCATGTGACCTGGCTGAACAAACGTCATATTAAATCCTTTTATCACGGTGTGGTGGCTAAAGACCTACGCACTGGTGTTCAGATTCTGCTCCAGGTGGGCCTGCCACAAAGCCTTAAGTACCAGCATGATTCAGTAAAATACTAGACTTGGTCCATTTCATTATCTGGTTTAACATGATTTAATCAATGTGTCTAACTCCAGGGTGCAGGTTTAGGTCGGCTCAGGCCAAATGTTCTTATGATGGGTTTCAAAAAGGACTGGCGTAGGGACACATCATCTAGCATTGAAAGCTATATCGGCACAATACAGTAAGTGAATCAGTCAAGGTGAAATACATAAGATGGGTTCAAATGGAGGACATGGTGCGTTTGCATTTAAATTTTGTTTTGGGTATGTTTCTCAGTGATGCATTTGACCTGCAGTATGGATTGTGTGTACTGCGCATGAAGGAGGGTCTGGATACATCTCGCCCGGCACAAACACATGGTATGGCAGGTCAAAACAAAACTAAAGATTGAATGTCTCTTAAAAAAATATATACATATTGATCATTGCCTGTTTATTTTGCAGTTAACCGTGGATTTGAGGCAAGCCCAGAGAGGGTTGTCAAAACCTGTGTCGCCCCTGCGCCCCCTGCCAATTTTTCATGTATGTTTTAGAGAATTACGAGTATACAAGTTCTGGTGTAAGACATTTGTATACATATGTGGTATTGACAGAGTAATGTTGTCTTGTTTACAGTGGACCCAGACCCCATGGCGACTGAGCCTCAGCCCAGTACTGTGTTTCAGTCCAAGCAGAGTAAAAAGACCATTGACGTGTACTGGCTCTTTGATGATGGAGGTATGTTAATTGCTGGGGATTGGAATCTGCCAGTCAATAAATCACACTTTCTCTGCAATCAACTGTACAAGACTAACCTATAACATGTCGTGTCCCCTATAGGATACCGTTCTGATCTGGTCATATTGCTTATAGGGGCCAATGTTATGTTTGAAATGTATAAGTTAAGGCAGTTGTGGATTCCTGTTCCAGGTCTGACATTGCTAATTCCGTACCTGCTCAAACGTAAGAAGCGATGGGCAAGGTGCAAGGTACGTGTCTTTGTGGGTGGAGATATCGAACGGAAGGAGGAGCAAAAGACAGAGTGAGTGGTTTTGTGTAAAACTGTTTGTTGGAGACATAGGAAATACTGTCACAGAAATAGATGTTAAACAGACTAAAGATTTAAATCAGCAACATGTCCACAATCTACTACCATGAACCAACCCTAACCTCAACCCTTTCCCTAACCTCTATTGTAAATCTACATATAACCTTAGCAGGCGGTTGCCTAGCTTGATTAACTTTTGACTACACATATAGGACACTTAAAATGTAGTGTATAATAACTAAATCATAAAATCTGATTGTCAGGATCTTTCTAGGCATTTCTCCTCATTTGAGTCATTAACAAAGCATGTCCTTGTGCATCATTCAGAGTTTTGGACCTTATCAGCAAATTCCGCCTTGGTTTCCATGATGTTGAGGTTCTGCCAGATATCAATGCGAGACCACAACCTGAACAGTATGGTTCCCTGTCACTCACTCTGCATTGTATTTCTGAGTACTGTTCAGCACTATGTTTCTTATTCATACATGCAGTGGTACCGTAACTACTGCCACCTACCTCCATTTACAATGATAGCAGGCCAATGCTCTGTGGAAACCCACTACTCTGCCTCTTTCTCTGACAGCGTGAAGTGGTTTGAGGATCTGATAGGGCCCTATAGACTGAACCCAGGCCAGAAGGACTGCGAAGATGGACTGGGGACCCAGAACTGTCCCTGGATGATATCTGATGTGGAGATAGACAGAAATAAGACCAAGGTAATAATTATGTGGATCAAAACTTCAAGGCTGTTATTGTTAACCTTAAAATGTCTTATAGTTATCTGGAATAATTGGGTTTTGACAGGTTCACTATTCTCAGACAGAATTCTTACTCTACCTATAAATCTATGTTTGTGCCCCAGACTCTCCGACAGATTCGTCTAAACGAGGTCCTTCAAGATTACTCAAGGGATGCTGCTCTAATTGTTGTGTGCGTAAAGCTGATGTTTTTATTCCATTGACTTTAACTCTCCCCAACCCTTGCCAAGCCTCATCAAGGTGAGAATGATAATTGACATGTGTTCTCTTAACAGGACCATGCCAGTGGGAAGGAGAGGCCAGTGTTGCAGTGCTTTGTACATGGCATGGCTGGAGACTGTGTCTCGTGATCTACGCCCTCCGGTCTTACTGGTCAGGGGGAACCAGGAGAATGTGCTCACCTTCTATTGTCAATGATCCCTGTTTTAAAGATAGATTCCCTCGAAGACTGTGAACTATTTAATGTATGCCCCATGCCACCAAAACCACTACATTTAAAACTTGTACATTCTTGGCTGAGGTATATTTTTGATTTTATCACATACAAAAACATATTACACATCCAGCCAACAATGTGGATTTTTTCCAGACTAGATCTTTAGTGACTTGTTATCAAATCAACCTATAGTTGAGGAAAATAAGTCTTCGTACATAATAATGCATCAGCTAGATGTGCTTCTGGTGGTTATAACAGCACTTCTTTATTATTAGACACATTAGCAGCATGTGAAATATGTGAATAGATTTAACATTATCATGATCAGTAGCAGAGACATTGTTGTCTATAATCATTGAGTAGTGTTAAAAAATGTTTTATTTTTAATCGTGTGATTGGTGATTTTTTAAAGGTATTTGTAATTGTCTGTAGTGCAACATTTCAGGGCCTGTTTAGAAATGCTGGATGTAAGCCAGAAAGATAATGGGATAACTTGGCTACTTGCAATTAGTACTCCCTTGAAAACATTGATGTTACAATTATAATTTCAACTCAAATAAAAATAAACTCTTCAATGTATAGCCTTTTAAAAATAAACTATTTTTTGTTAAAGCAACATTAACATTTCGTTTCATTAATATACGTTGAATATTAATAATAAGGTTCGTGCATGATGGTTATATAGTCAAGTAATTTAGTTTACCATAGTGATTGCGTCAGTCATAAGAAATTGTAAGTTAGCGTCTACACTTATCCACAGCATGCGCAGCAGAGTGCTCCCTGAGCTTCCGCGTTTAGACTTGGCGTGGTTAGCCAATCACAGCAGAGTGCTCCCCGAGCTTCCGTGTCTAAACTGGCTTGGTTAGCCAATCACAGCAGAGTGCTCCACGAGCTTCAACGTCTAAACTGGCTCGGTTAGCCAATCACAGCAAGCCACAGTGGTTAGCCAATCACAGCAAGCCACAGTGTGTTTCTAAACAACATTCCTGTTGAGGTGACGGGCTGTGGTGTCAAATAGCTTGTTGTATTTCCTCATCATTTGCACAAAAAAGTTTTCGGGTTAACAATTTAAGTCTAGCTAGCTACCTAGTTACGTTAGCTACTTTGTTTCTCTGACGTTGTGATTAGATGATTATATTGTGTATTTACTACGTTCATAATAAATAAGCGGATACGTTACATTATAAATACTGTGCTGTATTTGCCAGATCGCGTTTGGAGAGGTCACTAGAAAATTAAAATGGACAACAGTGGTTTTCCAAGACAAAAGACTATCACACTTGTGATAAAAACACCAAATCAAGCACACGGAGATCAAACGATTAATGAAGTTGACGTGGAATGGACAGTGAAAGAGTTGAAGACGCATTTATCGAAGGTGTACCCAAACAACCCTGTGAGTGGATTCAATACTACAACTAGTATAGCTAACATAGCAAGTTACGCGTTAGCCAGCCAGCTTACTGACTGCTACCCCTTTGTTTGTACAATTACCAATAGTATTATCGTTTATGCCTTGTATTGAAAGACGAGTCCGTTTCTAGATACTTTAACGCAGTATAACAGCTGCTAATATTACCTATATTACCAGTAATAATAGTGGAATACTACAAACAACTGCTGTTAACGAGTTAATTAGCTAGGCTATGCATCTTTAGCAAACGACTTACTTGTTGTAGCTATGTGTGATTACTGTAGCTTAATAGTCGTCAGTGACATGTATATCTTAGTTTATCGTTTTTTTGACAGTGACGTGTACTGTACCTCTTTTCCTCCAGGTTATTGTTTTTTTGACAGTGATATTTGTACTGTAGGCTACCTCTCTTCCTCCAGGTGTGTTGTTTTATTGACAGTGACATGTGTGCTGTACCTCTCCCTCCAGGTTGAAAGTGATCAGAGACTTATTTACTCTGGCAAACTGCTCCCTGACCACCTGCATGTCAGAGATATTTTTAGAAAGGTACGTCTGTTTGCCTGTTTACTTCGATATTTACCAACTGTAGATTATCAGAAAAACTCTATAATGATACTGATTTCTGTGCTTTTTATTATGCGTCTGCTCAACCGTCATTTGTCTAACAAATATTTTATTGGATTCAACCTGATGTTTCAACAAGATATTTCAAATTAGAGAATGGTAAAATATTTAGTTGTGTTTTGATTGTTGTCATTGATTGCTGATCTGTTTTCTGTTATTCTTTCATCTGATTTGTGCAATACGAGTATTGTATACTATATCTGGGTTTTAACTCGGCATTGATATCCCATAAATTATGAATTTGTATCAATGCTATCCCCATGAGATTCCATTTATGAAACCAGGAAAGAATTGTAATATTTAATTCAATAATGCCCGGCAATGCTTTTATATATAAATATTTATACATATTATTATTTCTAAGATCATTCAGAAAGGATATAGCTTGGGTTGGCTTTGAACCAATGCGTAGCAATAGAGGGACATCACCATATGCCACCAATAACTTTTATAATATACTTATGGGAATGTTGAAAAAAAATCTTCCTAATATACTTTATTATTAATAACCATTCAGGGATTTTGAAAAGGTATTTTTGTATATAATCTGCAGGAGTTTAATGGATTTGCAGTGCATGGTTTATTTAAAACTATATTTGTGTGAGATCTCTGATGTCCACAATAAAGCAGCTGGTCTACAGAGGGCTTTTTGTTTGATGTTCCTATAAAAAAAAAATCTAGCCGTCAGTTGGAACAGTTTTGTTTTTTTGCTACGTTGATTGATGCTCATACGCCATGCTTGATACTTAAAAAAGGAAATAAGGCTATTATATTCTTGTCGCTGGCATAACAGTTGGAGAGGCTACCTTAAGAGTCTATTACACATATTTTCATAGCTATATATATATATATATAGATATATAGATATATAGCTTTTTATTTAAAAATCAGTATGGTATATTTTTTATGTCCTGTTTAGGTTTAAAATAAATAGAAATCGGACATTAACTCAATCAGAAACTCCCACACACTATGTACATCATCTGCAATAACAAAAATATGTAATAATGTAAAAAATTGGTCCAGGGACATTCAACATGTTATTTAAAATTGGACATGAAATGTTTTTTTGTTGAATAGAAAACTCTTCTCATACACTGAGTTATTTAATGGCAATTTGCTTTTCACCTACAGAGAAAACATTTTGTAGTTTTAAAGGCTGACATTTGAAATGTACGCACACTTGTTTTATTTCTTTATTTCATTGCTGCATTTGTAACGCATGTCAGCAAATGTTTCCATAAGTTCCATTTTGTTAACTAATAGTTTTTGCTAACTAAGACTAAAATAATAACTTTTCGAAAGTTTTAATATGTTTTGTCCTGTTCTGAGAATAAAGGCCATGTAATTGTGTCTTATCTAGCCTGGGATATTTATTATTAATGTACTCATGTCTTCACAGACTGATTTAACTCCGACTGTGCACCTGGTATGTGCAATCAGAAGTCAGCCCAGAGGTCCACTAGGAGCAAGACCTAAGGTAGAGTACCCCCTGAAACTGTTAAACTCTATGCAGGTGTGTTGACCTTGGTGTCACCGGAGTTGTACATGCATAGTTTGGATAATGGAGCTGTAATGGAGCTATAAAACCTGAACCATCTCCTCTTATCCTCTCTGTGTGTAGCCACTTATCATCACAATAAATAACATCAGTCATGAGTGCTTTCCCAAGATACACTACACCCGGACACTTATTTCTTAGTTCTGCCAGGCCAGTGAGGTTCTCAAGTTTTTTTTAGAAGCCCTGTATGTCTTATTAATACTAACTGGAAGCTCTAATTGGGAGTTTCTGGAGTTGACAAAGGACTGTCAAAGCTAAAACATTAGTAGGAATAATTTATTTATCACTACAAAACTGGTCTCTTATTCCACTGTTCAGTAGTTGTGGAAGCATCAGAGATCAGTTGTTCTGATCTCTAGAGTCCCCGCTCACTGGGTAGCAGCAAACAGGTGCACAGCTAGCTACCCTGATGAGGAATCTCTGGAGGCTCTGAATTTGCATCTCAGAAACTCCACAGCTTTTTTTGCCGCTTTTTGTAATGCTGATAGATCTGTAGATAACCAAGGAGTTTCATATGCAGTTACTCGTGTCTAGATCAGTGGTCCCATAAGCCTTTTCGGTGAATGACCCTGTTTTTATATAACACATGGTGACACCAACATGTAAAAAAAAAAAAAAAAAAAAAAAAAGGCAATATAGTGAAGAAATACAGTACAGATGTACCATTTGGTCCTGTACTGTATGGTTTCTGTTTATCTACTTGTCTGTGTGCTGCTGACCCTATGTGTTATTTTGGGTTCAGGTCAGAGAGCCTGATCATCAAGAGGCCCAGCCTTCCGCCATGCTGACCAGAACGAACCCAGAGGGAGCTGCCCCTGCTGTCCCCACTGACCCAGAGTTGAGGCTGCGCAGACCCTTGGTCCCCTCTGCTGCTCCACAGTCTGACACTACAACGTCAGTTAACCAGGCTAATGCATTCTTTATATAAAGCTAACTATTTGAGTAGGAGAAGAGAATTAAGAAAGGGAAATATTGACTTGTAATATTTATTTATTATATTGTCGAAATGTTTAGTATTTTCCTTGAATTGTGAGATGGGGAATAAACTCCAACACTTGCGCTAAATGTTAAAACCATTAAGCATTTAATCATTATTTTGGCTATAGCCTTAAACACAGGCTTTTCTTTCCCTTCAAGTGAGATATGGTTTTCACATCTGCTTGTGCGGCATAATGTTGTTCTATTGGTAGGAGAAGTGACGGGGGAATTATTGTGTATCTTTTCTGCTATGCCGTAGATCGGCGTCAGCGGAGGTCACCAGCCCGACCTTCCCTACATACTCTCTGTACAGCCCTCAGCAGATGCTCTGGCTCCAGCACATGTATGCTCGTCAGTACTACATGCTGTAGTAAGTATTCCACCACAAGCGTTAGGTCCTGTCTGATTGGTGGTTCAGATGCATAAAGACCTGACCCAGTGTTTTGTCTCACAGCCATGCAGCATACACAGCAGCGACCTCCGTGCCTTTAATTCCGGCTGCCGGCCCGTCGCTGCCTGTCGCTCCTCACCAAGCCGCCGTTGCAGCAGCCCTGCCCAATCAGGGCCCCATTGACAACCTGCCGGGCAATCAGAACGCACAAGACGCTGCATTCATCAACCCGGGTGCAGCCAATCAGAACCTTCGCATGAACGCCCAGGGCGGTCCTGTGATGGAGGACGAGGAGGATATGAATCGTGATTGGTTAGACTGGGTGTACACAGGAGCCCGTCTGGGAGTGTTTTTGAGCATTGTTTACTTTTACTCCAGCCTGAGTCGATTGGTCCTGGTTATGAGCAGCCTGCTACTGATGTACCTGTAAGTAGACTGACCATGTTATGTCTTCTCCTGTTTGTAACTTGATCTGTTTGTGAAAAGCACCTAATAGGACAGGGGTGTGGTGCTGTAACCTGTCTTCTGTCTGTGAACTTGATCTTTTTGTGAAAAGCTCCCATAATTATTCAACTCCTTCAGGCTTTGCAATCAGCCCTCTTGTCTATTCAACACAAGTGTAAGCAGCAGAGAAAAAACAATGGTGTGAGAAGGGGGAGAGAGATAAATATATATAGATAGATAGAGAGAGAGGGGAAGGGAGGGAGGTACGGAGAGGAAAGCATGCCGTCTGCATACCCTGATCAAGTTTGTCTGGTGCTTGTGACTTGTCCTGACAAAATAGTTAAGTCATGTGAGGATATCTAGTCCTGTTATACTATTTCCCTGAGGGCTCCTTGGAGCTGCCTGATGCAGTCTTCTCTCTGGTACAGTTACCTTACATGCATACCGACAACTAGCGCAGCGCAAATATATCCCAATCCCCCACGAGCTGTAGCTGAGCTCTCTTTGGTTAGGAGAAGTGAGTGGGGGGTGTCTTCTTAAACATTAGTCACTGGGAATTATGAAAAATATTTTATTATTTTTAACTCTACTACAAAAAAAAATTTGTATCAACAAAATGACAATTCAATGATTTAAAAAAAAAAACGATTTAGTACAAATTCATGCATGTATCACCCACACATGATCCGTACGATCTCTGAACAATTCTTCCATGAATACATTTTTTAAAAGCTAGAGACGCATCATAAATAATAAGAAAACTGGACATCCGAATGATCATGTTAAAAATGCAGCAAAAATATAATAAAATCAAAAGTGTGCATATTTATAAAATGTCAGCCTACAAATTGTTTACTCTGTAGGTGGAAAGCATCTGTCATTGGAAACTTGTTAAACATATCTGACATGTCACTCTCCCTGAGATTTTGTTGCTCCACCCACAGTTGCAGAGTGTAGCTGGCTCTTATTGGAAATTATTTGTTGCTTGTCTCTTTGTAGCTGTACATCGCCCGCGGTGTGCATACATCTTTAGTGCTTCTGGGGATAAGAGCAGGGAGCCAGCTGATCAACTAATCTTGACAGACATATGACTGTCTATATATTACCCAGGGTGCTGATAAGATGGGCTATAGTGTGTAACACATGGACGATTGGTGCTAGGAAAGTTGACAGTGGCTATTAATAGCTTATCAGCAAGGTTGTATTTCCTCTTTGTTTGCACCACCTGTTCTTACCAGAAGATTGCAAATAAGTACCACTATATTATGACTTATCAATATACTCCTGTGTCCTGTAAACTGATAGATAGGCTGTTTAATAAGGCGGATATTCTATCTAAATCCCTGTTGTCTTACTGTCAGGCACACAGCAGGCTGGTTCCCCTTCCGGCAAAGGGCCCTGGTCAGAGGTCCCAATAATCGAGTCCCTGAGGTCATCCAGAATCAACAGAACCAGGAGCGAAACCCAGTGCCTCCAGTAAGACATACACATATTCTCGCTGAGAGAACATATATGGTGGTTCTATCTGAACTCTGGTAGTGGGGCTAATTGAGTTTGTTTCAACAGGCAGAGGACCTTGCTGGAGAAGAGGCCAGGGTAGAGGCAGAGGTTGGGCCTGATGAACCACACACCCTGACAGCAGTACTGGTGCCTCAACACAGGGAGTCTATAGTTTGGACTGCCTGGATCTTCTTCAAAGCCTTCTTCGCCTCCCTGATCCCAGAAGCCCCGGCCGTGGCTCACTAAGTTCTGGGAACCCTGGGAAAACTGCAACATCAGACAAGCCTCTCTGTCATGGCAAAGTTCTTCCTCTTTGGCTTCTGGATGGATGCCAGGACATTTCGGCAAAAAATCTGTATGATTAAAGGCGCTTAAGCATACAATGCCAATTGTGGTTTGTGGAGACCTGTGTTTTTCGGATGTTGCTGTTCATTTTGGCGCTTCCTGCCTTACGATAGTGACCAAATGGTTGTAAACACAGTACCTTACAGTACATACACTTTTATCTGCCATAAGGTTGTGTATATACTGTAAATGACACTTAGAACTAAAAACTGTACATATTACTTTACACATTTACACCGCACTTTAAAAATGTATCTTATTATGCAAGCTTGCTTTCAGCTGGGTTAAATTCTAGGATGCACATGATGCAATATGATAAAATTCATTGTATTGCTCTTGTTTATAAGTGTACATGCTTTATAGGGTTGTTCAAATATTTCATCTTTCTGTGGTTTCCACAGATGTGAAATGGAAGGCAGTGTTAACATGATGCGATTTTAAGTCATTGGAATGGGGTAAGACCTATACCCTGAGTTATAATATTCAGAAGTAGTCAGTTGTGCTGGCCAAAGGCCACCCCATTGTTAATAAGTCCTTCTGAGGTATATGATCATGCATAATGACCTCGCTCCCTTGTTACACAGAAGATAAATATGTATTGTGATTCCTTTGGGAATGCCTTTAACTGTACACATTCATTACGTGTAATTTCTCCAATGTATGTTCTAATTATGTTTTTGGTTTTATCTTGGTAAAATGACATGGATTTTCCTGGTTCAAGAATATTTTGTGAAAATATGCAATAATAGTTGCAGTAAATGTTCCTATTTAAAGATTGTGTCTTCAGTTGTGGCTGTTTTTTAGGCTACAGTCAACGAACACTACCAAACATACCCGTCGTCACTACTTCACCAATACTACCGTTATCAATACTTTACCGTTACTCCCGTCATCGCTACTTTACTGATCCTATCCGTCAACACTACTACTTTACCCATCAACACTTCTTTACTGATCCTACCCGTCAACACTACTTTACTGATCCTACCCGTCAACACTACTTTACTGATCCTACCCGTCAACAATACTTTACTGATCCTACCCGTCAACACTACTTTACTGATCCTACCCGTCAACACTACTTTACTGATCCTACCCGTCAACGCTACTTTACTGATCCTACCCGTCAACGCTACTTTGCTGATCCTACCCGTCATCGCTACTTTACTGATCCTACCCGTCAACGCTACTTTACTGATCCTACCCGTCAACGCTACTTTACTGATCCTACCCGTCAACGCTACTTTACTGATCCTACCCGTCATCGCTACTTTACTGATCCTACCCGTCAACGCTACTTTACTGATCCTACCCGTCAACGCTACTTTACTGATCCTACCCGTCATCGCTACTTTACTGATCCTACCCGTCAACGCTACTTTACTGATCCTACCCGTCAACGCTACTTTACTGATCCTACCCGTCAACGCTACTTTACTGATCCTACCCGTCAACACTACTTTACTGATCCTACCCGTCAACACTACTTTACTGATCCTACCCGTCAACACTACTTTACTGATTCTACCCGTCATCGCTACTTTACTGATCCTACCCGTCAACACTACTTTACTGATCCTACCCGTCAACACTACTTTACTGATCCTACCCGTCAACACTACTTCTCTGAACTCATCACCTCTACTTTACTACTTTGAAATGACCTGAATGAGTTCTACCGCAGATTTGAAAGACAAAAGTGCAGTCCTGACAACGTCAACAGCCTATTCAAGAGACAGAACCTTGCAAACCTCCAGTACCATAGTATTACAACATTGCTCTTGCATGTCCAGCCTCTGAAGTTTATGAAAGACACCAGTCTAATCACACTGATTTCTGATGCGGACAATCCGCCTACAGAGGGAGATTGATCATCTGGTGTCCTGGTGCAGTCTGAACTTGGAGTTCAACACACAAAAGAAAGTGGAGACAAAAGTGGACTTTAGGAGAAGCCCAGCAGCCCTAACCCTAACCCTTTCCAGTCAACTCTGGCAGAGGTTGAAGTCTAACAGGACCAAAACTCACGCAACAGTAGGCCTCAGGAACATGGTCCCGGGACCAAACTTACTGACTACCTTCCAGAGGTGGGACAAAGTCATTGTTATGCAAGTCACAAGTAAGTCTCAAGTCTTTGCCCTCGAGTCCCGAGTCGAGTCAAAGATGAGGCAAGTCCCGAGTCGAGTCACAAGTCAAAGCCAACAAGTCTCAAGTCGAGTCCAAAGTCCTACCATTTTAGTTTCGAGTCATTTCAAGTCATCTTACCACAGAATTTATACAAATCATGTATGTCTGTAAGATTTGTATTTATTTAAACCTCTTTTTATACAATGACATTAATACAGTAAAAAACAGAAAATTTAATTTCACAAAAAAGCTTGTATTTTTAACAGCATATTGCACTAGAACAATGCACAGCAACTTCAGTCCTGTATTGTATTGACCTTAGGGCTGGACGATATGGAAACATTTAATATCACGATATATTTCTTAATTTCGGTCGATACGACATAATTCCGATATCGATATGAACAATATAAAAGCCTCAGAAAAAATGCCATGAACACCCACAACGAATGTCTGTATACAATCTTCTGAAAAATACATTTGCCAAGTCTTTTGAGCCTCCTCCTATAAAACTAAATAATATTTTAGAAATAAAACGGTACAAATAAATTAAAGTTCACCTTTTATTTGATTTTAACCTTTATACAAACAAGAAAAGTCAAATAAGCAATTTGACTCTGAGACTGACCTTATTAATATATTTAACTTTAAACAATAACATAGGCTGATTATATTATTCTTTACACAAAACTTCCTGCAACAAAACTTGTTCTTATAAACATATCGTTTAACGTTAGTGAACATGTTAGACAATGAAGAGGTGAGTTCATGAATTCGCTACGTGACCGTGGATTTAAGAGACACGACAGAGAAGCTCATGAACGCGCATGTTGCAACATGCTCGGAGAACGAGAGTGCTCAAAAGCGCATGTCCATCATGACGTCATGGGCCAGTCAACGCGGAAGATCCAAGCTCCTATGTTGGCTTCATGCGCTTTTGAGCCTCTCATTCTCCGGCACATTTAGCATCACGCTGAAACCTGAAGTTTATCAGATCTCAGAAAGCTGAACCACTTCCCTACCACTGAATTAGTCTTTCCTCTCATATCAACTGTCTGCTTTCTCCTCACTTATAGAAGCTCGTTCAGTCACGTTTGAATTGCGGTCATGGGCGCTCATTTTGTAGCTTAAACTTGCCGTGTTGGAGATCAGCAAAAATATTGAAATATCGAAAATGTGTTTAGAAATCATATCACCGTTATTGATTGTTTTTTACCGCGATATATAGTGATATTGAATTATTGTCCAGCCCTAACCTCATATTGCAAAACAGTTTAACTTTCAAATAGACATGGGTCCTTCTAGCCTGAACTTTTTTAAACATGTCATTAATAAAATCCTCACTCCTCAAAATTATCACTTCTAAAAAAATGGACCAACCTGATAATATAATTGGAATGACTCCATAGAGACGTGTGTGCGTGTGAGCGTGCCCGTGCGAAGCTCCGTCTGTAATCTTCGACCCGCATGTTTTGCAAATTGCAACTCTTTTTTTGTCGACTACCTCGTAGTTTTTATAGCCAAACGAAACTATATTCGGTATCATTTTGCCAACTGGCGCGTTGTTGCTTGTGCTTCATTGGTTGTCTTGCAATGTGCCTGCTTGGATGCTGTCTAATCAAAACAACGTGGGACTACAGTGATTGGATGTCCAATCAAAACAACGTGGGACTACAGTGATTGGATGTCGTGCAGGCAGCGCGCGTGCTCTCTGCATGCATTTTTTTCACAGATGCAGATAAAGTATTGGATGTTGTGCAGGCAGCGCGCGTGCTCTCTGCATGCATTTTTTTCACAGATGCAGATAAACTGAGAGCGGCGCGGCCGTGTGAACATTTCTTCCCCAGTTTTCATGCGAAGTAGCGAGTCTTCTCGAGTCAAAAGGCGCAAGTCCAAGTGAAGTCACGAGTCATTGATGTTCAAGTCCAAGGCCCAATCCGAATACTCCCCCTTACCCCTTCCCCTTAGTTTTGCGCGTTCGCGCGACACCAAGTGCTGTCCGAATACTCATTTTGATCAAGACGAAGGGGTAAGACGAAGGGCTGTATACCCCTTGAAACCAAGATTTTCCGATTAAATAACGAATTTAAAAATGACGACAATTGTTTTGTGATCTACGCAGTCCTGTACATATATATTTTTAACCATTTTAATAATTGAAGTTTTTTTTTTAAATCGCTACTTTTTGCCAGTTTTCAACGCCAAAGATACATTGCTAATTTGTCCCGTATTTCTCTGACTACCTTTACTCAATGCATGTTTGTCTACAGTTAACTCTTTTAGCAGATAATTCATATCAGTGCATAACATGTTGCTTTTGGAATAGCGATAAAAGTGCTTTACATACCGTCCCGAATCACACAGGGACGCCGGAGGAAACCCGGCAAATAATTCGCTTTCGGGCAGAAAATGAACCGAAGTTTCATGCTGTACAACCATAGACTGTAGATTATGAAAGTGTACAACATAATTTGGATATGATACAGGACACTGGTGATGCCAAGACATAGAGGTTATTGGACATCTTTGAAAAAATGTTTGATAAACTGTAGTTTGTTTGTTGTTGCACTTTGCACATTGTTTTTGATTAAGGGTTTCTGAACATCGATCAATGACATTCCAAACAGTGATCACTGAAACAGATATACAAAACACAATGCAATGTGGATGAAATTATTTATTGAAAACAGCCTCCAGTAGTAAGTAAGCAGGTTTATTTATATAGCACGTGTGCTTTACAAAAACATTAAAAACAATAGTACACAGAAGAACATCTGCATCCATATGCACCGCCACCAAAGTAAACAAATAACTACTACATACATTGAACCATATGCGCAGTATAGACGTGTTGGGGTTTATGGCACAGTATCTTGTTGGACCACCAGTCTGGAAAATAAAACAATTTTGTACCATTAATGGCTGAGTTGGGAAAAATGTTTGCTACCTTGTTGGTTAGTTCCGTGAACTTTAAATACAATACGACAATGTTGTTTGCAACCAATCGATACATACCTTAAGTTAAACTACCAGCATTCGTAGGCGTCGTAGACCTCTTCTCGCTTGATTTCTGCGATTTGTTGCAGACAATCGCAAAAACATAACTAAAATCCACGCAATCGACAACATACACACTTTTCCAGACTGCATCTCCGAAGTTTGAGATCAACATTTGTGTCGCATCTGGTGACGTAGCAGCCAGCTAGCGACGATGTATGATGACGTAGCCAAAACCGAGTGATGTCCCAATTCCTAGGGGAACGTAGCCCTTACCACTCGGTTTCGAGGGCCAAGGGGAAGGGGTAAATTAAGGGGTAGGGTCGAGGGCCAAGGGGTAGGGGTAAACTAAGGGGTAGGGCTAAGGGGTAAGTGGGAGTATTCGGATTGGGCCCAAGTCGAGTTGCAAGTCTTTGTACATTTTGTCGAGTCGAGTCTGAAGTCATCAAATTCATGACTCGAGTCTGACTCGAGTCCAAGGCCCAATCCGAATACTCCCACTTACCCCTTCCCCTTAGCCCTACCCCTTAATTTACCCCTTCCCCTTGGCCCTCGAAACCGAGTGGTAAGGGCTACGTTCCCCTACGAATTGGGACACCACTCGGTTTTGGCTACGTCATCATACATCGTCGCTAGCTGGCTGCTACGTAACCAGAGGCGACACAAATGTTGATCTCAAACTTCCGAGATGCAAAAAGAGTCTGGAAAAGTGTGTATGTCGATTGCGTGGATTTTAGTAGTTGTCTGCAACAAATCGCAGAAATCAAGCGAGAAGAGGTCTACGACGCCTACGAATGCTGGTAGTTTAACTTATGGTATGTATCGATTGGTTGCAAACAACATTATCGTATTGTATTTAAAGTTCACGGAACTAACCAACAAGGTAGCAAACATTTTTCCCAACTCAGCCATTAATGGTGTAAAATTGTTTTATTTTCCAGACTGGTGGTCCAACAAGATACTGTGCCATAAACCCCAACACGTCTATACTGCGCATATGGTTCAATGTATGTAGTAGTTATTTGTTTACTTTGGTGGCGGTGCATATGGATGTAGATGTTCTTCTGTGTACTATTGTTTTTAATGTTTTTGTAAAGCACACGTGCTATATAAATAAACCTGCTTGCTTACTACTGAAGGCTGTTTTCAATAAATATTTTCATCCACACTGCATGGTGTTTTGTATATCTGTTTCAGTGATCACTGTTTTGAATGTCATTGATCGATGTACAGAAACCCTTAATCAAAAACATGTATTTATTGAACAACATTGTAAAACATATACAATTGTTAAATAACAGTACTATTTAAATTAAACGTGCTCACCAGTGTCCTGTATCATATCCAAATTATGTTGTACACCTAATCTTTATACAGTCTATGGTTGTACAGCATGAAACTTCTGTTAATTTTCTGCCCGAAAGCGAATTATTTGCCGGGTTTCCTCCGGCGTCCCTGTGTGATTCGGGACGGTATGTAAAGCACTTTTATCGCTATTCCAAACGCAACAGGTTATGTTATGCACTGATATGAATTATCTGCTAAAAGAATTAACTGTAGACAAACATGCATTGAGTAAAGGTAGTCAGAGAAATACGGGACAAATTAGCAATGTATCTTTGGCGTTGAAAACTGTCAAAAAGTAGCGATTTAAAAAAAAACTTCAATTATTAAAATGGTTAAAAATATATATGTACGGGACTGAGTAGATCACAAAACAATTGTGTCGTAATTTTTAAATTCGCTATTTAATCCGAAAATACTACATTTATGGGTCTCTTTTGATGATCTAGCAGCCATTGTTGACGTCTCGCAATGTGTTCTGGGTACCCCTTGGTTTCAAGTGAGCTCTCGGAAAATCTTGGTTTCAAGGGGTATACAGCCCTTCGTCTTACCCCTTCGTCTTGATCAAAATGAGTATTCGGACGGCACTTGGTGTCGCGCGAACGCGCAAAACTAAGGGGAAGGGGGAGTATTCGGATTAGGCCCAAGTCACATGACTCGAGTCCACACCTCTGCTACCTTCTACCAAACTGACTGCTCTCCACCTTCACATTTCCTCAGAACTATCACTGGACAATTGCGCAGTGCACCTTACATATTTTTTGTAATTTCTTCCAGTCTATGTTCGTATTTGCTTGTTACTTTCGTTGATTGTTGCGCTAACCGGCCTGAACAGATTCTGTGTTTGTTGTTTACTTACTTTGCAATAAAACTCTGATTCAGAACTGAAACTACCCATCAACACTATTTGACCGATCCTACCCATTAACGTTTTTTTTATCGGTCCTTTTCATCATCACTACCTACGCACATCATCAGCACTTTTCTAATCCTACCTATTAACACTACTTTACCGGTGTTACCCATCGGCACGACTTATCCAATCCTTCCCATCCATCTATATTTTATACAGATTCTACCCATCAATTCTACTTTACATGAACTATCCATCAACAGAACTTTACTACACAATAAAACAATTGCTTGATTGCTAAGTTACTTTTAATTAGACTGTATCATCTAGAGCTCCATTTGGACATAAATAGCACAGCAGTGGGGTTTTTTTTGCATTCAAAAACAATGTCAATGCTAACACATTTTTGCAAAAAAGTAAACAAGAAAATAACTAAAAAAGTAAACAAAAGTGCACAAGTAATCGAGTAGAATTGTAATAGCCAGGTCTGGCACTTAAAAAGCCTAACACACTCCAACTCTACAGGTTTGACTGTCATAAGGTCATTGACCTTTGGAATAAAAGCGGGGGTTGCTAGTACATTTAATCCATAGACTTGCTCCCTCAGTTTATTTACCCTCTGTCTAATGATTTTCCTAGAATTTACACCAATAACACTTTTAAGAAGTTCTAATGATCTATGTGTTCTCATAGTCAGTCATAAATTAGGAAATTCTGCAGAAATAATACCAGAACTACATTTCTTTTCATGGAACTGTAAAAGCAAATTTATGTGAAAGGTCAGCTGTATTTTTTAGCCGACAGTCCAGTACAGTACATTCTGAGAATGTGTCCTTGAATAACTGCCAGAGCATGTGTTATTTACAACTACCATAACGACCCTACCTCATATATAAGTAACACCCTGGGGCAAGAAATGTCATCTCCCACTTAAACGTCAACTCTAGCCTGGTTACTTCTTATTCATAGCCCCCTTGGGGCAGTGCTGTAAAGCCTCAATTTTACCCCCATCACCTCAGTGTTATCTGTTCCCTCCCTCTTCCACTCCAAGTCAGCCAACATGCTCTACAGAGCCAGGGTCAGTTAGTTGAAAAGTTCTGAAGAAGTACTACACACTTCTGAGATCCATTTGGTGTTCCCTGTTCATTTTTGTTGCTGTTGTTATAAGTGTGTGATGATGCTACCAGTTCTGCTGATGTTCCTGGGTCTGGTTGAGATGTCCTGCTCCTGTCAAGATCCAGTCTCTGCATACAGGTTCACAGGGGCGGTCTGTAGACTAACCTACCCCGCAGCAGCGGTCTGTGAGTTTGGTATACTTTTCTCCCTGCCTCTCAATAGGTGTTTCTTCCTTACACACATTGCTTTCTGTTCCTTGTTAAATAGTGATGGGTGTCTTTTCTGTATGAGTGTCAATACTGAAAATGTTGTCTTTCTTTGCCAGTAAACGAAAAAACAACCAAGGTGATTGAGGCTGCATTCCAGCACACCAAATATCCAAACATTGATCGTGAGAAGTCCATTCTTTTTGTTGGAACGGTGAAATATGGGCTTGCAAAGTGGGTGGACCTCTTTTCCTCAGAACTCAGCTGAGCTGTTGTACTTGTGCTTATGTTTGCCCTTCCGTCCTACACCATTACGTTACTGTCTTTTTTAATTTAACCTTGCTTTTGCAAACTTACACACAACACATGGTTCAAATCAATACTGTCAACATTGTTACCATTGAACTTTGCCCTCTCCTAGTCTGGAGATTCACAACTTGTCCATAGGGCAGAGTGAGTTCGAGCTGAAGGCGGGTGAAGGCATTGGGATGGCTATCTCCAATGTGTCTGCTGTTTTTAGGGGAACTATTAAGTACGGATATGGCAGCTGGCTGTAAGTACTTCCATCAGTCACAGTAAACAATATGAATAACACTGTGCAGAAGGGACCCGGAGCAAGGCTTCATTAGTTTATGTTATAATTTAACCAAATGCCATGGTATTTAGGGTTCTTTGAAGACCTTTCTGTTGACCTTCAATGCCTTTGTGGTGACAATAATGCCATGCACTACTATCAACAGTGTTAACGTGGGACATTCCATCGATTTTGACATTGAGTCTCACATTGACCTTGGGATTAACCCCAAACTCTGTAAGTACATTTTTGTCCACTGTGGTTTTCGTTTTACATTCATTCTTTCTTTCTCATTCTTTCTTTCATTGTGATGTAATTCATAAGGAGTTGATATTACATAACTAGACTTGACTGTTCCAATTGTGTCACTGGTTTATTATAAGGATAATACATTTAGGAGTTTGTACTTCATTGCCAATATAACACTGTTAATTACTGTGCCAGGCACTCCACAATGCATCATGCACAAAAGCATCCATGGGATATTATTTTAAATTGGACATTTAAACCCCCACTTGCGTCTTATTGCGTAGTTATTTCTCCCCACTTACCAGTGTTCTTGTCTTAGACTGTGGAAAGGGGAAAGTTGCTGCAGACACTTCAGACTGTCACCTCAACTTCCACAAGCTACATCTCCTTTTACAGGGAGACAGACAGTAAGTGACTGTTCACCAACATGAAATCCCCCAAAACATTTTCAGTAAAGATATTTGCCAATAGTGCTCTTTGAGAACTTTCAACATACAATACCAAATGCTTTATAATCTTTATGTAGACCAGGCTGGCTAAAGAGGCTGTTCACTGACTTCATCACATTCACAGTGAAGCTGGTTATTAAAAGCCAGGTACGTGTCATGTCAGAAAAGTGTAAAATAGGAATTTACCGTCTTGGAGCTTTTACTGTGTTAGATAGAGGACTCACTGACACCTCAACTCTGCCCTCTAGTGTTTTCTCTGTGACCACAAATAATGAAACAATGTTGTTCATGGCCTGTTTCCGTAATTGCAGATATGTAAGGAGATAAATAACGTGGCAAACATATTGGCTGACTTCATACAGGAACAAGCTGGTATGTTGAAGCCTGTGTTGATGCTCCAAGAGTAAAATGATTTGTTTCATAATATCTGTAAAATATGAAGGTTTACATTTCCTATTTATTTCCACAGAACAAATGCTTAGTGATGGTAGCATCAGTGTGAACGTTGGTGTGACTTCTTCACCTGTCATCACATCAAATTATATTGAATCATATCACAAGGTACAGGGCCTGTAGTTAATCATGTGCAGTATCCCTTTTCATAGAACACACGCATGAAAACACCAACTAATACTGTGAGTCTATCTCTCAGCATGTGTTCACCTGTTGTTGTTCATTTGCCTTACTCTTGCTGCTCAGGGTCTGACCAAATACAACAACATTACTGCTGTCATCAATGCGTCTGTTTTCGACCCCAGTCAGCTGTCCGAAGACCGCATGCTGTACTTCTGGCTTTCTGACGAGCTCTTTAATGGCCTGATTAAAGCTGCTCACCAAGATGGACGATTCGTCCTCAACATCTCTGGCCTGGCGCTCACAGTAGGTGTTCAAACTAGTGGATGTCATGAGAACTAATCAAATATAACAGCGTGCATAAGAGAAACTGTATTTTTCTATTTAACCAGAAAAAAAACGTCTCTGGTTCCGTCTGTTACCTTAGTTCCCTGAAGGGAACAAGACGCTGCGTGAAAACGCTATGGGAACGCTTTGCGTGAGTGCGTCCTGAGGCACTCCAAATCACTCCAAATGCGAGACGGCACTTCATAGGCGGGTGACGTCACGACCCGGAAACCATAAAAGCACTCCCTGGAACACCACAAATCAGCTTCTGATAGGCTGAAGCAAGTGCTCACGGGCATGCCGGGAGTATGGCGTGGACACGCAGCGTCTTGTTCCCTTCAGGGAACTAAGGTTACATACGTAACCAGAGACGTTCCCTATCAGGTAACTCCGACGCTGCGTGAAAACGCTATGGGAACGCCAATACCCACGCTGCCATACGAGCAAGTGCCCGTCATGTGAGGTCAAAGGCCAAATACTGACGAAAGCACCCGCGCCCCTGAAGCGGAGCTGGAGTCAGTATCCTGCTATAAAAATAAGACAAATGTGTGCGGCAAGGACTAGGCCTGCGCATCACGAGTGTCCTGGTGGTGAAACTCCTGACAAACGGCAGTCATACTTCTGGTAGAGCGAGCTCGAACAACCAAAGGCACAAGCTGACCAGCCAACTCTATAGCAAAAGAGATGGCCTCAGCCACCCACTTACTCACCCTCTGTTTTAGACACAGGACCCCCCCCTTCATAGGCAGTCCATCAACTGAACGAGTATTCAGGTTGCTCCAGCGTCTAACACCCCCGCTGGGCAGAGGGTAGAAGGTTTCTCTTGGTCCGACGTCAGAAAGGACAGAGGCTGCAGCACAGTAAGCCCAGCAGTGTTTAGATGGAACCTTAAGAGATAACTCGGTCTAGGAAGGCGAAAAAAGTGCAAGCACAAAGGGGCACCGAAAGAGCTTAATATCCCAACCACTCTCAGAGAAGAGAAACAAGCTAAACAACGTCGTGAGAGTAATAGACCTCTCAGAAACGTCTTCAATGGGCTCGGACGGAGCACGGGAGAGGCCACGTAGTCTATACAACGGCCAGGACCCAGATGACACCCTCATGCGGGCTGCTGGCCTCAGCCTCAAAGTGCCACAACAGGATAACTAGATATGAATGGTGTCTCCCCAGAGAAACTCCACTTAAAGGGACACGGAACGCAGATAATGGCTGCCACATACACCTGCAGTGTGAATGGGGCCACCCTGTGGGGAAACGTTCCTCATGTTTCCCACACCCAGAGGTGAAGAGTTCACCCCCGGCATATAGTCTCCAGTGGCCGGCGCTCTGGCGTGAAGGATGGTCTCCGCGACACAGTCTCAAGACCAGCGCCTATATGCTGGGCCCCCTCCAAGGCCAAGCGCACAGAGCTCCGGAGCGGAGTAATCGGGGAAACGCGGACAGGCGTGACCTTGGCCACGCCCGTATCGCGCCATGCAACCCTCAAAGGGGCTGGATGGCCCAGAGAGAACCACAGTGAGCAGTGTGATATCCCCCTGGCAACAAGGTCTTCCTTCCCCTGGCCCTAAGGGTATGAAGGTATGCCACTATGGGCCTGTAAGATAAACCCCCTAATGGCCGCCATGCCAGGGCGTGACTAAAACGTCACATGACCTGATCAGCAGATCAGGGCTCAGCGTCAGGGCTTCTTTTCCGAAGCCTTCCTGGAGGTAATGACCGTCCTCAGACCGGCCCTACCCCCAGAAGACCGCAACTGAGAGCGCCCAAATGGAGTGTGACACTCCTTTTCTGCTGCGCCCGGTGTGAGGAGCCAGTTGGCGGCCGAAACTGCCCCCGTCCAGCAGCCCCGGAGACGTTACCGTGGCGGGGACGCCTGACTTTTCTCTTTGTCCCTTAAACCGGACAGAGTTAACCACAGATGTCTCTCCGTAGCCACCAGAGCTGCCATAGAACGGCCCACCAAACTGGCAGCTTCCTTGGTAGCCCGGAGAGATAAGTCTGCTGCCTGACGAAGTTCTCGAACAACATCAGCACTTAACTCCTCCCCTTCGCCTACTTCTGACAGCAGATCAGCCTGATATGCCTGTAATATGGCCATAGTATGCAGGCATGATGCTGCCTGACCTGCCGCCGAATAAGATTTGCCCACCAATACCGAAGTACTCTTCAGCGGCTTAGTGGGCAATGCCAGTGTCCAAAAAGATGACGCCCCGGGCGATAGATGGCTGGCGAGAATCTCCTCAGCCTTAGGCATCACCCCATACCCATAAGATACAGCCTCAGCTATATTGGAGTAAACAGAAGTCTGCAGAGTAAATATCCGGGACGAAACCGGTCTCTTCCAAGACCTCGACAACTTAGTGTGGAGATCAGGGAAGAAAGGCAGGCACCGGGGTGGAGGCATAATACAGGAACGCAGATATCTTTCATCTAACTTACTGTCAGGCTTAGATTCATGTCCATCCGCTGGCCACTCAATATTGAGCTTTTCGACAGCTCGAGTAAGCACCTTCATAAGCTCCTCACTAGCCGGAAACTGAGGTGAAAAACAATGCTAAAAACATTGAGCTCCTTCGAGTCGGATAATTGAGGTAAGCCGCTGCCTCCGGGTCAGGGTCCGGGACTGAGGCACTAGATCCAGCCGAAAACCCTTCTCAAAGAGCGCCCGGCGGGAGCGAAGCGTACGCAAAGGTAGACGCTTCCAGTACCCACAGTCGGGTCACTCAAGAGCTGACTGGGCATGCTGAACTCCCAAACAAACAACACCAAGGTGGTGTAGATCTCGGCCCGTGAGATAACGAGTACACGGAGAAACACACTTCCTAAAATGCTGTTAACTCACTATGGTAAAGAAAGTTTCAAAACTTCTTTCACCAAAAAAAGGACCACAGTCGATTCAAAGCGCACTTGCTGAAGCAAAAAAAAGAGTGTTCCCATAGCATTTTCACGCAGCGTCAGAGTTCCCTGATAGGGCACTTTTTTATAGGGAAGACGTGAGCAATAAGGCTGCAAAAATCACTACATTGTCACACCGTACAACAATACAATGACATGATCTAACAATGAAAAAGCTTATTTAAACTTTAAAGGACAGTTTGTCATTCCACATATACCTAGGTATTTGTAGGATCATGACACATTGAATAGATAAGCACCCAAATGTGAGAACGCTAACTTTCTCTGGCTCAGCATGAACTCTGGGAAAGTTAATGAATGTAGTTTTGTGTATAAGACCAGTTTAAACCACAAACCACCAGAGAGGAAACAGTTTGAAAAAGTAAAGGACCAGTCTGAAACAGAGAAGCAACTGACTAGACCTGTACATTTCTTGTAAAAACAATTGTCCCAGGCAGTGTTAATATTGTGAATCATGGTTCTATATTATGGTACAGATCAAACTTTCGAAAATGTATTTAAAAAATGTAACACTGTTTTTTGAATATTTTTTGACCATAAGGAGTTGGTCCATGATCTTCATCGGTATGCTGGAGGCAGTGCCTCTGACATTGTAGCAACACGTTCATGATGTCATTCTTGGTCATTACAAGCAAAATTATTTGTTTCAGGAATGTTTCACTACAAATTTGTCCACCCCAGTGCCAGAGTTCCTAAACCAGGTACTGTGACAATCTTCACAAAGACACCACATGCAAAATCAGCTCAACAGACCGGGTGACCTATCCTGGCCTGTGCAGAGGGCCTATACGAGTCATGTGTTGGGTTACAAATTTTATGTAGTTTTAATGTTTTTCACCGTCTTTGTAATTCCTCCATTACATACCAAATGTGTGTATTGTGTCAGTTTATGTTATCTGCGGAGCCGCTGCTCAGGGTATGGAGTGTGTCAGTGCCTCACCTCTGGACGACCTCGCTGGGTTCCTTTGTAAGAGCTATGGTTGCTGTGGAGCTGACCAACGAGGATATTCGTGGACTTTACTTTGAAACGGTTCGACAATCAAACACATACATCAAATTATATTACAACATCAGACGAGCCTGTCCTACTCCAAAAAATAGCTAAATCAGTTTTGTATATGTCTAGGAGGTGGTTGTTGTTGTGGTGGCTTCATATGCTGAGAAAAAACTGTCCCTAGACACCACAGTGTCACAGTAAGTCACTTTAATGCCTGTTTTGAACATGTACATGTAAATGGGCCCCTATGCATGTAACTTTAGGCTGCGTTCACACTGCAGGCTGAAACGACCCAATTCCGATTTTTTTTGCCCGTATGCGACCTGTATCTGCTCTTTTCATGACAGTCTGAACGACCCAGGTCCGATCTTTTCAAATGCGACCCAGGCCACTTGGGTATGTGGTCCAAATCCGACACGTATCCGATCTTTTCAAATGCGACTTCAATCTGAACGGCCAGGTCGCATGTATCCGACCCGCACGTCATTGATACTCGACAAACGTCATAATTCTGCGTTGAAGTAGGCGGGAATGAGAAGATAAACAACTAGTTTAGTTTTCTTCTAAAAACAAGAAGATTGTAATTGAGCTGGCTCCGTTGGGAAAATAACTTTAATATCCCTAAACGAGCTCCACTGTTGACATCCATTTTTAGCTAACGTAACTTCCGCAAACAACAAGTGACGTCGTTGAACGTTGAGTACTCTTCTGCGCATGCGGGTCACTTCTGGGTCATTTCACGTTCACACACACAGGAGATCACAAAAGGTCGCATTTAATTGGAAATGTGAACGGCCTTGCAAAAAATCGCTTTTTTTCCTAAAAAAATCGGAATTGAGCATTAAGCCCTGCAGTGTGAACGTAGCCTTTTTGTGATTAATTCACTTTCAACAACTAACAATAACATTTTTCATGACAAACTTCCTGGTTAAGAGGTTAAATGGCAATTCACTAAACAGCACCTTACATTGCCTCTATCTGTGTCAGCAAAAATAACTTTGCTTCTTCCCCACAACAGAATTTCCATTATTAAGGAATCAATGTCCACAGACACACAGCTGGTGAGAATTCAGTAGGCCTTTGAATCATTGTGAAAAAAGAACTCTGGGGTTGGTAGATTTCCTTTTGATTTTTTGATTTCCTTTTACTTACCAGGTGTTTGAAGGCCACATGGAATATTTGAAAGAGGCGTTGGTTAAAATAGGTGTCCCTAAAGTAACATCTGGTGAGTATGGTTTAAATCTCCCCCATATTGAATTGAGGTTTACATTAAGGGTGTTGTTGTGAACACGATGTTTCTCTTTGTCTTAGAACTAGAACCTGTTTTGACTGCACTCTTGGACAAACAGGGTGTCCATCTGTTTGATATCATCCGGCCTCAGGTTGTTCCTCAAGATGTAAGTAATTATATATATAACAGTATTAGATGTGTTCATCTTTCATTCAGTTACCTAGATACAAAATTCTAGTTTATTAAAGTAAATGAAGAAAAGGTAGGGTACCTACCTTTTCTTCATTTACTTTAATAAACTAGAATTTTGTATCTAGGTAACTGAATGAAAGATGAACACATCTAATACTGTTTATAATAAAATAAATGGATTGAAGTCAATCCAAACAGACAATTATGCTGTACAGGATTTGGAACCCAAAATACAATACTAATTATAATATGTGTTTCTGCTTGTAGGGTTTTGTGATTATCCAGACAGACTTCGGTTTTCCTCATCATCTGCTTGTGGAATTCCTCCGTAAGACTCTGGAGTGATAGTGATATTCAATTGGTGGGCATGCAATACCTTGATAAATAAAAAGAATGATTTGTATGCTTTTTTGTTGATTTTATCAACAATTCTCTTTCCATCAACGTTGTAGTCGATTAAATAACCAAAATGCAGCTAAACTTGAGATTTATCAGTACCACCACTTGCCACTGTACCAAAGTAACAGTTCCTACAGTACTACTAAATTATTACTAACAAATAGTGCAAATTATAGTTACAATGCTTTTGTTTACACGGTTTTGACTAATATTGATTGAATACTGATTGATTGACTGAGGCATTCAACGCAGCATAGATAGCCATTTAATGTTTTTTTTTAATTTTAATTATTTTTTTCAAATGTTATGGGATCTCAGGGTACTGTATTTATTTACATTCACAAAAAAACTAATATCATAATAATAATAATATCATGATGGTCAAACTACATATGGACTATAAATGGATGCAAAAAAATATGCAAACCCTTTCCAACATGAAAAACTGATTTTTTTGTTCCCTTTGTATCCACATCTACAAACAGTGGATATAAAAAGTCTAAACACCCCTTTACTTTAAATGGACAGTATGTTACAGAAATTAAAATAGCAGTTTCTGTAAAAAAAACCTACCTGAGCTTTGTCACGGATCCTTACGGTGTAGTGTGGAGGGAGCAAGATCCAGAGCCAGAGAAATCACATAAATGTAACAATCGGACCTTTCTGTCCCGCGTTGTGTCAGAGTGACACACCCCCTGTCAGCGGAGAAAGACTCATCAAAGACATTAAATGCACCTGTGCTGCCGACGCATCTGTGTCGAGTTGTAGCAATCAGGGACAGTATTTAGGTTGCTGTGTTTCGGTGGTCCAGTGCGGATCATAGAGTTTGACTACATTGTAATGTTCGTACGTATGTGTTTGCCTGAGCTACGTTTTCCTGGTTAACAGTACGGTTTTGCTTGTGGTCCAACCACTGTTATTTTGTAACGACGAAGCGTCGTCTCTGTTTCCTGTTCGCCGTCAATAATTAAAGACGTGTTATTTTGGAAGCTCTGCGTTTGTGTCCTGCATACTGCCAGCAAACACCAATCGTTACAATAAAACAAACATGTAACAACGAACGGAAAACCTACACTGTGTGAATTAAACTAAAACTGTGAATAGATGGCGACTTAACAGACATCAAAATTTGTTTAAACCAAACACAAATAACCCAACCTTCAACATAATAACATAAAATCAATATCAAACACCCGTGAACCTAACCAGGGACCTTAACTAGCCCACTGATTAACTAACCTATGCCCGGTGCTTAGCTAACCCAAAACAGCTGTGCTCCTAATTTCCACCATCCCAGAAGTGCTCTCCCTAACCACCCTGTGACAACACAACTCACCCATATGTGACAAGTGCTCCTTATCTGAGTGGATATAAAAAGTCTACACACCCAGGTTTTTGTCATGTGAAAAAAATAGAAAAAGATAAATCCTGTCAGAACTTTTTCCACCTTTAATGTGATCTATAACATGAACAATTCAATTGAAAAACAAACAAAAATCTTTGAGGGGGAAAAACAATAGTGTGCACACCCTTAAACTAATACTGTAATTTGCTAAAGCACACCTTGACAATATTTGCCCACTCTTCTTAGGAAAGAGCTCCAAATCTATCAGATCTCCTGCATAGCCCTCTTCAGATCACCCCAGATATGTTCAATAGGATTCAGGTCTGGGATCTGGCTGGGCCATTACAAAATGTTAATCTTCTACTGGTGAAGCCATGCTTTTGTGGATTTGGATGTGTGCTTTGGGTCAGGGCCGTGCAGAGACCATAGGAGGGGCAGGTGCTCAAAGTAAAAAAGGGGCACATTGAACAACGTTTTAAATAGCTCAAAATATCAATACAGTAAAATATAGTGAAGCGTTCCTTCATACAGATGATTATGTATTGATACGGCAGCAAATGCTGCGATGCAGTTTAAAAAAAGAAACAGAATAGAAAAGACAATTTTAAGTTTAAAAGTTAAAAAAGATTTTCTGTCCACCTAATAATAACTCTGGGATTAGAAATGTTTAAAAAGTTGTCCCAACCTAATGTCTTTTTATTCTCTGATGTTCTACAGAATAATTAAGAACAGCTGTTATAGTAAAAACTATAGAAAACGTTATAGTAAATTCGACGTGGCCCATGTTTCGTACAGTACAATAGTTTTATTCAATGCCATGTCAGCATTGTGGCTATTTTGATGGCAAAAACTGAATTACTAAAATACAAGAGTTACATTAATAGTCACATTAAACAGAAAAAATACAGCAAAAAGTCCTTGACTGAGTATGCTGCCTTTGCTGTTGTTGTTGTTGCTGCTGCTGATACTGGAGTTGACTGCAGACTGTAGACATTAAAACAACCAACATATAGGGGATATATTAGCTGATTAAACAATTGTTATGTGACCATGACAATATGTAAATATTGCTGACAGTGTTTGGAACTTGCTCACTGACCTGCCAAGGGTGACTTCTCCAAAAAAATAAGAGGGCGTCAGGGAGATTCTCCTATCTGGCGGCTGCACACCAAGAGCTGGTAGAGAAAATAAGATACCAGATTCAAAAAATTACATTTATCTGGAGAAAAAAAAACATTAATTGGGCAATATGATGATAGTGGCCATGGCAGGGGTGAGTGAGAAAAAAATATATATATAGACAGAGGTGTTTGTGTGTCTACAGTATACAATACTGTGATCATGACTTCAAATTGCATTGTGACCAAGGGGCTCAAGCATGCTTTGGGTTGTTCATGTTATAGATCACATTAAAGGTGGAAAAAGTTCTGACATGATTTATCTTTGTCTAATTTTGTTACATCACAATACCTGGAATGTTAACAGGGGTGTGTAGACTTTTTGTATCCACTTCAGTACTACTACAATAAACATTTGGAAATAGGCGTACTTCAAGCAAACCAAAGGCAAAGTGCTACTGATAACTGAATATGTTTCTCCACCAGCCCCAATTGTGATCCTTCTGCTTCTGCCCTTTATACATCAACAGCAGTTACTAAGTGGCTAATCATATTTTTATAGATTTTATAGAAAAACTTACTTGTAAATTCGGAACCTAAACACAAGGGCAGCTATACCACCCCATCCCCCCCCCACACACACACACCTCCGGAGCCTAGCACAGCACAAAGGTAATTTAAGGTCGTGGACGTTTCTAAAAACAAAACGAAAGTAAAAGCATATATTTGTCATCTTGTAAGTTTCATTTTTGTATATTCTTTGGTATAGGATGCGACAGCAAAGGCTAATTGGTAAGTTGCGCTTTTAATATTTTAATACACATATTACTTATTGAGAAAATGCAATGTGTGTGTGTGGATGAGCCCCAAGTCTATACCTTAGTCAGCAGAAATTTAAATGACGCGCGGCGTACATCGACTCGTGTGACCCCCGAACTGATGCTATTAAGTACGCACTTTTATTAAAGTAGGAAGAGAAATTAAATAAGACCAATGCTTCTTTTACCAGATGAGCCCTGTATTACAACAATTAAAACAAATTCAAAATGGACACAAGACATATAGGCCTACATTAAAACCGACACAATTGACAATAAAGTTAATTAAGATAGGAAATGTAACATTTATTTTCGGCATGAACGTTTAAATTAAGATACTTTTAAATGACATTCCAAGAGTGTGGATGGAACATTTAAAAGCAGTTTTACCCAGTTCTGAATAGGTCAGCCGTGACTCCTGCACTTTCCAGTTTTGTGCACGTGTTGGAAAAATACTTCACTTCTAACAAATGTTCTCTATTAGACAGAGAAAATGTACGTTTTTGCATGACTGCCTTATATAAACATATCAAGTTATGTATCACCCTTCCAGATGTCAGTGTATCTAGTCTAGATCAACTGATGTATATAATAGAATGTGCTACAGGTTTTTCTAGAGTTAGCCGAGCCTGTAGCACTCTTCTCGTCGGCCTAAAAATGAAACCATAATTTCATAAAGAGTTACAGATTTCAATGTTATATAGAATTAACTATATAATAGTAAACAATTGAACACTGTTGTGGTATACATGAAATGTATATTTAATTCCATCAGCTGCAATACCTGTGATCTATCATTAAGGTCATTTCAATAACTATTAGTGATCTACTTTATAGAACGCGTAAGACAGGTCAACAAACAGAGCAACATAGTTTTAAAAGGTTAATATATACGGTTTTACTCTTCTAGCATTTAAACAAGTTATTGTTTCTAATTATCATTCTATTCTATTAAATGAATCAAATTCACTGACATATTCCACATTTAAACTTTCTTGTCGGCCCGTTTATTGGTTTGTATTGACTCCATATTTGCTTTAGACGCTCGCAGTATGTTCACAATGCAATATTTCTTCTTTAATCAACACAATGGTTTTCAGCTATGCTAACATAATTGCAAAAAGGTTTTCAAATGATCCATTTGCCATTTAACATTATAAACCTAGAATAGCAAATGCAACATGCCATTGGAACACAGGACACAGGTTAGTGATAATGGGCTTACGTAGATTTTTCATAACAAATCAGCCATTAAATTAAGAAAATAAATCATGTTGTAGACTTGTGTATTGAATATTTTTGGTGTATTTGGACAATTTTGTCTGTATATTTTAAAAAGTTTTAGACAAAAGATTTAGTGTCATTTGCAGCAAATAAAATATGGTACATCAAGATTTGAGTCATAATAATTACAATAGTAGTTCATTTATAATAATAATAATAATAATAATAATAACAATACATTTTATTTATAATGCGCTTTTCTTAAACCAAAAGCGCTACAGTAAAATAAACAAAAAGAAAACAACAACACAAGGGCAATACAACAATTAGAGAAAAACAGCCTTAAATAAATGTGTCTTAATCAGCTTTTTAAAGTGTTCCAGTGTTGGTGCATTTCTGATGGTAGGAGGAAGCACATTCCATAGCTTGGGGGCTTTGTATGAAAAGGCTATTTCCCCCATGGTCTTAAGTTTACATGAGGGCTGATGTAGTAAAAGAGAATTAGAAGAACGGAGAGAACGTGATGGAGTATAATGGCTAATGAGATCACATAGGTACTCAGGTGCAGTCGCATGTAGCGCCTTGTATGTTGGTATAAGAATTTTGAAATCAATTCTCGCTTTTATGGGAAGCCAGTGCAACTGTGAAAGCACCGGTGTGATGTGCTCACGAGGAGAGGTACGAGTGAGCACATGGGCAGCAGAATTTTGAATGTATTGTAGCCTACTCAGAGATTTAGCTGGAAGGCCAGAGAACCAGGCATTACAATAATCTAGCCTAGTTGTAATAAAGGCATGTATTAGCCTTTCTGTGTCTGCAAAAGACAGAAAAGGTCTAAGTCGAGCAACGTTTCTCAGATGGTAAAAAGACGTTTTAGAGATGATTTTTATATGTGCTTTAAAAGTTAGCTGTGGATCAAAAATGACACCAAGATTCCTCATCTGTAAAGTTGGAATTACAATGCTGGAGTCAACAATCAAACTAATCTGCTCGGCTTTACGAGTAGCCGCCACCGTACCAATCTGCATCAATTCAGTTTTGGAGCCGTTCAGCTTGGGGAAGTTATTCTGCATCCATAAACTGATCTCCGCTAGACAACTACGCAGAGCTATTAATGAGCACTGAACATCAGGACTAGTGGTGATGTAAATCTGTGTATCATCCGCATAGCAGTCATACCCAAGACCATGTTTCCTGATGATCTGCCCAAGTGGAAGCATGTAGATGTTAAATAAAATTGGAACCAACACTGAACCTTGAGGAACTCCCTGTCGAACAGGCACGGTGTCAGATTTGTAATTACCCAAGCTTACAAACTGGGCACGATTCGTTAAATAGGACCGAAACCAACTGAGTACTGCTCCAGAGATACCCAGCCAATTTTCCAGCCTGTCTAGCAATAGAGAGTGGCATATAGTGTCAAAAGCAGCACTGAGGTCTAATAAGACCAAAATACTGCATGTACCTGAATCTGCCGCAGTAAGTAGGTCGTTTACAACCCTCACCAGAGCAGTCTCAGTACTATGGCCTTTTCTGAACCCAGATTGAAAAAGTTCAGAAAGACTATTTAGCGATAGGTAATGATTTAACTGAAAGCCCACAGTACGCTCCAGAACTTTAGCCAAGAATGGAAGGTTTATACAAAATGGAAGGTTTATACAAAATTAAGTTTCAATGAATGTGAAAATGTGGCACACGTTGTACAGATGGCTATGGAAGAGGTAGAAGCAGAGGAAGATGTCCAGAATGTATTGACACAGGAAATCCATGAGCTGATAGACATTCTTAGCAATCAAGAGGATGACTTCATCACCAAACTCAGTGGAATAATGGATGGCAGAGTGCTTGAGCAGCTATTGCACCTTGCTAGCCACAAAGAGCGCATTAAGGGGTTGTTGGATTACTTCAGGCTTGCAGACCCTGCTACTTGTGGACAATTTCTACAAATGGTCTGCATGAACTACGACATGCCAATGCGTCTGGAATCAAGACTGATGTCTGTGGCCGGACATGTGATCAGTAAGTATCAGCCCACTGATAATTCAGCAAATCAGTAAGACTGCTTTTTGGAAGTTAATTTGTTTGACTCATCAGGTGATCCCAGGCCTAGACCAGAAAGTAAACCCCCATCCCACTGTGATCCCGGTAATTCAACAATCATCACATTTTAGTGCAGCTGTTCAGTCAGTGAGAATATTTATTTCTTAGACTGTGATAACATAGTTAATGTTCATGCAGAAGTACAATAAGCTATGTACAAAAGTTGACTGTTAAATCTTCAGATAAACACAGAATACATATTACTATTAAGCGAGCAGCATTTTCATACATTGTGACTATTGTGCTTTTCTCGGGTATCCCCTATATATCCATTTTATAGTTTGTTGCCATTTTGTTTCCTTTTCAAGTAATGGAAAACAACAGTCAAACCCCAATTGATGAGTATATGCCATCTCAGGAGAGCTGTGTAAAACGCCCACGAAGGGGTAAATAATCCAAATTGTGTCAATTATCTTAATATCTCAATAACATTTGCCATGGGGTTTTAATTGGAAAAGACTTGCAAACTATGTGAACTACCTTTGTTATTCGATGATATGTAAATTGACTTTGTACTAATTTCAAACAAATCAAAGTAATCACAAAGTCCAAAAAAGAATTTAGCCAACCTAGTTATTAAGAATCTTAAAATGGCTAGTCGAGTAGCTGTTGAAGTCCGGTGTTTGTTGTGCGTAATATTTCAACTTTCAACTCAAGTGTTAGTGTGTTATTTTAAGTGTGTTCTTTTGTTTGCTGTTTTTTTGTGGTAAGATCACGTGGAAAACTACAAGGCTTCTCTTAGTCAATTTCTACGTCAGAGGTGGGAGAGGATGAGGCAAGTTCTAGTAAAGGAGGTTTGTCTGGAAGAGGCATGGGTCAGTCTGCGGCACAGAAACCTTGTTAGACCCAGAGACATGGCTGATGGAGGTCCAAGTCTCTCAGAGCTTCAGGAGAGGACCGAGTACGGGGCTGTAGAGGACAAGGTGACAGTTGCATCTCTCCTGCATTCAGCGACTCAGATCACACTGCTGTTGGGCCAGGCTGGCTCAGGGAAGACACTGCTGATGTACTGCCTAGGCCAGCGCTGGGCTCAGGATGCCTTTCCTTCGTATCAACTACTGTTTCTGCTCGAGTTCCGCCAGCTGAATCTTGTAGTACAACCACTGTCGCTGAAAGAGCTACTCTTTCGCTGCTTCCTTCCACCCGAGGGTGGGGAGGAGGCGGGAGTTGCAATACTTGACTTTATTCTCTTAAACCCTGAGAAAATATGCATTATCTTCGACGGTTACGATGAGTTTCACACTAAACTAAGCCACTTAGGGAGACCAAGCAGCTCCTTTGACCCACTGTGTCCTGTCCCCATGGCAGAACTGATCTCTGGTCTTTTAGGCGGCAAGATCCTCCTAGGATGCACCCTGTTGATTACCTGCAGGCCTCGGGATTTAACAGACCTGGAGACATTGGTTGACTCCACCCGCATTGGATGGCTGCTAGGCTTCAACCAAAGTAGTGTGAAAGAATATGCTGAACAGTATTTTCAGGACAAAGGTGAGGATCTGAAGGAGAAGGCTGTTGGTCACCTCCTGTCCAGCCACCAGCTTCTCACCATGTCTTACCTGCCTGCTCTCTGTCATATCTGCTGTGTGTGCTTGGACCACATGTTCTCCGGTGGTGTGTCACAGACACATGTTTTGCCAACCACCCTCACTCAGGTCTATCTTCAGATTCTCTGTGCCTTTCTGAGCCAATGTCCAGGGAGTGTCCCACCCCTGCTGGAGAAACAATGGACAGAGGTGACACAGCTAAGCCAACTGGCCATGAGTGGCCTGGAGGACAGCCGGATTGTATTTCTTTCGAAAGATGTTCCAACAGGCTTGCTGGACTTTGCCACTAAGGCTGGTCTTCTCTCATTGGTGGACCTGACACATGAGGATGGTTCTAAAGGCCAGGGCTGTGTATTCATTCACCTCACCATTCAAGAGTTTTTGGGCGCGCTACACATGATGACCAGCAAGGGCATCACAGAGGCCTCGCTCAGGAAGAAGTTCAACCTCAAGACCCGCTGGACCACAAAATCAGACCCAAAGACTGTCTTCACTGACTCCCTGCACCTGTTTTTGTGTGGATTTTCTGCCCCAGCATGCACATCCTACTTACTTCAACTTGTTAGGGGAGTGGGGGCAGCTGAGTGGGTAAACAAACGCCAGGCACTAGTCCTTAAATTGCTCCGGAGCCTGGCAGTGAGCACCACTTTGACTGGGCCAAAGTTAGTTGAGTTATGCCGCTGTGTCCAGGAGACTCAAGATGCCCAGCTGGCCAGGGAGGTGGTGGGTTCACGACCCTGCTTTGAGCTAAGGAACATCAGGTTAAATCCTGCGGATCTGGATGCAGTTGCCTTTGTTGTGTCCTCTGCTGGAGTAGGCTTTGGACTGGACTTTGGAGCCTGCTCTATGGAACTAGAGTGTCTTGAAATTCTACCCAGCTGCCAGCACATTGACTACCTAATGTGAGTTCATCACTCAACTATAAGTCATGTTCTATACACGAATATAAAGGAATATAGACATAATGGGTTTTTTTCTCAATCCTTCAGTTTTCGTGGCCGCAGATATGATGACAAATTTGCAGATAAGCTGTCATGCATCCTTTCCAGACTACCAACCATGAGAAGATTTGAGTGAGTTCACCGAGTTGCTGTTTTTTCAATAGATCATCTTTAAACAAATATTTTGTGGATGTGTATGTGACTGAAATATCAAATATTATTTTGCTGTTCCTTCCCAGATTTATCTGTGGTAACCTTACTGATGTGGGAGCTGCCAAACTTGCCAATGCCCTGAAAGGATGTCAACAGATCAAAGAGCTCAAGTAAAGTTTTATTACTTCACCTTAAGAACCAAATAATATTTTTTCGATTTCAACGTTATAAACCCTTGAATTCAGCAAAATAGATAATTTCATTTAGAACCATTTAATTTCCCATTTTAATTTCCCATTTTAATTTCCCATTTTAATTTCCTATTTTAATTTCCCATTCTAATTTCCCATTTTACATATGTATTAATATGACTGATAATTGGTATAAGTGGTATAAGTGGTAATAATGAGCAACTTCTGGTAAAGATGTCTATCAGGAACATACGTGTTTCTTCTGTTTCATAACCTAAAGTGGACTGGAATTGGCAGTATAATAAACATATAGAAAAACCATTGTCAGGATTGAGGCTTTCGAGCAGGTTGAGGACACAAACGCAGAGTGCTTTGCAATAACAGGGTTTAATTCTCCCAAAACAGGAACGGGTAGCTTCATACAAAGACAATCCTTAACACTTAACAGAAACACAGAAGAACAACATAATTAACAAAACCTCCCCTTAGTGAGACAGAACATACTAAACACAGAACACCAGAATAATCACGCAATACATAACAGGACCAGCAAACGCAAAACAAGAGAAACATACCTTAACAATGACCGACACTGAAAGACAGGAACCGACAGAACTAAGTACAGGGACTAACGAGCAAACACAACCCAGGTGCGGACAAAAACACAGGTGAACGAACAAGTCCCTAATTTTCCCTCTCTCCGGATGCGGGGGAGGTGTCATCACCACCATGGAGTGCGAGGACAGGGCTCTGTCCCTTACAGAATCCCCCACCAAGGGGCGCGGCTCCTGAAGCGCCCAAAACACAAAAGCAGATATAATCCAAGAGTTGGACATGGGCAGGACGGAGAGACGGGTCTCGGGCAGGACAGAGGCTGACAGGCCAGGAGGCCGCCCGGTCTGGTGGATGCCAGTCAGGAGACCGGACAGGTGGAGACGGGTCAGGAGACCGGACAGGCGACGACGGATCAGGTGGTCGACCCGGCGGGAGCAGGTCTGGAGGCCGGACAGGTAGAGACGGGTCATGGGTTCTACCCGGCAGGAGCGGGTCAGGCGGTCTGCCCGGTGGGAGCGGGTCAGGAGGTCTACCCGGCGGAAGCGGATCTGGAGATCGACCAGGAGACAGGTCGGATGCAGGTCAGGAGACAGGTCAGGAGGGGAGCGTGTCGACCCGGCGGATGAGGGTCAGGAGAGCGTGTCTGACCCGGCGGGAGCGTGTCTGGAGGTCTACCCGGCGGGAGCGTGTCAGGAGGTCTACTCGGCGGGAGCAGATCTGGAGGTCGGACAGGAGGGTGCAGGTCTAGAGGTCGACCAGGCAGAGACGGGTCAGGAGGCAGTGCCGGGGAGACGGGTCAGGAGGCAGGGCCGGGGAGACGGTTCAGGAGGCCGTGCCGGGGAGACGGTTCAGGAGGCCGTGCCGGAGGACACGGTTCAGGAGGCCGTGCCGGAGGACACGGTTCAGGAGGCCGTGCCGGAGGACACGGTTCAGGAGGCCGTGCCGGAGGACACGGTTCAGGAGGCCGTGCCGGAGGACACGGTTCAGGAGGCCGTGCCGGAGGACACGGTTCAGGTGGCCGGGGAACCGGCTTTGGCCCGACAACAGTCCTTGGCCCGGCAACAGTCCTTGGCCCGGCAACAGTCCTTGGCCCGGCAACAGTCCTCCTTGGCCCGGCCAGGATGACGGCCTCGGGCATTGGACGGGGCTCGAAGACAGGACGGGGACCGGACTGGAGTCAGGCAGGGGGACGGGACTGGAGTCAGGCAGGGGGACGGGACTGGAGTCAGGCAGGGGGACAGGACTGGAGTCAGGCAGGGGGACAGGACTGGAGTCAGGCAGGGGGACAGGACTGGAGTCAGGCAGGGGGACAGGACTGGAGTGAGCTCTGGGACAGGAGTGAGCTCTGGGTCTGGAGTGAGCTCTGGGTCTGGAGTGAGCTCTGGGTCTGGAGTGAGCTCTGGGTCTGGAGTGAGCTCTGGGTCTGGAGTGAGCTCTGGGTCTGGAGTGAGCTCTGGGTCTGGAGTGAGCTCTGGGTCTGGAGTGAGCTCTGGGTCTGGAGTGAGCTCTGGGTCTGGAGTGAGCTCTGGGTCTGGAGTGAGCTCTGGGTCTGGAGTGAGCTCTGGGTCTGGAGTGAGCTCTGGGTCTGGGACAGCTCTGGGTCTGGGACAGAGCTCTGGGTCTGGGACAGCTCTGGGTCTGGGTGAGCTCTGGGTCTGGGTGAGCTCGGGGACTGGGACAGACACGGGGACTGGGACAGACACGGGGACTGGGACAGACACGGGGACTGGGACAGACACGGGGACTGGGACAGACACGGGGACTGGGACAGACACGGGGACTGGGACAGACACGGGGACTGGGACAGACACGGGGACTGGGACAGACACGGGGACTGGGACAGACACGGGGACTGGGACAGACACGGGGACAGGCTCAGAGACGGGGACAGGCTCAGAGACGGGGACAGGCTCAGAGACGGGGACAGGCTCAGAGACGGGGACAGGCTCAGGGGGGACAGGCTCAGAGACGGGGACAGGCTCAGAGACGGGGACAGGCTCAGAGACGGGGACAGGCTCAGGACAGGCTCAGAGACGGGGACAGGCTCAGAGACGGGGACAGGCTCAGAGACAGGGGACAGGCTCAGAGGGAAACGGGGACAGGCTCAGACTGGGAAACGGGGACAGGCTCAGACTGGGAATCGGGGACAGGCTCAGACTGGGAAACGGGGACAGGCTCAGACTGGGAAACGGGGACAGGCTCAGACTGGGAAACTGGCTTAGGCAGGGAAACTGGGACTGGGACAGGCTCAGGCTGGGAACCTGGGACAGGCAAAGACACGGGGACTGGCTCTGGCAAGGACACGGGGACAGACTCGGGCAAGGAAACTGGAGGGAGCTCGGTGACTGGCCGAAGGTGTGGTGCACGGCGGAGAAGTTGTGCCCTCAGGTAGTCCAGGAGCTCAGGGCAGAGATCTTCTTGTCCCCTCCTCCACACGAAGAACTCCTGATGCCACCACCTCCTTTCATCGTCCATCACCGCCACCTCCTGGACCCAGGCCAGAAAGTCGACAAATACCCCCAGATCCTCCCGTAGAGCCCTCTCCAAGGCCGGGGAGGTAGCCGATGGTGGCGTGGGCCTGGAGGACACCGGATAGACCGGTTCATAGGGGCCCGTTTCGAGCGGCGGGGCGGCAGCCATCTCATGCTGCGGGGCGGCGGCCATCTCATGCTGCGGGGCGGCGGCCATCTCATGCTGCGGGGCGGCGGCCATCTCATGCTGCGGGGCGGCGGCCATCTCATGCTGCGGGGCGGCGGCCATCTCATGCTGCGGGCGGCGGCCATCTCATGCTGCGGGCGGCGGCCATCTCATGCTGCGGGGCGGCGGCCATCTCATGCTGCGGGCGGCGGCCATCTCATGCTGGGGGCGGCGGCCATCTCATGCTGCGGGGCGGCGGCCATCTCATGCTGGGGCGGCGGCCATCTCATGCTGCGGGGCGGCGGCCATCTCATGCTGCGGGGCGGCGGCCATCTCATGCTGCGGGGCGGCGGCCATCTCATGCTGCGGGGCGGCGGCCATCTCATGCTGCGGGGCGGCGGCCATCTCATGCTGCGGGGCGGCGGCCATCTCATGCTGCGGGCGGCGGCCATCTCATGCTGCGGGACGGCGGCCATCTCATGCTGCGGGGCGACGGCCATCTCATGCTGCGGGGCGGCAGCCATGGGTGGTGAGGTGGGGGACAGAAACGTGGAGGTTGAGACGGGAATCAGCTGGAGGGTGAAGGGATCCCACCGGAACTCCCCCTCCAGGTACTCCTCATCCTCGGACTCGTCCTCTGGCTCGGAGTCCTCTGCTTCATAGGGCTCTATGTAGAGCCCGTGCATTAACCCCTCGTCGGGGTTTTCGAGCCGTAGGCTGGCCCACGATACTGCACCCTGCTGTGTCCTCTCTTTTGGGTCGGTCATTCTGTCAGGATTGAGGCTTTCGAGCAGGTTGAGGACACAAACGCAGAGTGCTTTGCAATAACAGGGTTTAATTCTCCCAAAACAGGAACGGGTAGCTTCATACAAAGACAATCCTTAACACTTAACAGAAACACAGAAGAACAACATAATTAACAAAACCTCCCCTTAGTGAGACAGAACATACTAAACACAGAACACCAGAATAATCACGCAATACATAACAGGACCAGCAAACGCAAAACAAGAGAAACATACCTTAACAATGACCGACACTGAAAGACAGGAACCGACAGAACTAAGTACAGGGACTAACGAGCAAACACAACCCAGGTGCGGACAAAAACACAGGTGAACGAACAAGTCCCTAATTTTCCCTCTCTCCGGATGCGGGGGAGGTGTCATCACCACCATGGAGTGCGAGGACAGGGCTCTGTCCCTTACAACCATCATCAATGACAATCTACTATGGAGAAGATTATGGACAATATTTGCCTGATCTTGTTTAATTTATTTTAAGAGTTGAATCAAGAAAATAAACATCAGTTATTAAATACATCACTTGACATGGTGGGGTGGCAAAGATGTCAATAAATCAAAATCATAAGTTATAACCTTGGTAAACGCTACATTACCACATTAGCCATAAAATTGTGTTGTATATTGTGTTGTATTTGTGTTTAAAAGATTTGGAGTATAAAGTGTTGTGTTGTCTCTGACAGTTTCAGTGACAACTGCCTGACAGACAGAGGAGTCATGGAAATTACTGACATCTTTTCAAAATTGCCTTGTCTTACTTCAATTTCGTGAGTCAAAATGTCTTTGATTTGTTAGTTTTTGTAGCATGATCTAGGCCAAATAGTTGTATTATGTATGTTTGTAGCACAAATTTGACATTTGAGCAAGTTTGTATTTTACGTTACAGATTGGGAAGGAATGACTTGGCTCTGGAAAGTATCTTCACCCTTTTAGAAAAAATGACTTCCTGTGCCTCCATCCAGGGTCTGTATGTTGAGTAAGTTTGGACAATAACCACTTCCTGTTCAAAAACTGAATGTCCTGTTGCAATTACCCTAAATTGGTCTAAGAAAACAAGACACATACTGGTTGTTATGTAAACAGTTTTTTGTTCTTTTTGAAGTGGAATAAAGGATATCAATATCCAGTTTTTTCCATGCTCAGAATTAAAACGGTATGAACAATTTCATTTGTCTTGGCATAATATGCTTGATTTGATCACAAGATCACCCAAGCCCACTGTTGTTTATTTATTGTTAAACGTACTATCAGACCCAAGGCAGTGGTCATACAATGTTGAGATAATGTTTATTTTAATAAATTGTTTTTCTTTGCTAACTTTGTGGGATAATACTGTAGAATATCATTCATCATCTCTATATCTTTCACTTTCTGTATCTCTTAATTATAGAACTGGCCTGGTTGTCAGGTAAAACTATCTGTTATTTTTATATATAATTCAGGATACATTGTTAAATAAATGCTGATTTTAAATGTAGCCTCTGAATATGTTGCTGCTGCATTACCTTATCATTATGTCATCCAGCCTGTTGAACTGCAGCTTCTCTACTGACCAAATGAACAGACTGTGTCAGTTGCTATCAAGATGTTCTGACTTCTCTGAACTGGAGTAAGTGAACATGTGCCCAAGAAAAGTATATTTGAGCAAGTAAAATCAGACAGTGGACTTTTTCTGTTGATTCTTGGGGGAAAAATTGATAAGTGGCATATTTTATTTATTTTGATTTGATGTTGTTACATTACAAAATGTGGGAAAGTTCAAGTGGGGTGAATAGTTTTGAGAACCACTGTATGTTGTAAATTTTCTGTTATCTCTGCAGTCTGTCAGGAAGCCAAATGAAACCTGATACTCTCAAGGCCTTGACGGACTCCCTACACAAGCTGAACATCTCCAAACACATTCTGTAAGACAGCTAATTTGTTTCAAGTGCTTTATTTTTTTAATGAAATGATTTTGTGCCAGTCTCATATCATGTTTATACTGATAAGTGTAACCTAATGGTTTGGATGTGTGCTGACAGTTTGAACGGTAGCTTGAAATCTGTTGAAGAGCTGATGGTTCTGACCAGCTGCCTGTCAATATGTCCTGATGTGGATGAAGTGAACATAAGGTACTCTTTTTTAAATATTGTCTATGGATATGTATACATTTTAAATCAAAGTTTATTTTCAGTTGTCATTAAATTACTAATGTATCCCAATACAGGCTTCAAGACCCTGTGAATGTTTCCATCATTTTCACTGGAAAGATCGAGAAACACATGATTTCAAAAAAACTTTTGTATGTACACTATTTTAATTTGTGTATTTACTATGTAATATTTCCAAGGTGGCTAAAGGATATAAAGTAATGTCAACTTTTCATTGTTCTTTGACGTGATCTCTTTGGATTACAGTATGATTGGCTGCAGTCTCCGCTCTGCTCACTTGAAACTTTTGTGTGAAAATTTGAATAACTGCTCTTCGCTGACTTTTCTGGAGTAAGTACTCTCAGAGAGGGTTCTAGAATTAGAGACAGGCTGTAGAGTATTTTTTAGATTTGGGTTCTGAAGAGTTTTATAACATTTGGGTTCTAAAAAGTTTTATAACATTTGGGTTCTGAAAAGCTTCATGTTTCTACATCGGTTTGTTTTTCAGCATTTCCAAAAATGCTCTGGGAAACAAAGGTCTGAAGAAGTTGCTAGAACTCTTACCTCAGCTTAGCACCATCCAGGAAATCAAGTAAGAATTGTTTAGCTAAACAATTGCACATTGTTGGTTTAACTTCTCTGTTCTCTTTTTCTGTTTTTGTCATTTTAGTACAACTTTATTTCTGGCTATAAAACCATTGTTTTTTTTAGTGTAAGTGAAAATGCAGTCAACATGGATGGGGTGGTGTTTCTAGCAGGCAGACTTTGCTCAAATAGGAACATGAGCGAAGTGAATATCAGGTATAAACATATACTTTTTCTATCCATACATCCAGCTATCTATCTCTCCTTTTCCAAGTTGTCCTTTTGAGGTGATAATTAACTATCCCATTATATTTGTATCAGTCATAGGGGAAAGAAGAAGCTATTGTTGATTTTCCAGACCAGTAGAAGGTAATGTTGCCTTTTTAATTTACAGGACATTTCAATTAAAAAACAAGAGGAAATCTTTCAGAAGGGAAAAATTCTAAACGTACAATAACCTGTTTGCATATCACAGCACTCAGTCTTTTTGGGTAGGAGTCACTTCTTGACGTGGCAATATCTGCCCACTCTTCTTTGCAATCTTCTCAATCTTCAGCTTTCTAACGGAAGCCTAAAGTTTTGGTGCTAAAATTCCCTGGTATTTGGAACTGTTCATAACTCCCTCCATCCTGACTAAGGCCCCGGTTCCAGCTGAAGAAAAACAATACTTCACTCTGGGTATGGTGTTCTTTGGGTGATGTGCAGTGTTGTTTTTGCACCAAACATACCTTTTGGAGTTATGGCCAAAAAGTTCAACCATGGTTTCATCAGACCATAACACATTTGCCCACATGCTTTTGGGAGACGTGATGTTTGTTTTTGCAAACTTCAGCTGAGCTTGGATGTTTTTCTTCATAAGAACAATCTTCTCTTGCAACCCTACCCCATAGCCCATCATATGAAAACATTGGGAGATTGTTGTCGCATGGAGCACACAGCCAGTACTCTTGGAAGCCAACCTGACCAGTTTTCTTCTTGTCTTTTCATCAATTTGGAAGGGATGTTATACCATTTTTTCTCCGGTCTTCACTGTGTTCTGTGGTATATCTAATGCTTTGGAAATTCTTTTATATCCTTCAACTGACTGATATTTTCAACAATGAGATCCCTCTGCTGCTTTGGAAGCAAACTGCGGACCATGCAACGAAAATGTCAGGAACATCTTACTCCAACATCTGACCTTTATTTGTGATTAATCAGAGTCAATTTAAATGATGGCAGGTGTCTAATGACTTCAATTTAACATAAGGTCGTTTTTTATATTTCCCCCTCAAAGATTTCAGTTTGTTTTTCATTTGAATTGTTCACGTTATAGGTCAAGCTAAAGTTCTTGACATGATTTATTTTTGTCAATTTTTTTCACATCACAAAAACAGCTGTGTAGAGTTTTTATATGCACTATATATATATATATATTAGGGCCGTCAATTTATTTAAAAAAATTAACTAATCAATCGCACAATCCTGTGATTAATCGCGATTAATCGCATTTTCCTCAAGTTGTTTGAAACAATGAAATAAATCAATTAACACAATGAAGTATATTTTAAATACATTATTTTATGATAGTCTCTCCTGTGAACAATACAGAATAGTCATTCTTATAAGATATAGCAACTTTATAAACAAAGTGTTGAAGTGCAAGTTATATATTTAAACCCTGAAGGTTATCAAAAATACTGGATCATCTTGACAATAGTCCAAATGAAAAAAAACATTTTCAAAAACAAAATGACAAAGTGTAAGGTGAAACCATCAATGTCAAAGATAGATTATTTTTGAACGTAAGCCTATAGGCCAAAATAATTGCACTATATGTAAAGTTGCCAGATTAATTTTAAAGAAGTCTATAACAGCCTTTGTAATATGAATGACAAACAGAATGAAGTGAAATTAAGTTTGGTGATGTCGGGTTGGTTAGGGTCTCCATGAGAGTGACGTTCTCTGCTTTCTCCAGCAGGTTATGTCTCAAAACAATTGTTTTAGAGGGTAGATTGTATGATGGGGATCCCAATGCAATTGGAATGATTTATTTTAGTCCCTCGTCTTCTACTGTGTTTATCGGGCGGATTGGCGGATTGCAACATCAATAATGATCGGGTGTTTCTGTCCTATATACTCTCTAGTAACGTAAATAATGACCCTGTGTTTTGCTTTTATATGATAAACTAAAGACGAGCTGCTTCTATGGTATTTGAATTCGGCTTTGCAAACCGAAACCGAAACTTAATAAAGTGGTGCGTTAATTGCGTTAAATTATATTAACGCGTTAAAAATTTGAAATTAACGCATCAGATTAACGCGTTAAATATCCCAGCCCTAATATATATATATATATATATATATATATATATATATATATACTGTATGTATATATACGTTGGACGGTGTATTCTGAACACTTCACTGAATCACTTTCATTCCAGATTACAATCAGGATCACTCCGGGCCGCACCAGATAAGGAGCAGGATCAGAAGTTCAGGTAGGTTTTTCACAAAAAAACTGCTATTTCAATTTCTCCAATGTACTGTTTTAATGTCACATCTTTAATAAAAATGTTGTTTGCAGCCTAACCCACAGCAGTATCCAGTCCGGTGACATGGCAAAGCTGTGTGGAAGACTGCTACAGTGTCTTGGCCCCCTGGTGTTAGAGTGAGTTGTCATGCAATGTCCTGTTTGTCTGTGTCTGGTCTGGGGTCTGCAGGGTTAACTTGTAAACACTAGGATAGTATTTGTTTCACGCGGATGGGGATCTCTCATTTGATTCTCTACCTGGTGTCTGCTGTCACAGTTTCTCCCATGGATTCCTGAGAGATGATGCTATTGAAAGTCTTATGGGGATGCTGCCTAATATGACATCTCTTCAGCTCCTCAAGTGAGAATAATTTAGATTGATCTGTCATGATCATTTCAGGGTAAAAAAATGATAATACATTCTTATGGGTCTTCACTACTTCTCTCCGTCCTCACTTAGTTTGAGCCATGTCCAGATGTCCACAAATGGAGCATTGTTATTGGTCAGATCGCTGATTAACTGCCATCGAGTAAGAGCTGTGGAACTCAGGTACCGATGCCTTAGAATGTGGTTCATACATTTGGTTTATTATGTATAAACAGATTATATATGAATTACCTTTTTGTCCTTTTAAGGCCCCAAGGAGAAGCCTTCATCAAGTTTGCCAACATAAATACAGAACAAGCAACTTGCAGGTATATGTGGTATTGATATTGTTCACAAATAAGAATTATTACTAGTATTACAATAGGTAATTATTAATATTACTGTTATATCTTATAAATAATATACTCCATTCTCTTAAAAAAAGTTTTCCCCTGTTGATCTGCCTTCTATGCAGACTGACTCAATACACACTGACAGTGATTGATGTGGAGAAACTCACTTGGATCCTGGAGCAATGTCCTCATCTGTCAGAACTGGAGTAAGTGTCTGTGTCTCCTTTCAAAACCACCCCAGTCCTTGGGTCACACCTCTCACATTTGAGAATTTTTTTTTTTGTTCAATTCTTGCATTGATTTCACAGAAATACATGACACTACTAGCGTATTACTTAGCCTCAACCAATGTTAAAACTATTTTCCCTTGCTAAAAAAGTGGCTATTTGTTAACACATTTTCCACCAACATTTCTCCTTATGGAAAATATGCTGTTGTTTTTACTGGTAAAGTTTATCTCATAACCATCTGAGAGACGAGGGAGTGAAAACCTTTGCTGATTCCCTGCCAAGGATCCGGATTTCCAGCTCAGTAAAGTAAGACTTATTACAACACAATATCTTTAATAAATCCATGCAGTGGACTCCGTTAGCAGCTTTCGCTGCTCAATTCTACAAAGGTAAACATCTGTCAATTTACCAGATCTAATTCAAACCCTATACAGTATTGCATCATCAGTGGTTATGGGGGTTTGTTGTGATTCCTTTTCTCTTTGCAGGCTCAATGATAACAAACTTAGCCAGATGGGAGTCCTTTACCTGGTGAACACAGTGATGACCTGTGAGAAGGTGGTTTCTGTGGAAGTCAGGTAAAGTTTTTGAACCATAGCATGTTTGCATGGAGTACTTTTACTTGCCTAATCCATAAAAACTAAATCAGTGTCATGTTTTATACCTTTCTGTAGTCTTGGAACTGAAGAGAGGTCGCTAATATGCTTCAAAGAGCAAAGCGATCCTCGCAAAACTTTAAGGTAGGACAAGAAAACTAGCAACAATCTACTCATAAATGTAGGTTGCTACACAAACACATTCTCATTGAGCTATTGGAGCATAACTTACATACAAATCATACTTAAATGATTGCCAGTATATATTCCCACTCATAGACTGACAGATCTACTATCTATTTACAATAGCACAATTAAAAACAATTGGTCAACGAAGTGCACGTTTGTTGGTCTGCCATTTTCAGACATTTATTTGCAGGCAGCAATGTAATGTACTGCCAACCCACACCTAAGGAGGATGGGGAGTCGATTTGAGAGTGTTTTGAAACCTTGATTAACGTGCAATCCCAAATTTCATAGCAGTTTATTATGTTACTTTATGTCGCTGTACAGTTTCTTCATTGCCGGTAGTTGATCAGTTACCATGATCAAATGTCAATCTTAGAGCCAGATAGCAATTTAGAGCCAGATAGCAAAACATTTTAGTACATGTTGTAATTTAGTATATTTTGATTGATTGGCCAGTTTGATGCAGAGACTTCTCAACTCTAGATAAGACAAGGCATGGTAATGTTAGGTCACTAAAAACAGTTGCCATTAAGCCTCTATTTAATAAGAGAACACTGGATGCCGCTATTTTGAGCAACTATAAACCTGTATCAAATCTACCTTTTAGCCAAGATTATTGAGAAGCTTGTCTTTCATCAACTCAGAAAAAATATGAACTCAAGTAGTCTCTTACACAAATTCCCATCAGGCTTCCGACCTCACTATAGTACTGAAACGGCTTTGATAAAAGTAATAAATTATATATGACTGAATACTGATTCGGATAAACTGACAGTTTAGGTTCTCTTAGATCTTAGCGTAGATCATATAACACTTCTGGACAGGCTGGAAGGACTTTCTGGGACAGTCCTTAATTGGTTCAGTTCTTAATTAGATTACTTTGTCACCTTCGGCAATCATGAATCTGATAAGGTGGCTACATGTGGAATTCCCCAGGGATCAGTTCTCGGACTACTCTTGTTGAATCTCTATATGCTACCTCTGGGCTAAGTTCTACAGAACAACAACATTAACTTCCATAGTTATGCAGATGATATTGGAATATATATGGCTCTCGAAGCATATGACTGCAGCTCATAAGATTCACAGTGTCACTGTATAGATATATCAATTGCTGGATGAACCAAAATTGTCTACAATTCAACCCAAATAAAACAGATATTATTGTGTTTGGCAACAGAAATATAAGAACTAATATTATGGTGTAATGATAGATTCAGATCTCACATTCACCAGTCATATCCAAGTGTTCACCAAAACAGCATTCTATTATCTTAAAAATATAACCAACATTAAAGTCCTGGTGTAAAAAATATCAAAAGAAGCTAATCCATGCATTTATCTCCAGTAAGGTTGACTGGGCTCTTATCGGGACTTCCTAAAAAGACTGTAAAACAGCAGCAGCAGCTGCAGCTGTTTGAAAACTATAAACCGAACAAATCTCATAGATCATTGAACTCAGGACTGCTAGTATAGCCCAGATTCAAAACTAAACATGGTGAAAATTCATTAGCATTTAAGCTGCATGCAACTGAAATATACTACCAGAAGATAAAAAAGAAGATAAAAAACAGCTTACTGTACAACAATAATGCCTTGGTCATTATTTGGTTCAAATGTGTTTCTATTGTAAACAAGTCCTTGGTTCCAGATGTGATAAGGTGTTCTTATTACAGTGACAAGTGACTCTGTCTCTCACTTTTATGTTTCCTGGACCATGCAGTCTGAGAGAGTGTCATTTTGGGACAGACCAGCTGCAGGGACTAGCAGACATTTTGACACGATCTGCTGCTTATCTGGTCAAACTGAGGTGAGAATGAGACTGGAAGAAATGCTTGATCTTTGAGATTATGAACGAGCAATGTGTCAATGTGTCATATGTAAAAAAGGGTGAAATAGGAAAATTATTTTAAACACGAATGTACAGAATGATGTCCAATATAAGAAAAGGGCCGTGTTATTCTTTGGTTCTGGTTCTGGGCGATGATACAGTGTGAGTAATCATGTTTTTTTCTATTGGATTTAGTGGAGTTAGGGGCTGGTCTTACCATGGTTGGTTGGCTGCACTGCTTATTAATGTATAATAATTTTGGGATTTACATATGGTTAGCTCAGGTAAGCAACATAAAACATTAAGGTTATATCGACTCTCATGTTTCACAAAATATCTATATTGTGTTATTGAAAAAAAGAAAAATTAAGGTAGTATAGATTCGATTTCTAGTTCAAGTAACACATTTTTGTTGATGGATCATCATTCTGAATCTAATGTCAGTTGCTGTTATTGTGTAATAACAGCAGCAAGATATTGTGTAAATTAAGAGACAGATAACCACAAGCTTCTACCCCTGAAAAGTCTACTCTCTTTGCTTTAGACAGTTAAAACATGTTACACTCAATATGGTGGAAATGAATGTTAGTTTTTTATAAGTTTTAGTTTCAATGTCCAGATTTAGTTTCAATGTCCATGCTCGACTAAATTACTTACATATGATGTATTAGTGTGAAAAATATTGCTTTCACTGACCTTTATATAGATTAAACATTAACTGTTTACAATATGCTTTTTATGGACAAACAAGGTAAAAACTCTTTGCACGAAATACAATAAATGACAAAAGTTGACAGGACTGTAGGACTCCACTTTCCTGTAACATCCTGCTTGGAGTAAAACCTCCTGGACAGCGAATATAAATCTTTGAAGTGAGCTCCATACAAAGACAAGTTATTACATGTATAGTGACTACTGTTTTGAATGGTTTTGTTGTTGTTGTTTGTACATTGATTTTTCTGCAGTTTAATTAACAATGGACTGAGTGTTGAAGTGATTACAGACTTGTTTAAGCAGCTGAGGTGTGGTAACATCCAATGCTCAATCAGGTAAGGAGGAGGATATTGGCAGAGTGTGTTTGTATGTATTTGTGTGTGAAGGGTATCCATTGTTATGTGTTAGCGTGTATTATTCCAGCGACGTTTTTCCCCAACCAGCATTGAGGAGACATGGATTAAAGCTGAAGCGGCTGTAAACCTGGTCTCCTGCTGTCTGAACCAGAATCCCAAGATACAAACTATTAGGTAAGACTTCAAATACAGTACAGCCAGTGTTAACAATAGAAAATTCTGTTCATAATTATGCAAATGTGTCATTGTGTTTTGCAGGGTGAACAAAAATGCCTTGTACATTACTTTGGAAGAATGCACAAATCACGAAGCAACCAGGTGACAGTCGGAAATGCATTTACACTGCCTACTGTATTTACAAACTATTTACGAGATAAAGAAACGCCTATTTTCGTTGTGATTGGGCAGCCTTTCTTTGTGTTTCAGTGGTGACTCAACAGACATGGATAGCTCTCTGTCAACCATGACAATCAGGTGAAATGTTATTCCGGCATTCCCAGTATTGTGTGGATGCTTCCATATGAGAGGGCATCTGGGTGAGAGAGTAGAGATAAAGAGAGAGAGACCACGAGAGCGACAATACCTTACCCCTGCAGCTAAATATATTTGGTTAAAAATTTCCATTTCAATTTAGTCCACTATATGCTTCCATATGAGAGTGCATCTGGGTGAGAGAGTAGAGATAAAGAGAGAGACCACGAGAGCAACAATACCTTACCCCTGCAGCTTGTTCAATTATCAACAACAACAGTTTCAGGGAAATAACAAGCCTAAAGCAGCTTGAAGTGTTTGAAGTGACGCAAAAAAAACCTTGCTACAATATTTGTGATGCAAAATGCAAAGCTGTCCATGGTTACACGTCTAACTAAGAAATATTTCTTAACGCCGAAGCAGGTTCCGTACTTCGAATATAAAAGCTAAGTCGCCCGCATCAGCCCCAGCTAATCTTTAAAAAAATAACTGCTAGAGTAGCCTAGTTCATTTATATAGTAGTTCAGAGCTGTATATTGTTTTATTTTTATACCCTGTTCTTTGTTCATTTGTCTGAAATTTCTGAGTGAGAAAAGGACCCTGTATATATATATTGTTGTCTCTTGTATCTTTCAGCTTGGTGGACTGTGAAGTTCAAGGGCGTCACCTAGTGTCACAGCTGACTATCATTCATAAATGTGTTCTGCTACAGGAGCTAGAGTAGGTATCTTCGACAGGCATCTAGGACTACCCTGGAATTGTAATTAAAATGTTGATAATGTCTAATTAAGTTAACTATTTTTTTCTCTGTAGTTTATCACACAACTGTCTTGGTCAAGCAGGAGCGGAGTGGCTTTGCTCTGTTCTACCATCTTTAACTAGTCTGAGGACACTCAGGTAAGGCTGATGCTGTTATGTATTTTTGACTCAGAAGGGCTTTACATGATTTTGTCGACCAAGGATACCGGCCCTGAATGCCACACAGGTGGTTCATTTTACGGCCGGAGACGTACCCACCGCTCCTGTGGTGTCTCCGACCTACCCACTCACACTGCTCCGATGAATCCGATTTGCCCCCTGTGGAATCCACTCACCGTCTGGCTCTGCTGGCTGTCGTAGGGGCTTAGCATTCTGTCACGGTTGCTGTATGGTGTAGTGTAGTAGCAAGACATTTGCCAAGCCACAGAATCCGTTCAACATGTTTATTAAGGAACAAAACAAACCGAGAACGGCGAAAATGCTAACTGGTATTAACGAAAATGAAAGTGCGCATATAGCGTCTTATAACTAAACATTTCAAAACCAAAGTAGCACTAGAAATATACTCACTCATCTCAATATAAACATGTGAAATTAAACAATGCTAAGCAAGGAGTGACTTGCTAGCAACCCCTTTATATCCCAACTCGACCAAGGATGAATATTGATAGGCCGGAAAAATAAAAAATATAAACATTCTTTTTCTGTAGTCTTGAATCAAAAGAAATGTCTGAAGAGGTAGTTTTGCTGTTGGCGGATGGCCTGTTGCAAGCTGAAAGCATTGAGAGCTTGAAGTAAGTTATAATTTCCCTACACCCTCAGATGTTTTCTCTACCAATCTCACTGGTCACCACGTCTCTTTCAGTTTGTCTGGCCATGTGATCAGCGACAGAGGAGCTGTTGTTCTAACTAGAACACTTCAGAAGCTTCCCAATCTCAGATTGATTAAGTAAGGTATTTTTTTCTCTACCAATCTTCCTGTAGACATTAACTGGCAGGTGACACTACAGTACTAATAATACTCCATCTGTTCGTTCTTTAGTCTATCCCAGTGTTATGGCTGGACAGAAGTAGGGGCAATGGACATTGTCCGTGGGCTTGGACAGTGCCATTCTTTGGAAGGGATCTGGTAAATACCGTTTAGACATCATACTCTTGAACAAATGCAGCATGAACACTAGTGTAGCAGAGAACACAGTAGAACAGTAGTTATTACCGATGGGTAAGCAAGTAGCATGAGTAAAATATATCTGTCCTGTCTACAGCCTCGAGTCAGTACAGCTGGATGAAGTGAGCATTGAATGCATGGCCTGTGGACTCCAGGCTATGACCTCCTTAAAGAGGCTTAAGTGAGTAGAACTCAGTTGGTAGAGCATGGTGCTTGCAATGCCAAGTTATTGATTCAATTCATAGAGGGGCCGAAGACAATAAAGTATACAAATGCACTCACTAATATATATTGGTGTGGATAATAGTGTCTGCCAAGTGACTTAAATGTTGAGCTATCTTAATAAGAATTTAGTGGGCTTTACCTACCTTAGATGTGTAAAGACTAGTGCATGTAGATAGATGTAAGTAGGTACCAACCTTAGATGGATGAGATGACAACTAACCTTAGATAAAAGTAAAAGATTACAAACCTCAGATAATTGTTACATTTTTAGATGATGCGTGTTATCTTTACCAATGATTGGTGATCTGTTCCGTAGTCTGAATAACACAGTTACCATGGCGACTGGATCAACGGGGGAGGGGGCCACAATGGCCCTGCTGGCCTCTATGGATAGGCTCAACAGAATGGAGGAGATAGAGTGAGCAAAATCTTATAACAGAAATGTCAAGTAGTATGGGCTAGCTGTCTGGGTTGACATGGTCTTATCAATGTGTCTGGCCTGCAGGTTGGAGGGGATGAGGATGGCAGATGAAGGAGTGGGGAAGCTAATCAAACATCTGCCAACCTGGAAAGGCCTGAGAAAGATCAGGTAAACTAATGATTATTGATCTGTAAAAAATTGGCTGGGAAAAGGCTTTGGGTTAAAAATAGCCTACATAATGAATGTGTCAAATGAAGATATGCATCAGTAATCTGTTGAAGTAACCAATCGTACCAATCTGTGAAACTGCCAACTAATATTTGAATGGGTTTTATTGTGGTGTGCATGAAGTTAAAGGAAGAATATTTAATAGTTCTGTATTAAAGCGGTAATAAACTGCTATAATGGGGAGATTGGTTTGTTAAGACACAACTCTGGCAAACCACAGTTAATCTGCCATCTATACTGGACAGTTATTCCAGAATCCATTGGATTGTAGTATGCTGTTGTATTGCAGGGGTGGTGGAGTTAGTTAAGAATCTCTACAATATAACATTGTCACGAAACTGCATGGGTGTAGTGCGAGTGAAAGCCATGTGCAGAGCCAGGTAATCCGTTAAAGACAGGTTTATTTCCTCATAAACATAAAACAAACCGAAAACGCCGACAAAAGTCTAAATGGCTAAACTGAAATGAAAGTGTGCATATATAGGGTCTTATAAATAGACATTTCCAAAACCATTGCAACCTATTAATACCAACACTCACCCCTAGAATGCCGTGTGACATGGAACAATGCTAAGCAAGAAGTGACTTGCTAGCAACCCCTTTATATCCCCACTAATGACAAATAGAACACAGCCGTGAAGACAAAATGTAAACAAAGGCTGTGCATCACCAAAATAGGACCGTGTAGCAACGCCACCTAACCATTTGTGACAGTATCCCCCACTAAAAGGCTAGCTCCCAGATAGCCGACACAAAAAATAAAGGGAGCAAAAGGCGCGGACCCCAAAGTCAAACCCCACGGGGGGAAGAGTCAGCGGGTCCAGCCCTTTATGGGCCTTGGCGGTTTAACCACTATCTTGGGCGGCAACCGCGGGGGTGGCGGCTTAGCCGGAGGCCAAGCAATGTTTATTGTCCGCTTTCGGAGGCGACCCGGGACAGCGGGTCCTGCCCCTTACGGGCATCGTTGGGCTGACAGCCATCTTGGGCTGCTGAAGGAGGGAACACTCTGGAAGCTCTGGCAGGTGAAAGAGGGGACACTCTGCGAGCTCTGGCAGGTGAAAGAGGGAACACACTGGGAGCTCTGGCAGGTGAAAGAGGGGACACACTGGGAGCTCTGGCAGGTGAAAGAGGAGACACTCTGGGAGCTCTGGTAGGTGAAAGAGGGGACACTGTGGGAGCTCTGGCAGGTGAAAGAGGGAACACTCTGGGAGCTCTGACAGGTGAAAGAGGGGACACTCTGGGAGCTCTGGTAGGTGAAAGAGGGGACACTGGGAGCTCTGACAGGTGAAAGAGGGAACACTCTGGGAGCTCAGGTGAAGAAAGGAGGGGCCACCAAGGAACCCAGGCGGAGGAGGGAGGGGCCACTCCGGGAACTCAGGCGGAGGGAGGAGGGGACGCTCCAGGAGCTCAGGCGGAGGGAGGGAGGAGCCACTCAATACACTCAGGTTGAGGGGGGAGGGGCCAATCGTCGACAGCCTCATGCCGAGGGGGAGGGATGACTCCAAGGCCTCATGCTGTGGGGGGAGGGACGACTCCAAGGCCTCATGCTGAGGGGGGAGGGACGACTCCAAGGCCTCATGCTGAGGTCTCTGGGTCCTAGGCTTTGGTGGACGGACTTTTGGCTGCAGATCCAGGGCTCTTGCTGGCCCTGTCTGCAACCCCGGAGCAGTGGGTGGGTGTTTTCGCGGCACCAGGGCGGTGGGTGTTCTCTCCGCGGTCTTCCCAGAACACCCCGTTAGCTCCCCCCAAAAAATTATTTTGGGGCGCTTCCGGGATGCCCTCTTTGCTTCTCTATGGAAGGACCGAGGACCCGATGTAACCGGCCCTGAATGCCACACAGGTGGTTCATAAACAGCATACGGCCGGAGACGTACCCACCGCTCCTGTGGTGTCTCCGACCTACTCCACTCACACTGCTCCGTGGGGCGACGGTGAGCTTCATCCGACGGGGCGCTATAGCTTGCCCCCCTGTGGAATCCACTCACCGTCTGGCTCTGCTGGCTGTCGTAGGGGCTTAGCATTCTGTCACGGTTGCTGTATGGTGTAGTGTAGTAGCAAGACATTTGCCAAGCCACAGAATCCGTTCAACATGTTTATTAAGGAACAAAACAAACCGAGAACGGCGAAAATGCTAACTGGTATTAACGAAAATGAAAGTGCGCATATAGCGTCTTATAACTAAACATTTCAAAACCAAAGTAGCACTAGAAATATACTCACTCATCTCAATATAAACATGTGAAATTAAACAATGCTAAGCAAGGAGTGACTTGCTAGCAACCCCTTTATATCCCAACTAATGCCTAAGTGCTAACAGCTGTGACGAACCTAACCGCTGACAGCTGTGACAAAATGTAAACAAAGGCTGTGCATCACCGAAATAGGACCGTGTAGCAACGCCACCTCACCACCCGTGACACTATTAGCATTCCATTCCAGCATTTTCTGCTTACTAAGCTGGTACAATGGACTGATGTTTCACTTCAAATAATGTGCACATTTCCCTCTTATTGGTAAGAAGAGCAGAGTGTTGACCTGAATCTACAATGCCAGAAAGTATTCAGAATTTTTCCACTTTTGGTTGTGTTTGTGTGTTGGAAATGAATAACCATTAATACTCTCTGGAACAAATCAAACCAGAATCAAATGTATCCTTCTATTAGACAGGAAGGCAGTTGGTCAGTTTACAATGTAACACCCTCTGGTCCGGTTCCTATCTCCCCCTACTTCTCACATTCCTTTGTCTGTGCCCTTTGGCTCATTCAGAGAGATTGTATTGTAAAAGAAACACAACCCCCACAATAGTATATTCCTCGACTAATAGGAGTTAACTTATTTTAAACATTTTCTAACCATTCCTAACTAAATGATTTAAAATAATCTAGAACAGTTTGTCAAGGTAAAGCTGGAAGGAGAAAGCATATGTACAGCTTCTTTGAAACAGGCTTTATTTTAAACGTAAAGGACACAAACAACAAAATGAAAGCCAGCAACTGTACAGAGGGAAACCTGATTCAATTCTTTCTTGTAATACGTTTTTTCTTTTGAAACTAGTTTTGTACATAGATTTTCTTTCTTGTAATTCGTTTTTTCTTTTGAAACTAGTTTTGTACATAGGTTTTCTTTCTTGTAATTTTTTTTTTCTTTTGAAACTAGTTGTGTACAAAAGTTTTTCTCTCTTGTAATAGGTTTTGTACAAAAAACCAACGCGCAGAGTTTTGTCACTAAAATTCCACTAGCAACTGTGACAAAAGTTTTCTTTCTTGTAAATCAGTCTGTGCCCAAAAGTTTCACTGCGCTTCCAAACAGAAACCCCAAACGTATTCTGACCAATGAACGGATAGCTATCTTAGCGTGGCGCTTTGAACTTCAACCAATTGTAACTTATTTTCATGTCCATGCATTAGTAATTAAAATATTATTTTATTTAATACTGCATGGACATGAAAATAAGTTTTACATAATCGAAAACTTACTTGAGGTAACAGATGCTGGCCATGCCGAGCCATGGCTTTTCTCTTTGCTAGGAGTAACGATTGGTTGAAGTTCAAAGCGCCACGCTATAGCTATCCGTTCATTGGTCAGAATTTGGGGTTTCTTTTTGGAAACGCAGTGAAACGTTTGGGCACAGACTGATTCACTACTGCATCATATGATTGCAGTGTCTGGCACCATCGCTGATGAAAATGAACTTTTAAGTTTAATCTAATCTAAAAAAAATCCAATCTTTTAATCATTATTTTATTTCTGCAAGATATGTATTTTTTTCAGTAGCTAGATCATCACAAATCTAAAATCTGTCGGCTGGTACTGAGAATGTGAGTTCTGGGTTTTCTTTCAGACAGTTTTCTAGCAAGGAAATCTTTTTTTATTTTAACTTTTATTTTACCAGGGAGAAACATTGAGATCGAGGTCTTATTTTCAAGCATGCCCTGGGAACATCAACTCACAAATACAATAACAATTAAAGACAGATGCAATAATACAATATGTGTCACAATCAATTAAAACAAACACAATTGTCACTATAAAAATCTTACATAGTTTTCTTAAATTGACCCAAGGACACCAATGCACTCAAATTAAATTCTGATTGGATACTATTCCACAGATGAGGTGCTTTGAAAGAGAAGGCAGAACGACAAAACTCTACAACTACAAAAGGTGTCTGCAATGTTATCCAACTCTGGGATCTAGTATTGAATCCCGACGATCTAGGTGTCAAGAGTGATGTTAAATATACCGGAAGCTTGTGGGGTAGTGCTTTGTATATAAAAATAGAATAATGGAGGGATTGACACACCTTTAAGTACAAGCTTTACAGTTTTAAGTGCTACCGAAACATTATTACAATCAGAATGTAAACTGGCCATAGCCGCATTGATCAGTGGGGCACAGGCATATCGTCAGCATAAAAGTGAATTGTACAACTATTTACAGATTGACCAATAGCATTAATGTAGATCTTAAAAAGAACAGAAATACAAATTATGTTAGATTTTTATAGTGAGAGTTGTATTTGTTTAAATTAACTGAGATTATTCATGTTATGTAATTGTATCTGTTAATTGTTTGTATTTTTCCTTAATTGGTGTTGTACTTGTGAGTTGATGTTCCCAGAGCACACTTGCAAATAAGACCTTGGTCTCAATGTGTCTCACTGGATGAATAAAAGATAAATACAAAATCCTGTGTCCATAGACAATTCTTCAGAATTTTTGAGACACTAGATGGGTGTCCAACTGTGGCATACTCAACTGATTGGGCATGGTTTAGAAAGGGACACATATGTCTATATGGTCTTAAACTTCATATCTTAAACCAAGCCATGATGCCCACGATCTGTATACCTACAAGATCGTGTCCAGTCAAAGATCTAGGGAAGGGTATAAAAAAGTTATTATGGTGTGTTTTGTGTAGATTGATGGCAAAAATCAAGCAATTATATATTAAGTCTATAACCCAACAAAAATATGTAGAAAGTGAAGGAGTTTGAATTCTGTACACATGGCACTGGATCTAAAACACAAAACGATTATTGTTTTGTTTTAGACTGTCAAAGAATCATATGAGTGACCAAGCAGGAGAGAGGCTTGTCCAGGCCCTTGCAAGCTGCACAGCACTGGAGGAACTGTAGTAAGGCCTTATCTATTCATCATCTATTCATCCATAGTGCTTTATTCCACTGGGCTGTACTAATGGGCAGAACTAAGATGTTTTTTTTTACAGTTAATTTCATTTTGACAGTTAAAATTCAGTCTGGCCCATTATGTTTTATCCCAGTCTCTCTAGGAATAACCTCGGCCTTCACAGTGCTGCAAAGATGGAACATGTTCTGCCCACTCTCACTCATCTCCGGGTCCTAGAGTAAGTTCCATCAACTGTTTGTGTGTGCATTGAAATGTTACATTTATTTATTGATTTTGTTTATGTCTCCGCAAATCAAATTGTTACTTATCATCTCCATTTTGTTTTTTTAAGTCTTTCTGAGAATGCGTTTGGTACAGTAGGATCTGTCCATATCTCCAAAGCCTTGAGCTTCATGAAGTATTTGAACAAGATACAGTAAGATACATATAATATATATGTGTAATCCACAGCAATACATTATGCATATCCCTAGTCCAAGAGGCACGTCTTTACTGAACTTGTTGTCTTCCAGCTTGACTTCCATAGGGTCTTCAGAGCTTACTGGTCTTGCTGGCAGCTTGGCTCACTGCATCTGCGCCGAGGATGTCAGGTAAGGCCGGGGGCCACTAGAAGGATATCCAGAAAGCACAGAGAAAGAGAAACCACTGTGATCAGGTGTCCTCACTGTCATTTTTACTAACTGACCCATTGTCTTCAGTTTTGCGTGGAACGGTTGTGGAGACGATGTTGCAGTGAAGCTTTCTGAGGTTTTGCCACAGTGTCAAAAGCTCAGGAGACTTGAGTGAGTACCTTGGTTTGTTTTCGCATTAACATTGTCACTAATTATCTGATAATCATGTGGGTGTAGGGCTGGGATAAACTATTATTTTTTAAACGATTAATCTAGCGATAATTTTTTCGATGCATCGATTAATCTAACGATGAATTTTTCGGCCCGATTCGATTATCGATTATCTCACCATTAATTGACTTATAGCAATTTATACATGTTGATTTACATATCTGAATGAAAAAAACATGAATTCCTTAACATTGCAATATATGTTTATTGCTCTTAATGTTAATGTTAGCTAATAAAAATACAACTGTTCATTGTTTGTTCGTGTTAGTTCACAGTGCATTAACTAATGTTAACAAATACAACTTTTAAATGTAATACTGTTGAAATGAGTGAGGAGTCCACGAATCCAAGCCAGACGTGTTTATTATATAAACCTCTGTTGATTACATTCAACTTGCACGGCAACAGACAACGAGCTACTAAACTAAGAACCTCTACTCCGGAGGTGGGTTTTTTCTAACGAACACCGGGAAGAACCAATGCGCATGCGCACTTCCCCAGTACGGCGACTCCATACAGTGTCCATACAGTACGCAAACACGATCATTCACCAGAATGATCTACAAATACTGTATTAGTACATGTTGAAATTAATATGAACTAAGATTAATAAATGCTGTAGAAGTATTGTTCATTCTTAGTTCATGTTATGCCCATTGATTAAATATCAACAAGTAGGCTAATCAAATCCTATGTGTGTAACATAAACGTCACTTGCGCAGTCGCGGCATGACAGTGAACACAGTTACATGTAGGGACTATTACGGGCGCCAATATTCCGTTTAAAACCGGAATAGTCCTGCATGTAACGTTAACTGTGTTCACTGACCCATCGACGACAATCAATGAAGACATAACGTTACAACCGTTTGTTGATTTAGGTTGCTTGTCATTTCACACCTTGATACACGACTTAATTACACAGAAAACATACACTGTCGCCTAAAACTTTAAGTGTCATCAACGTATTATAGCCTACTCCAACATCGAATGCAAAGTTTGGGTCTGACTTTTGCGTCGACGTATTTTTTGCGTCGGCGTCATCGATGACATCGACGCGTTGTCCCAGCCCTATGTGGGTGTTTTTTATATAACTTCTTTCATATCACTAATCATATGTGTGTTTTTTATATGACTCATTTAGTCTAGAGTCCAACAGTATCAGCATTATTGGAGCAGAGGCCCTTGCCAGAAGCTTACAATCTTGTTCCTCAGTTGAAGTGATCAGGTAAATATTTAAATTGTGAATATTTATTACTCTTCAATTACATTGGGTATTGTCTTTATTAAGTGCAGTGACTGTTATCCTCTGTCTGTCCCTGTGTTTGACCAGACTGTGGAGGAATTGTATCTCTAACTGTGATGCCCAGAGACTGAGTCAAAGGGAGAAGCGGCTCAACTTCTCCTCCACATAAGCTTCTCTCACTGATTCAGTGACACCACAACAGATAACTTGCACTGTTAATATTGGTTTTACGCACTTAAAGTGTAATTTGTTTACATGTCATTAGGGACCACATTGGAAAAGAAAACGATCAAATCCTAACCAACAAAATAAATGATCCAGGGGAGGAGAAATGGTCAACCTTTATTCCAACTCCAACTAAAAAGATCTAAAAGAGGAGACACAACTGTCTCTGTCTTTTATCATTCCTCTTGCACATGTCACCTTGTGGTCTTAACCTACAACATATTTATTTCTCTATTGATTTTGAATATGTACTGTATTGATTGTGTTTTCTTAAATTATTTATTATTGTGTTAAAGTAGAATGCGTTTAGTCTATTAACATGACTGTTTTTCCTCCGCATATTATACTGATAGTTCAACTCTATGCTTCGTGTCTTCCAGTTGTCTCGTATTGTAACATTTAACTTAAACTACAGTTGTTTTCTTGATTCAAATGTTTATTTATTTTATGTAGACTTTAAATATTGTTATTCAGATGTTTTTATTTTTTATACTAAGCCGGTGTATAGACTGGCAGCCCAATTCTGATTACTTTTATCTTTAATATTGTTAACACGTAATTGGTGAAAATACCTGCTGACAATTTTACAAAATTGGGAGGGCAATTGTGTGATTTCTTTTATTTTGTACTTTTTAGTATAGATTTTCAATAGCACTACTTAAACCTGCCAGCAGCCTGCATCCTTTGTCCTCATGATCTTGGCAATGATAATGTCTGTTTACACTAATGAGATGGGACTGTGATCAAGATTGCGACAGGTTGCATGCTACAACCAGGTTCTAAACTAGGCTTTGAAATGAAGGAATTTAAAACATGCATTTGTATTGCTTTTTTGTTATGTCCTGTTTCCTTTTTATTCAAACGTGCTCTGAGGTCTGACGGTGTTAGACGTGTCTTTTTTCATTTTGTGTGCTGTGTAAATACTGAGTTCATTTATCTGAACTTACCCCTAGATGGCAATATCTTCACAACAGGATTCCTGTCAGAAATAATGACTCTGGTTGACTGCATTTTAAATGCATACATTTAGTTTTTCATCTTTGCTGTAGATAATAAAATCAATGCTCACCTATTTGCAAATTATATGTCGTTCTTTGGAAATTACACCTGGCAAAAGTGTGTTGGCAAATAATTCAGCAGTAAAGTTACTCCAATGTAACTGTAATATATTGTGTTGTGGAAGTGTAAGATGAGTTTGGAGTGATCCTGGCAAATGTTTCAAAGAAATTTCATTTGTTAGAAAAAGATGTGGTTCCAGAAAATTAATTAATTGCATCACTCTAATCTCAGACAATTAATTTTAAACTCAGCAAAAACAAATGTCCCTTTTTCAAGATTCCACCTGACCTGCATGGGGGACATGTACAGGATGCAGTGGCGGCTGGCCAATAGAGGGCACTAGGGCACCGGCCTTCCTTAAGCCAGAAAAGATAAAAATAAATTAAAAAATGTAAAACAAAAATAATAATAATGATAAAAACATCAGTATGTCAATATTTGTGTGTTTTAAATATGGAATGCACCCAGTAATATGTGTAAAATATGATAAACAAATGAAAAAATGCATATTCTCAACTGTTGAACGCCTCATCACAGCTCTGGGGCAATAGAGAAAGCGCCCCAAGGAGTTAAGCCAATTGCTGATTTTAGATATCAATGATTGAAATAAAATTTAGCCAATCAGCGTTCTTAAATCGAATCCAAGAAGGGCGATTATTTTATTGCCCCAAGCTCGCCCCTGATAAAAATAAGGACCTGCCTCTAGGGGCGCTATTTATACTAAACAACAATGGTGAGTACGAACATTACTCCTCCAAGACCCAACCCTAACTCGGTGAAATCTCTCCTCCAAGATCCGTTTGAGAGGAGAACTTTGGCTAGCTTGGCTAGCTGGGTGCACTCATGCTAGTGCTTTATTTTGCTTTCCGTGCTTTTTAATACGACAGGGTATGTTGTTTTGTATCAACTAATTGTTACAGTTCTGGAGCACATTAACAATTACTTACATTTAGTTTGATCATAAAATACTGTATGCTATTCTTCCAGGCAAAGGTTTGAGTTCAGCCATTTATATATAATAAATCCTTTATACAGTGTAAGATTTGCTATAAACTTAATATGCAAATGGAAGGCTTGTGTTTGTGCAATATGATGTTTATATTTTTGTGTAAGAATGCCTCAACTTTTTAATATTGGAATAAAATAATTACTATTCACTGAGCACTGCTGTCCTGCAGTTTGTGTTAAATTGTATTGCGATGGTAACAAAAACAAAAAAGTATGGCACAGCCCCACCGAGAATATTTTTCACCAGCCGCCACTGACAGGAGAACGACAACCGCCCGAGTTACTCCAGGAGCACACGATCCATGCATCAGTGCTCTGTTCCCAATGGGCTCAAAGCGGCTGGACTGAGGGCTTGTAGGCCTGTTGTAGGCAGTTCCTCACCAGACATCACTGGCAACAACGCCACCTATGGGCACAAACCCTTTGTTTCTGAACCAGACAAGACCGGTGGACTCGTGTTTGCCATGGCCAGCGAAGCGCCCAGATCTCAATCCAATTGAGCACGTCAGGGACCAGTTGGATTGGAGGGTGAGGGCTAGAGCCATTCCCCACCGGAAATGTCAAGGAACGTTTAGGTGCCTTGGTGGAAGAATGCGGTAACATCTGGTGCAGTTCATGAGGAGGAGATGCAGTACTTATAGTTTTTAGCAACTGCTTACACACAAAATCTTTATAAATCACACAATTTGTGAAATCTGTCACACAAAGAGCAGAACCGCACACCTCAACTCTGCAGAACTATATGCCATTGCTCAGCCTTTCACTCAGTTTCCAATTTCATCAAACACAAACTCTCTACTTATGGCACAAAAATTAAACTTTAAGTAACCTGAATGCCTTTGCCAAACACAACCAATCAAAATGCTACACTTTTTCACCAGCGTCACACTCCTCACATGTGTCGACACTAATTGTTTAAATGATAGCTATTATTGTATAGGCCTATAAATAGACCAAAGGTCAGATCACCAGTTTAGAACAATGGATGCAAACATTGCAAAGAGAGCAAGGAAATTGGAAGTGGCAGTGGCAGTGGCAGTGGCAGTGGAAGTGGCAGTGGGAGTGGAAGTGGCCAGGAGAGGCAGGAGACGAGAATGAGGACAAAGTCCAGGAGGAAGAGTTGGAAGAGCAAGAAGTGGGAAGAGATGGAAGGACAGATGCCTCTGATGAAATTTTGGCTACGATTACTGATCATATAATGTGGTAATATGGGACAATGTGTTTTGACCAGGCTGTTCCCATCCGTAACTGGTTTGCCACCCATCCACAATACACAGTAGTGTACTTCCCCCCATATTCACCTCTCGTAATTCTAATAAGGAATTTGCTCTATGTGCTGTAAAGGGTATTGTCAACAGCCCTATGCCCACAAACCTCTTCAGGCAATGGAGAGGCATGTGGGGACATTAACTTTACATATGTCCAAGGTTGGATAGACACACACAATGTCTTTCCAGAAAAACTTCTACTTTTATGGTTGCTTTTGTATGGCGTACAAAACTCTACTAAATTAATTACAGTAACGTTTCAGAGAAATATTTTTCACCATTGCACTCGAGTTTCCTGTGTACATTTCAAACCCTCAGCAGATTTACTAGAATATTGTATGGAACTTCACATCTGAGATTAGGAAGGCCAGAAGTGTTTGCCATTTGATGCAATTACATGATTTAGAAATGTGGTTATGGTATGTTGATTTCAGTTTTTTATTTTGCAGGAGATATGAGGCATTTGGCATTTGTGTGTGCATTTTTTTTATTTGTGTGTAGAGTTTTGAGGAAATGAGTCCTATTTTCAGAAAATGTGTGCAAGCAGGAAAAAACTCTAAAATATATATTTTGACTGATTGATTTTGAGGTTTTGGGTTGGACAGAGTGTCGTTACGATGCTCTAGAAACTCCTTGTGGTAGGTTGACACCTGTATGCTCAATTGTTTTTTGGCTGGGGAATGCCTGTCACTGTGCCTGGTTGTGAGAACAGTCTGATAAGCAGCAGAATGGATTGAAAATGTGCTCTTTAATAGACCTGCTGACACTGTCAGCCGACTAAAGTTGCAATTGTATATGATAAAATAAGTAAGGGGAGGAATATAGGTAAAATAATACTGATTGGTGTCAGAAACCCCTGCTAGCATTTAGCAGTGATTGGAATGTTAGAAATGAATGGCCGAATCTTATGAAAATGTCACTGCCATTCCATGAAAATGTTTAAAGCTGGTCAAAAATGAAAAGCTTAATAAGTTAACAATTTAAAAGCGTAAATGTGTGACTTCCGTCCGAACACATTATCCAGCTCCTGTGCTGGTTTGTGTAGATAATTTCCATCCTATCTCTAACTTACTGCTGCTACATTGTAGTGTTAGATCCGTATGAGCATCCTACAAGCTCTTAAAGTAAAGGTAGTGATGTGACTGTGTGACTGTCAGGCGGAGTTCTCCGAGCAATGCGCAACCACTTGTGTTCCTCCACTACACCATTAGAGACTCAATAGAGCACAATGACTTGCCCTCGTGGCGAACCACTACAATTTGAGTTCCACTGTTGATATTTTTTTGGATATAATGTAATTAACGTTAATTTGAGCATAGAAAGAAAAGTGTTTCAGTTAGAGAAAAAGCTCTTCGGGCACCGACGCAGGAGGAGTAAACTAGTCTAGAAAATCACACAAGGTAAGTGCTGTCTAATATGCAGTCTAATTTCGTGTGCTATGATAAGACTCAATAATATTATTTCTGCAGACATTTATGTTCAATAGGGCGCCATGTAATTGAATAGTGTTCGAATGTGTGCGAAATATATACATTTTGTAAATTTGGAATATAAATTAATAGTAACTGAAATGATCGATAGGCTGCTTCCTGAATTTGTTAACTGCTATAAAAAAATGTGTCAGAGGCTATTGTGGAGAGAATGGGTGTGTGTGTGTGTGTGTGTGTGTGTGTGTGTGTGTGTGTGTGTGTCTCAAATACTGGCCGAAACCCTTCACCAAGCTGCACCACAAGAGGAAACCGGCAATTGTTAATAGCTCTAAAGCTGAATGAAAGGTCACTGTCTTTATTGGATTCTCATATCTTCACTTTTCTGGTTCACTCTTGCCCGTTATGCCATTAGAATATAGAGACATATCCCGTTTCTCATTCTCTAGCTGTCTTTATCTCTATCACTCGTTCTGTTTTGTTCATCCGTTTTTAGTTGAAATCTATTTTGAAATGTATTGATTTTTCACCATTGCTGACAAATCTGTTTAGTTCCAACTCAGTCCCTCTCTCGTGACATCATCTGTCTCACGTAAGAGGAAATGATGGTGTCACCTAAACCTTCAGCACTGAGATAAAACAGATGAGATCGATATAAAACCAGGTAGTCTTTGATAGATATTTCCCATCATGAGTCGGTTTGGTTTGGATCATTTGAAGATGCCACGTAACCTCCCTAATCGTTGAATTTAATTTATTTTTTTTGTTTTTTGAATGAAACGTTTGCCTGGTGATTAGATCTGTCAAAGTATCTTACAGTTTTTCTCAATCGCTTGGGCACAATCATCGAATGATTACTGAACTTTATAAAACTATATGATGAACTAGGTTAGCTTTATGTCATTTGTTCACATGACTATAGTAATTTATCATTGCTTTGGCAAAAAATCCTTGAGCAACCCTTGCAGACCAAAATGGCTTGCAACCATTTGGTATAGAATGATATTACACTCAAATGCAATTATACACATGTTCATTTTGTAAATCCCTACATGCTAAATTGAACAACCAACAATCACAATAATCTGTCACACATATTTTTGATACATAAACATTATCTTGTATTGTTGTAATAGTTGTCAAATGGATAGACTCATCTATGCTGCCATAAGTGGGAGTGGTGTACTCAGTCATATTCCCATCACTGGGCCCTATAACGCACAACATATCCTCAACGTTTTCATTATTCAAATACAACCAGGAACTGCTCACCTATGTTACATTATGGAGTTTCTCCCACACTCCCCATTTCTACATCCCATCTTTTCTGCATGGAGATGGAAGGTCTATGATCACGTCCTCTCAACCAGTTGTCCTTACTGGGTTCAATGGATACTGGTTGTGAGGATATCACAGCAGATTGTTGTTAAGGGGTGGCTGCCTCATGCCAAAAGATTTTCCCTCTTTCCATTGCAAGGGAGGATATCAGGTGTGATTTATATGGAATATGGTGGCCAGATCGAGAGAAAAGATTGTATAACCCATGAGGTTGATGAATGTGTAACATAATACATTTTTTCTTGTACATATTGCAGTTCCTGATGAATTTGCTGTTGTAAATGTTTTCGTCTGTATAAAACACCAAATGTATTGTTGAAAGTATAGTGTGTGCCATGACTTTCTGATATCAAAACTATTCAGCTGCCTACATATATAATGTTAGACAATTTTACTTTGTAGGTCACTATCACACTTCAGAGTACACTGTCATTTGATGTTTTGACTGGCTTGGTGTTAGCAATGATAGACTAACCTTTTGTTCTGTAAACAATCGATTAATTTATTTACATTTTCAACATGAGTTAATTTAATTGATAGATTGATCATCTTTTGCAGGTCATATTTGCCTATTTAAACTGCACTCAGAACAGCATGACACTGAAGATGGTGACCTGGATTTGTGACAGTGGTTTTTTACTCATATTTTACTTAAATTACATATTCAGAAACACACCTGGAAAACATAACTACAATAACCTCAACATACTGATGTTTTTTTAATGTTCAACTGAATCTATAGTGTTTTCAATTTTCAGTCACCAATTCAGTCCTCTACCCCACAATGATGATTATTGTACCATGGCAAATCAAACACTCAATTTCCATTACTATTCAGCATACATCAGGGCTTAGAGGTAATTAGTGTTGGAGTAAATGACAATGTACACTGTGTTTACTGTGCAATTAGGGAAGGCGAGGCACAGTTTCCAGTTTGACCAATAAGATTTGTTGTTGTGTGTGTGTGTGTCTACGTGTTCAGCTATCCCTCTGACTGTATCAAGATTAGGGCGACTATGCTTTTCATTTGGTAAATACCGATTTCCATTGCATCATCATCCCTCAGAATTGAGCTGTTATGCCATTTAAACTGTCCCTTACGGTAAGGTTATATATGGAAAGTATCGATGGACAGGACATTGCCTTTTGAGTGTGTTAATAACAGAATGTTGGATAAACTGATCCTGTTAGGGATATGAGCAGAGGTACCTGTCAACCAGTTATTGTTGTTAGCATTTATAGTTGAAAGAGTGTGTGATATTTCTTTGTCATGCACTTTTATGAAAATTCATCCACAATGATTTATTATTATCTGGTTGTGTGTGGTCTGTGTGTTTTGCTTATGTTATTGTCTTCTCGGAGGTTGAAGCAAATTTTGGTGGATTGTTGTAAAACCTTAATAGAAACTGCTTCATATAGAACCCTGTCTATAGTGTTAATATAAACCAATATATGATCCCTATCAGACCATGACCATTTAGAAAATTCCTAATAATTTGTGGTTTGATATACTACTATGCAGTTAGTCACACATTGATCTGTGGAATATAGACAAATACATATTTGGTTTCTTGGTTCCACCAGCACAAGCAGTAGAGGGACGTTCGTATCCTTCACAATGGCACATCAGTATCTTAGCAACAAGAGTGCTTGCCATACTACTCATGTCCTCACATTTCTTTACCTGTGAATGAATGTTTGATTGTACATCTATCATTTGGAATTCTCTATGACGCATAAACGAAGCATAGATCAACTATTCTGCATGTTACCCTGACCTTTGTTTGTCCGCAACTGAATTGATTGAGACAAAAGTATGGGTACTCCATATGGTTAAGATGGAGAGTGTTTAAACTGGATTCAATGGAAAAGCTACATTAATGCATTTTTGTAGATGAAACAGGGTTCAATCTGACGAGAGGAGAGGGAGAGGCTGAAACATCATTGGCCAACGTGCCTTAATAGGATTTCCTGGCCAGCGTGTTGGCAATGTCACCCTTTTTGCAGCCATAAGTAATCGTGGAGTTCTCCATACAGTTACACTGAACATCTTCTTACATTTCTTGGTAGTATTCAGGATTTTTTGTTTGCTTTTGGTGGCACTGGCTGCAGCCTCAGAGCAGTGGGCGGTGTTTGTTGCGTCTCCAGGGCCGTGGGTGGCGTTAGACCAACAGGTGGCATTGCCCGGCAGTCATAGTCAACTGTAAAAAAAAACGTACAGGTGTCAAAACAATCCTCACATCATGTGATACTTTGTTTTAGCACATTGTTCTATGTGAAAAATGTGATCGCTCTAAAAAGAATATATAATCATATATCTATGTATATAAATCCATCCATATATCCATCACTTAAAAACACTAGGTTCCTCAAAAAATGGTAAGACCATCTTGTCAAATGACATTGTACTCTGATATTGTAATAGTTACTCACAAAGTAATAGTGTTCAATTGCTAACACTGTATATGTAGGCAGCTGAAAATTATTGATGCCAAAAAGTCATAGCACACTATGTACTTTCAACAAAACATTTATTCAAACATTTTGCATCATTGTATGTTCCCATCAGGTTTATTGCCAAGTTTGTTTACACATACAAGGAATTTGTTCTGACCCAACAGATAACTATAACAACTAGGGATGCACCGAAATGAAAATTCTTGGCCGAAACCGAAAACCGAAAAAGAGGAAACCAAGACCGAAACACCGAAATAAATTATGCCAATTATTAGTACCATTGCATTTATGGATATGAGCCACCAAGGGCGTAGGTTTGGTCTCAGCTTCGGTGGGGACATCTCTCCCCCCTCATCCGGCAAGTGAACTTTTACTGAGAATAATGTGATTATTTTTGCGTTTAGTTGAGACAATAGCCTGTTGCTTTTAGATGGTAATGCTGTTTGTCAGATTCAATATATTGTAGCGACCCTGGTGGTGCCACTACTCCGCCCCTACTAATGGGATATCCCAAATAGGCCACATTACATAAGCAAAATATACACAGGAAACATTTCCACTTTTTATTGTGACTGCAATTCTAACATATGGGGTATGTATTAACAGAAAGCACTGGTAACTTTACCGTTGTCTTCAGTCACTCTCCTGTGTACTTATAGCGTGTCAGATAACTCCCCTCCCCTAGGTTTTTTAGCCAATCAAATTACGGCGTTTCTAGTACCGTCCTCCTGGCGCTGCGGTCGGAATTGACCCAAATCGCTTCACAAACTCATAACGGAGTTCGCTAAAATATTAGTGGGGCCAATTTAGTCATGTTAAAATGTTGTTGGGGACATGTCCCCAGCGTCCCCCCCCCTAAACCTACGCCCATGTGAGGCATTTTCTTGCAGGATTTCACTGAACATATCAGACAACGAGGGTGCATGCCCCTCATCTAGTGCAGAGACAAGTCTTTTTTTCTGCGCTCTGATCTCCGTGCCCTACTGCTCCGTGCGCTGCTGCTCCGTGCCCTATTGCTCCGTCTCCACGCGGGTTCTCCGCATCCATCGCCGCCTGGATCATTTCTCGTGCGCGCTGCTTTATTTCTGCATCCAAGTAATGGTCTTTATAACGCGGATCAAGTACAGTCGCGATGAAGTGCAGAGGATCCGAATAGATCACAACATATTTCGGCCGTATTGTTTCGGTGATAAAAGTGTTTCGGCCGAAAACCGAAAATGCACTTTTGGGCCATTTTCGGCCGAAAATTTTCGGTGGCCGAATATTCGGTGCATCCCTAATAACAACACAACCACATAACTATTATGCAGCTAAAATATGTGTGCAGGTTATTGTGATAATTGTTTTTTTTGTATGTAGAGATTTACACAATAAAAATGTGCATAATTGCATTTGGGGGGTAATATTATTCAATAACAAATGAAGGAAAACAATTTTGGTGCCAGCAAAAACACTTAACTGACTAACAAACCTCAACTGGGCTCTTTTACTGTAACCTATTACAGTTTTCCCTACTGCTTAGTTACACACATTTTCTAAAACTAGGTCTCGTGTTTTTCTAAAGTCTATGCACAAATCCCCAAAATGAACACACAAAGCGCCTAATGCCTCATATCTCCTGATAAACGAAATACTGATTTCATAAACCCATTTCAAAATGTATGATTTCAATCAAATGGCATTTTTTTTTACTATACATTTCTGGATATACCATGTACACACTTTTGTTCAAAATCTAAAGCTCTTCTGGCTTTCATTAGCTTAAATGTAAAGTTCCATACAATATTCTAGAGACAAAGTAGATCTGTTGAGGGGTTGATACACAGCAAACACCAATGTAATGGTGAAACAGAATGTAATGGTGAAACAGAATGTATTTTTCCAAAACATAACTCTGTACTGTAGTGCAGAATACAAAGACAAACCCATATGCCATTTGGGAATTTCCACAGAAATCATAAACATAAGTACACATTTTAGAAGAAAGATTGGTGTGTGGTTCTGCTCTTTGAGTAACAGGTTTCACAAATTGTGTGATTTATAAAGATTTTGTGTGTAAGCAGTTGGCAAAAACCACCGTGTCCTCCAAACACATCAAGTTGAGTTGATGCCAAATAGCAAATAGCGATTTGGGTCTCATTTGACCACAACGCTTTCACACAGTTCTCCTCGGAATCATTCAGATGTTCATTGGCAAACTTTAGACTGGCATGTACATGAGCTTTCTATAGCAGGGCGACATTGCGGGCGCTGCAGGAGTTCAGTTCTTCACGGTGTAGTGTGTTACCAATTGTTTTCTGGGTGACTATGGTCCCAGCTGCGTTGAGATCATTGACAAGATCCTCTCGTGTAGTTCTAGGCTGATTCCTCACTGTTCTCCACAAGGTGAGATCTTGCATTGAGCCCCAGGCCGAGGGACATTGACAGTTATTTGTGTTTCTTCCATTTGCGAATAATCGCACCAACCGTTGTCACCTTCTCACCAAGCTGCTTGGTGATGGTCTTGTGGCCCATTCCAGCATTGGAATCTGATTGATTGCTTCTGTTAACAGCTGTCTTTTATAGGTAACAAAATGCGTTATTCTGGAAATGTTCACTGTTTTTTCACTGTTAAAATAAACCTATATAATAAAATTATAGACTGATCATGTCAGTGGGCAAACATAAAAAATCAACAGAGGATCAAATACTTTGCTACTTCACTGAATGTCCACCAACACAAGTGCATTTCTTTAATCACCTGCTATCTCCACCTGTTCTTGTGTCTCTCTTTTTGTTTTCAAGTTTATGAGGACCTAAGCAACATGTCCTCTCTGTCTCCCACATGGGTTTCTCAATACTACGAACAATGTCATTACAGTGATGTTTCTCTGTGCTGTCTGTTCCCAGGCTGTGGGAGAGCTAATACTCCTGCGGGCATGGCCTACACTCTGGGCACAGGGTCTGACTCTGGGCCAGTCGTGGGCACTCAGCACTGTGTCACCAGGGTGGAGCTGTCTGTGTGCTGCGGCAACCTGCTGGATAGAGACGTGGCCTCCAAGTCTGACCCCTTTTGTGTTCTCTTTCATGAGGTGGACAGCAACTGGGTTGAGGTGAGGAGGGGACAAAATGGGTCAATTGTAAGTAAGGGAGAAGCACTTGATTTGAAATGTGCTGGATTGTAATAATAGAAAGAACAGAATAATCATTGGAGAATTGAAAGGACTTGGGGACTGACTAGAGTAGAATAAAGTTAGACCCAAAAAACAAACAGTTTTTAAGGAAAAAATATATACTTAATAGTCTGAAATAAACATTGATAGGAAAGGTCCTGTTGAATGTTTTCAATGTTTTATTATTGACACAAGTTTGCAATAACGCAGAATGCTGTATAAAAAATGAAATGGTGGAATATCATTATACTGTGGCGAAAAATGAACTTTGCAACTGTGATGCCTTGAGGAGTGTGGATCTGTGTGTGTTTGTGTGTGTTCTGAATGCCCCTGTGCCACGGAAAAGATATGCCAGCCTGCTTGGCCAGTGTTGTGTTGAGGCAGGCTGTGATCGCTGCAGGCCCGGGCTGTCGGGTTAACAGGGCAGGCTCCAACATGAAACCAGCATAGCAGTTGCTGCAGTATCCATGGAAACGTGAATGGAAACAAAGGCGTCATCATGTTGTTGATGCATGGAAATAGAGTGGAAAGAGGAGGAATAGAACATACAGGAGAGGCAAATGTATTACACATTGTACACACAGTACATTTTGCTTTTGCAAACTTGTTAAATGTCACCTCGTTATACATGCATTCAGATGCTTTCAATTCAAAGTGGCTTATAGTTATGTATGTATACGTTTTATGTACAGTTGATGTTGGGATATGGACCCCCTCACCTGGCATTGCACGTGCCAGGCTATATTGCCGGTCACATAGTAGTAAATAGTAAACTGTCAGATTAGGGCCAAATGCTGCGCATGTACCAAATGGTTCACTATTGCAAGACTATACGCGCTAGCAAGACTATACGCGCTAGCAAAACCAACAAACACAGAAATGGTTCGCGATAAGACTATACGCGCTAGCAAGACTTTAAGCGCTAGCAAGACTATACGCACCAGCAAGACTATACGCACCAGCAAAATCAACAAACACAACAATGGTTCGCGCAAAACCTAAGACCCAGCGCAGTTTGAACATATATTCTGACTACTCACAGCCAGTGTTTTTTTTTTTTATTGCACTCCAGAGCTTGCTAGTCTAACATTTAGCAAGCCAAAAAAATTAAATATGTGCAGTCCAAATAGTCAAAAGTAGAAATATTTCAAATACACTTGAGGTTTCCAGTACACTCACAAATTGACTCTGACCCAGGCATGGAAGTCTTTGATCATACATTTCCATTTTAATCACAAAATCCATTGCTTTCTCAGTGCAAAAGTTATTAATATTTTACAGGTAAATACATTTTTGAGCAATCGTGGCATGTGGGGCCTGTTTAAACTCAACTGACCTGACATACCATGTTAATCATGTTACAATAGTGAGTATGATGTTAGTACAATATTGCAATTACTGTTACTGGGTACTTCCATGTGGACTCGGCATGAGAAGAAGTTAATTGAATCATTGTTTCATACAAATATAGGCTACTTTGAAAACAATCTTGCCCGTGAAGATATCGGTCGCAGTTGGCAAGTTTTATTTATAAATTAGTGTAGTGCTTCCATAGCACTGCTTTTTTTTTTAAATCTATTGATTTCACTATGATATGCTGCAGTGAGTCAGTAATCAGGCGAGTAAGCTGTAGAGGAGGGGGCCATGTGGTGTGTGTTTGTGTTGAGTGTGCTGCAGGCTGGGGCACAACACACAGCTCTCAGCATTCTCTTAACTTCCCCCTGGTACTATATATATTTTGCTTTTCCTGTGTCTGTATACAGGTAATAGAACCTGTACACGGGATGGGGGGATTTGCGTAATAACATAATTTAATGTATACTGTTTGACCAATGTACAATGATTTTCACCTCACCAAATGTCATCCTCACAATGGTTTCTCTTTGGATCATGATGACAGTTCAGCCGCCGCATTGGTTTTCTCCATGGCAGTGCAGTATATGGAAGACAAAATGATCGACACGCAGAGAAAAGCTAAAGCATATGAAAGACACAACAACAAACACAGCTGAAAGCTACAGTAATTGGAAGACCAAACTATATGATATGACACTGTGCCCTCTTTAAGCCTTGCCCAAATGCTTGTGATGAGAGGCAGGTGTAGAGGAGTAGTGCTGTCTCTTCTAGCTGCCTCTTGTGACGAGAGGCAGGTGTAGAGGAGTAGTGCTGTCTCTTCTAGCTGCCTCTTGTGATGAGAGGCAGGTGTAGAGGAGTAGTGCTGTCTCTTCTAGCTGCCTCTTGTGATGAGAGGCAGGCGTAGAGGAGTAGTGCTGTCTCTTCTAGCTGCCTCTTGTGATGAGAGGCAGGCGTAGAGGAGTAGTGCTGTCTCTTCTAGCTGCCTCTTGTGATGAGAGGCAGGTGTAGAGGAGTAGTGCTGTCTCTTCTAGCTGCCTCTTGTGATGAGAGGCAGGTGTAGAGGAGTAGTGCTGTCTCTTCTAGCTGCCTCTTGTGATGAGAGGCAGGTGTAGAGGAGTAGTGCTGTCTCTTCTAGCTGCCTCTTGTGATGAGAGGCAGGTGTAGAGGAGTAGTGCTGTCTCTTCTAGCTGCCTCTTGTGATGAGAGGCAGGTGTAGAGGAGTAGTGCTGTCTCTTCTAGCTGCCTCTTGTGATGAGAGGCAGGTGTAGAGGAGTAGTGCTGTCTCTTCTAGCTGCCTCTTGTGATGAGAGGCAGGTGTGGAGGAGTAGTGCTGTCTCTTCTAGCTGCCTCTTGTGATGAGAGGCAGGTGTAGAGGAGTAGTGCTGTCTCTTCTAGCTGCCTCTTGTGATGAGAGGCAGGTGTAGAGGAGTAGTGCTGTCTCTTCTAGCTGCCTCTTGTGATGAGAGGCAGGTGTAGAGGAGTAGTGCTGTCTCTTCTAGCTGCCTCTTGTGATGAGAGGCAGGTGTAGAGGAGTAGTGCTGTCTCTTCTAGCTGCCTCTTGACAGTTCCAGAAGGCCGCTGCTTTGCTTCTCATGCTCTCTCCCCCGGCCCACTCTCAACATGGTCCCAAACCTTGCTCAATGGTGGTGAGACGCGGCTAGGACTGCCTCACAAAAGCTCAAAAGCTACAGTATTTGAAACACACAAATATAGACACACTACTGAAATCAAAATTAGGCTATAAGAAACATACAACTATTGATACACTGCTGAAATATGTATTTTAAACACAAATACACACAGCAGATTTTAACAAGAAGGGTAGTTGTCTGCATTTCTCTGGGTGTGAAAAGGGTTGCTGGGTGGATGTGCCATCTGCGCTGTGGGGGTAAAGATGCAAGTGTGAAAGGGGGAGGGTTAACAGTTGGAGGTGTGGTGAGAGCAGAGTCTGGGGGTTCCAGTCAAACAGACAGTGTAGCAGGATGTAACATACTCTGCTCTAGCCTCAAAGATGACAGAACAAGAGGTGAGGGGTTTCTGTACATCTGTACATGTGAGTCAGACAAACGCTTTTAGTCACCACCACCTGGTTTATCTTTTACATGATCAGGGCCTCTTCCACTCTACCCACCCACACATGTCCAGCCTCCACCAGCGATGGGTTTGCATTGTGGTTGCACTGTGCACTGTGGTTGTTTGTAAATGCAGTACTGATCTGAGGAACATATAACTCTGTTATTTTCAGATTAGTCGAACAGAGACTGCTGTGAATAACCTGAACCCAGTGTTTGGGGTGAAGTTCAAGGTGGACTACCATTTTGAAGAGATTCAGCGGCTCAAGTTTGCCCTGTTTGACGAGGACAAGTGCAGCAGTCAACTATATGAACACGACTTCCTTGGAGAGTATATCTGTACATTGGGGGTGGTACGCTCTTCTCTTACAATGCTATTATAGTCTGTGAACCCTTCCCTACCATTCATCCACTGTTGGTTTGAAATTGGGCCTTTCACTCATCACTCCTTTTTCTCTCTGGTCTGTTACCTTCAGATTGTGTCCAATAAAAAACTTCACCGGCCACTGACCTTGGCCAATGCCAAGCCAGCTGGGAAAGGAACCATCACCGTGAGAGCATCACACAACTCACACACACACACATACAGCATATTTTAACATAGTTTAGTGTTATATACTACCACTCAGTAACTCCGTTTTTTCTTGTTTACAGATAACTGCTCTTGAACTGTCAGACAATAGAATAATCACACTGACCTTGTGTGGGAGAAAGCTTGACAAGAAGGTAGCAGCCACTGCCTACATAGTAACATCATGTGTTCTTTGCAGTCGAGGCATTCATACTTTATGTTCAATACCATATATTGGATATAACAGTACTATATAAAGACAATTGGTCATGAAAACCCTCCTGACAATGTGGGACATTGGCAAACCCTGCTGTTTTGTTTTATAGGATTTCTTTGGTAAATCAGACCCCTACCTAGAGTTCCACAAGCAAGGGGATGATGGGAAGTGGATGTTAGTTCACAGGACAGAGGTGAGGAGCTAAGATTTTGTCAGGGTGGCAATTTAGACTATTTGAATATACACATTTCATGACAAAGTATATTCTATCACTGAACAAGGTGCATTAGCACCTGCACAGGAAAGACCTGGACCCCTGCTTTTGTGTACTCAAAGTGAGTTATTATGCTGCAGGTGATAAAGAACACTCTGGACCCGGTGTGGAAGCCCTTCACTGTACCTCTCATCTCCCTCTGTAATGGGGATGTGGACAGGAGCATCAAGGTCAGTGGGTCTTCATCCAAAGGCTCGGGTGAAAGCTGTTTGAGGTCCTGGTCCTCATATAGAATAATAACTTAACACAATACTAACATGTGATAGTTGAATGTAAATGCTTAAACAGTTTCAGTTAAAGTGAATGATTCATCTGAGAGTGATGGCATGAATCTGATTGCATTGGAGTCCCCCTTTAAATGTGCAAAAAATATATATATCAAGAAGCTATGCTCAGAGAACAATGTCAGATTCAAACCCATGCTACAGCAGCACATGTGTAGCCGAAGCAGCATAGTCTGTTGGACCACCTAGGCAGCTTACTGAAGCTTTTTATCGGTTTGTGCTGTGCTGGTTGTCTTGTTTCACAGGTACTGTGCTATGATTATGACAACGATGGAGGCCATGATTTCATTGGAGAGTTTCAGACCACGGTCACCAAGATGAGTGAAGCACAGAATTCACTGGAGGTGGGGGACATTTTTATCTCACTATAGTTTCCCATTTGAATGCACTCTGCGCCTTGTGTTAGACCAGTTTTTGGCTCCCCGACTTCCTGTGAAAAACTTTGTCATTAACCAATAGCAGATATGCAAATGGACCTTATTTTTGAATGAGTGTAAACCGTGTGGGTGTGCTGATCCGGTCCCAGTTGTAATTTCTCACTCTGTGTTTCTTTGCTCCAGGTCGAGTTTGAATGCATTAATCCCAAGAAACAGAAGAAGAAAAAGAGCTACAAGAACTCTGGAGTCATTATTCTGAAGTCATGCAAGGTAAACCAAAACACACATATCTATATGTAGACAATACACTCTATTCCTGTTCATAATTAATTAGTCAACCCATTATGGAATTTGAAAAAGGCATATTAGGTCGAAAAGGAAAAAGGTTAAAATATTATGAATGCACATTAAAGCATTATGCACACGACTAATGACTTGCCTTCGTTATTGTTTTTTTTTAATTCTAAACAAAATGCTTGTAAGTGTGGCTTTCTGTAGGCTGGGATTAGAGTAATGGCTCCCAATCTCTGTCAAATGCATATATTAATATCAGCACAAAACACCTGTCAGTCTTACAGCCAACCACTAGGATGCCTACACAAATCACCTTTGTTAAGACAATTACTGAACATGGAGATGCCTCAGTCCTATGAAAGGACCACTGGCTGTCTGCTCCAATTGTCTATTTTTTTGGAAAATAATTTGAAATACAACAGTAAGGAATGTTATGAGAAATGTTATATGTTTTATATTCTCTCTTTAGGTGGAAAGGGACTATACCTTCCTGGACTATATTTTAGGGGGTTGCCAGATCATGTTTACTGTGAGTAGAATATAATTACTAATCTCTGACGCTTGACCCAGACTCTCTCCCTTATCCGACAACTTCCCTGTGTAGTCCCTTTCATATTAGACCCTAGTCTCTCACTCCATCTAATTTCTGATCCTAGTCTCCCACTCCCTCTATACCTTCCTGACTATATTTTAGATAGAGGTCAGATCATGTTTACTGTGAGTAGGACATCATCAGTCTCCCACTCCCTCTCATCTCTGACCCTAGTCTCCCACTCCCTCTCATCTCTGACCCTAGTCTCCCACTCCCTCTCATCTCTGACCCTAGTCTCCCACTCCCTCTCATCTCTGACCCTAGTCTCCCACTCCCTATCATCTCTGACCCTAGTCTCCCACTCCCTATCATCTCTGACCCTAGTCTCCCACTCCCTCTCATCTCTGACCCTAGTCTCCCACTCCCTCTCATCTCTGACCCTAGTCTCCCACTCCCTCTCATCTCTGACCCTAGTCTCCCACTCCCTCTCATCTCTGACCCTAGTCTCCCACTCCCTCTCATCTCTGACCCTAGTCTCCCACTCCCTCTCATCTCTGACCCTAGTCTCCCACTCCCTCTCATCTCTGACCCTAGTCTCCCACTCCCTCTCATCTCTGACCCTAGTCTCCCACTCCCTCTCATCTCTGACCCTAGTCTCCCACTCCCTCTCATCTCTGACCCTAGTCTCCCACTCCCTCTCATCTCTGACCCTAGTCTCCCATCTCCCCTATCATCTCTGACCCTAGTCTCCCACTCCCTTTCATCTCTGACCCTAGTCTCCCACTCCCTCTCATCTCTGACCCTAGTCTCCCACTCCCTATCATCTCTGACCCTAGTCTCCCCTACTCCCTCTCATCTCTGACCCTAGTCTCCCACTCCCTCTCATCTCTGACCCTAGTCTCCCACTCCCTCTCATCTCTGACCCTAGTCTCCCACTCCCTCTCATCTCTGACCCTAGTCTCCCACTCCCTCTCATCTCTGACCCTAGTCTCCCACTCCCTCTCATCTCTGACCCTAGTCTCCCACTCCCTATCATCTCTGACCCTAGTCTCCCACTCCCTATCATCTCTGACCCTAGTCTCCCACTCCCTATCATCTCTGACCCTAGTCTCCCACTCCCTCTCATCTCTGACCCTAGTCTCCCACTCCCTCTCATCTCTGACCCTAGTCTCCCACTCCCTATCATCTCTGACCCTAGTCTCCCACTCCCTATCATCTCTGACCCTAGTCTCCCACTCCCTCTCATCTCTGACCCTAGTCTCCCACTCCCTCTCATCTCTGACCCTAGTCTCCCACTCCCTCTCATCTCTGACCCTAGTCTCCCACTCCCTATCATCTCTGACCCTAGTCTCCCACTCCCTCTCATCTCTGACCCTAGTCTCCCACTCCCTCTCATCTCTGACCCTAGTCTCCCACTCCCTCTCATCTCTGACCCTAGTCTCCCACTCCCTCTCATCTCTGACCCTAGTCTCCCACTCCCTCTCATCTCTGACCCTAGTCTCCCACTCCCTCTCATCTCTGACCCTAGTCTCCCACTCCCTCTCATCTCTGACCCTAGTCTCCCACTCCCTATCATCTCTGACCCTAGTCTCCCACTCCCTTTCATCTCTGACCCTAGTCTCCCACTCCCTCTCATCTCTGACCCTAGTCTCCCACTCCCTATCATCTCTGACCCTAGTCTCCCACTCCCTATCATCTCTGACCCTAGTCTCCCACTCCCTCTCATCTCTGACCCTAGTCTCCCACTCCCTCTCATCTCTGACCCTAGTCTCCCACTCCCTATCATCTCTGACCCTAGTCTCCCACTCCCTATCATCTCTGACCCTAGTCTCCCACTCCCTCTCATCTCTGACCCTAGTCTCCCACTCCCTCTCATCTCTGACCCTAGTCTCCCACTCCCTCTCATCTCTGACCCTAGTCTCCCACTCCCTCTCATCTCTGACCCTAGTCTCCCACTCCCTATCATCTCTGACCCTAGTCTCCCACTCCCTCTCATCTCTGACCCTAGTCTCCCACTCCCTCTCATCTCTGACCCTAGTTTCTCACTCCCTCCAATCTCAGGCACTTGTCTCCCACTCCCTCTAATCTCTGACCTTTTAATCCCTCCCTCCCCTATCTCAATTTTTTTTGACATTTTGACATCTTAAAAACATGTATTATTATTTAATAATGACCCACTTGCTACTAAATTAATTGAATGGCCAGCTCTTTTCCTACGTGTTGTAAATCGTAGGAAAGATGATCGTTTCAGATTTCTCCGTAATGGGAGAACATCATCATTGGTCTATTTTTGTCTCAGTCTGTTGGGAGATACATTAGGTGACCTTGGCGATGTCAGATCTTTGTTTCAGTGCTGCATTATTGTCCAGAAAGACTATTTATTTCCAATGGTGCTGGAACATTGTCTACCACCAGTTACATATCCATACTTCCGTGAAATACTAAGAGCTGTTCCCAATGTGATGGCAATCTATGCGTGTGATCTATTTCCTCTATTTCCTCAGCATCTCACAAACAAAGGAAAACAGGAATCAACAGCGTCTAACGTAGAAACCAGATTGTGGTCCAAACAGAATACCATATGATTTGACACATAACGTAACAATAACGCAGAAAGACACATAGAAACCAGAGGGTATATATAGACAGTAATATTGAGAGCATGAGACCAGGTGACTACGTTAACAAGACAGAACAAGACAAAACATATGAAATGTGGAATGATGGAACATGATGGCTAGAAGGCCGGTGACGAGGACCTCCTAAGTCTGCCCGAAGATATTGATGCGGCAGCTTCGGAAGGAGTCATGACATGGGAATGTATTTTCTAAGTTAAGTACAGCTGATAGAGCGTACAGCCTACAGGGGTACAGCGGATTTGCCCCCACCCCGTCAAATTAGTTGGAAGCAGGTAAATTGCCCCTGCCCCTCCAAAAAATGACGACCCTTAAAAAAAGATAATGTGTCTAATATCAAACTTAATCCTATGTCTCTACACAAAACCTCGTCGATAATGCAACATTATGTTTATGTTAATGTTTCACAAATCCTTTAAGGATGTAGTGCAGGGAAGAAACAAATGCAGAGAATATATAAATTATATATATGGGGTTTTAATGTTAAAATCAACACACAAAAAACGCGAACGGCTTAAAGGTCATGTCATGGTTCCCTCCCTCTGTCCCTCTCTATGCGGGAGTTGGCACTCCCCCGACCAGCAGAGAGAGGGAGAAATCAAAGACATTGGGCCATATTCTTCAATGTTCTCCTAAGTTATTTCTTAAATTTGTTCCTAAGAAAGGTCCTAAGAAAAGTCTTACTCAAATTCACGCACGTGTTCTTAAATTGCATAATTGTTCGCACCTACGTTCCTATAATGATGAATACCACGTCATCGTAAATTCAAAGCGCGTGTCAGTTGTTCCTAATTAGCATTGGTAAACGCCCCGCTATTTCCCATATAAGGGCATTAAACTGCAGGGCGGAGTGGAAACTCATCGTAAAAACTGAAGTGGAGAATGCAAAAATGCCGAAACGAAAATGTAAAGACAGTAGAGGATCAGACGCCAAAAGAAAAAAAAACTTCAGTAGTTCAGAAGTGGAAATACTTCTGCAAGAAGTAAAACATGTAATATTGAGTAGCATCAGTAGTGGTTGCAAAATCAAATACAAAAAAGATGCATGGAATTTAATCACTCGTTCTATGAACCACTGATGACATAAAAATGAAATGGTTTGACATGAAGTTTGAGGCAAAAAAAGTATTGCCAAACACAAACGGAGGGGGAAAGGCTTGCACTGTCCTTACTGAGCTGGACCAGCGCATTGGGGACATCATCGGAATGACCGCAATCTCGGTTGTGCCATCCACAGAAAAGTGTTAAATATATGCAAATATATTAGGACCACCTCTTCCCCCGCAACCATCCGCTCCACCGCCTATCTGGGTACCGGCCGACTACAGGGCAGTGCGGAATTGGAGGTAGTCACTCCGCTCTAAGGCAGAGGAGGAGTCGGAGGAGGAGTACGGCTGAGATTTTTACATCCTGCAGCTGAGACCTGTGTTACCTCCAGCAGTTCTGCCTGGCACACAGCAGCCCAAGATGACTTCTACTCAGCAGCCCAAGATGGCAGCCACTTAGCAGCCTAAGATGACTGCCACTCAGCCTAAGATGACTGCAACCTCGCAGCCCAGGATGGCGGCCACCCCGCAGCCCAAGATGGCTGCCGATCCCCTGGCCAATAGATCGGTCTCCGTTCAATCCTCAACACCACTTCCCTTTCAGGCAGTCCTGGCCCTAGACGTGGCACTATGGAAGGACCGGGAGGTCTTCACAGACTATCTGTCATAGATGAGAGAGACTGTGGTTACCCCGGATGAAGAGACAAGCCAGTATAGCGAGTTCTTCACTTGGCTACTCCATCGAGGGGGGCTTCAGCCGCAGGCCCTGCTCTTCCTGGTTCCACAGTTTTTCCTCCGTGCGCCACATCTACTGTCGCTCCTGGATCCCGTCTCCGAGCCAGTCCCCGTTTCTGTGCCTGTCCGAGTCCCCGTTTCTGTGCCTGTCCAAGTCCCCGTTTTGGAGCCTGGCCGAGTCCCCGTTTCTGAGCCTGTCCGAGTCCCCATCTATGAGACCGTCCCCGTCAGTGTCTTCGAGACCATCCTTGTCTACGAGACCATCACCGTCTGTGTCTCTGAGACCGTCCCTTTCCCTGACTCTGAGCCTGTCCCTGTCCCTGAGATCCTTCCCGTCTCCAAGACCGTCCCTGGGACGTCCTTGTCTCTGAGACCATCCTTGTCTCTGAGACCGTCCCTGTCAGTGTCCCCGAGACTGTCCCTTTCCCCGTCCTTAACCCCGAGCCTGTTCCTGAGATTGTCCCCGTCTCCAAGACCGTCCCTGTCTGTGTCTTCGAGACCGTCCCTTTCCCTGTCCTTGGCTCCGAGAATGTCCCTGTCTGTGTCCCTGAGACCGTCCCGAAGCCTGTATCTTCTTGTCGCCTCCTCCCCCCCCAGCTCCTCTACCGCCGCCCTGACATCTTATTCTGGATCTCGTTCTGGTTCAGGAGTTTTATCGGCAGAGACCGGGGGGCTGGTTGGACCCTCTCTATGCGGGAGTTGGCACTAACCCGACCAGCAGAGAGAGGGAGAAATCAAAGACATTCTGAACACCTGAGTTTTTCCCGCACCTGTTTGCAGTTTAATCGTTAGCCCAGGTATGTACAGTTCCTTTCTGACTGTCAGTGTCGGGACATTGTTTTGAAGTTCTTGGTTCCAGAGGTTATCTTGCCTGTTGGGAGAAAAAACATATTCTATTAAGAATCTCTGGGCCTGTGTCTTACCTGTTACCTGCCTGGAGCACGATTGTGACAGGTCATGTATATTGGTTATATCAATGTACGCTAAATGAGCATGAAATAATACATGAAATAATAATACATAATACATGAATAATAATACATAATACATGAATAATAGTACATGAAATACATGAAACATACATACATGAAACAGAACATATAATATAATACAAACACTCACCAAATAAATCTGATATGACATCGAAACAATTAGAAGCAACCTAAATTGCCCTTATTATTACGCGTGATAACAACAAACCAAACCAAAAGTAAAAGGTGAGCAACAAGATCTGGAGTGAGGAACTATTGTATAGAATATAATATGGAATACAATAAAAAATATTATTTTCACCTTAACTAAGAATATTGAAGCGCAGAGCAAATTGATGATTGCTAAAAAAAATAAATAAATAACTGTCAGTGCCTTGAATGCGTTTTCTGAAATGAATAACAGAATGTTCTCATCAGACCATAACACAATTTTATACATGGATTTGAGTGACCTATTTTTGCTAAATGTACAGTTAGGTCCGGAAATAACTGGTTAGGTGAAGAACACTCTTCAGGAGGTAGGCATATCATTATCCAGTCTACCATTAAGAGAAGCAAAAACAGAGGGGTCACCACAAGGTGCAAACCATTCATAAGCCTTAACAATTAAAAGGCCAGATTAAGCCAGGAATATCAGAAGCATCCCAGAAGCGGCTCTCTGCGCTGCTTGATAGGCACCTTTTTTATTTTTGCTGGATTCCGTGTGTAAGTCGCCCAGTTCAAATACAAAATGCCAGTGCTCTCCCCCTGCTCTCAGGCAATGTTTGTGATGGGCAATGTAGATAAATATTCAAAATAATCCATGTCATTCATAACTACATTTTAAGTTTTATCTTTGTCTGTATGCTACATTACCACTAAGTAGTATGTTACAACCATGAACACACAGACATAACATATCAATTTACCCATGGTGAAACCCCAAAAAAGTCAACGACAAACAGGAAAGTTGTTAATTTTTGGTTGTTGATCTTGCAATCTCAAATTGGGAGCCCTATTTAAGTTGTTTGGGAGCAGATGAAACTAAGATAAATGATGAGAAGAAATAAGTATGGAGAAGGTTTGGAACGGCACATGATCCAAAGCATACCACAGGTATGTGATGGCATGGGCAGGCATGGCTTCCAATTGCACTGGGTCACTAGTGTTTATTGATGATGTGACAGAAGACAGAAGAAGTATATAGGGAAACAGGGCATCCGGAAAGCATTCAGCACTTTTTCTACATTTTGTTATGTTACAGCCTTATTCCAAAATGGATTTTACACCCAATACCCCATAATGACAAAGTGAAAAGGTCTGTTTAATATTTTAATATAATACAATGCGAAAAATTAAAATCAAATATATAACATGTACATAGGTATTCACCGCCTTTGCTCAAAACTTGGTTGAATCACCTTTGGCAGTAATTACAGCCTCAAATTATTTTGAGTGTGATGCTACAAACTTGGCCCACCTATTTTGGGACAGTTTCTCCGATTATTTTTTACAGGACATCCCAAGATCCATCAGGTTGGATGGGGAGCGTCGGTGCACAGCCATTTTCAGATCTCTCCAGAGATGTTAAATCGGGTTCAAGTCTGGGCTCTGGCTGGGCCACTCAAGGACATTCACAGAGTTGTCCTGAAGCCACTCCTTTGTTATCTTCACTGTGTGCCAGTCGCCGAAAAACCACCATGCTTCACTGTTACATTCCCACCACAGGTGGTGCTCGTTGGAGGTGGGAAATGTAAAGGCATGTGCTGGAGCACCCAATGTAGAAATACATGGACATATACATGGCATGTGGGGTGCAGCTGACTAAAATAATGATACAATAACCAGAATTGAATTTTAGCCTTTGTAGGACACTTGGGGATTTAAAAAATATAATAATACACAACACCCATGTACACACACACATCAACTGGAAAACAAACATTAGCCAAGACACAAACTAGGAAAGGGAGGACGAGGGAATTTTGGGACCGGGCTCAAAGTAATGAAATTAAACAAGATCCCTTCTCTTCTACACACCTAACCCTTCCTTACACCATCTATTCCCTAACCAACTTACCTCATACACAGTAAAAGGAGCAGGACAACAACAAAAACATGGGACATGTAACATTCACTGTTGGGATGGTATTGGCTAGGTGATGTTTCATCAGACCAGGGAATCTTGTTTCTCATGGTCTGAGAGTCCTTCAGATGCTTTTTGACGGGCTGTCATGTGGCTTTTACTGAGAAATGGATTCCATCTGGCCACTACCATACAGGCATGATTGGTGGAGTGCTGCAGAGATGGTTGTCCTGGAAGTTTCATTTTTCACAGAGCAACGCTGGAGCTCAGTCGGAGTGACCATCGGGTTCTTGGACACCTCCCTGACTAAAGCCCTTCTCCCCGATCGCTCAGTTTGGCCGGACCTGTTGTGGTGATTTCAAACTTCTTCCATTTACGGATGATGGAGCCCACTTGGGACATTAAAACCTTCAATGCTGCAGGCATTTTTTTGTTCCCTTTCCCAGATCTGTACCACGATACAATCCTGTTTTTGAGGTCAACAGACAATTCCTTGGACTACATGGTTTGTGCTCTGACATGCACTGTGTCTACATACGGTGACATGCACCGTATGTAGACATATGTGTGCCTTTCCAAATCATGTGGTGGACACCAATCAAGTTGTAGAAACATCTTAAGTTTGATCAGTGGACACAGTATGCACCTGAGAGACATTTTGAGTGCCGTTTCAAATGCTGTGAATAATTAGGCACGTGATATTTTTTAATAAATGTGCAAAGATTTCAAAAAAGGTTTTTCACATCTTGGATGCACTGTAGTCGAAGGTCTTGTTTGTCTGATTTCTTCTTTCTCCGATCTCCCTCCAGTAATAGGAAGTAGGCAGCATAGTCTTTTCAGCTGCTGTGTGTACCAACAATTGAACTGGATGTTGGTTAACCAATATGCTTACATATAAACCGTCTGATTCAAGCCATCGTCATTGTTGCACATGCTTTTATCCCCGATTACAATGGCACGGAACCCGTCTTCAAAATCAAAGAATGTGTTACAATGTTGTTGGTGCGGGAGGGAAGAGGACTCAGGCACAGAGCTATCTTGGAAAATACATTCCTTTTTAATTGTTTCAACTTGAATGAACAAAAAACATCAAAACAAAAACATGCAGCAACCCAAAACAATGAACCACATAGTGGCCTCTTCAAACAGAAACTCCCAGAAATTGGGGAGCTAACAAGAAAGACAAAATACCTAGAGGGCTGTCATGCCCTGCTAGGACCACCATAAATGGGGTAGAGTTCCTGACGGTACCCGCACTTATAAAGGCGCATACTCCTCACCGTGCCACCAGGAACACAAAATGGAGGGTAGGGCGTGGCACGGACACTAGTGAAGGCTCTGGACCCAGAGCAGGACATTGGAGGCCCCGGCCTCGGAGTTAGACAAAGCACCAGAGCTGAAGAGGGCTCTGCCTCCAATGTTGGAAAGGGCGCCATAGCAGAGGATTCGCTCTGCCGCTGACGCAGGACAGGGTGCTGGAGCAGAGAGTGGCTCCGACCCGAAGCAGGACGGGGCGCTGGAGCCCCCCAGGGGGCGACCAGTGGACATCCTCCTTGGACCCCTCTGGCGGCGGTGGCGGTAAACCACCTGCCCATCTTCACCTGTAAAGCAGAGGGCAACAGGCTTTCCTCCAGAATGTGGGTGTACTTGGCAGCATCCATTTTCCCTTGAATCTTGACCAATTCAATTCAATTTCACCAAACATAACTCTTGCAGTTCAGTGGGTCTCATCTGTCCATAAAAGTGTTGTTTTTCAAAGCGCAAACGATAATCCATTTGGCCCTTTTTCAGAAGAGGCTTCTTTCTTGCCTCCCTGCCATACAGGCCAGTTTTGTGTAAAGCTTGTGAGATTGGTTGGTCCGTGCATTTGACAACAATCTCTGCCATAAGTCTTTCAGAATAGCCAATGGCCTCTTGGTAGCTTCCCTGATTAATATCCTTCTGGCTCAGTCATCTAGTTTGGAGGGATGGCCCGATCTAGGCAAGGTGTTGGTGGTGCCATACGCTTTCCACTTCTTAATAATGCTCTGAACGGTATAGTTAAAGCCTTTGAAATGGTTTTGTATCCTTCTCCTAACATGTGCCTTTCTACAACTTTGTCCCGCAGTCCTTATAAGCACTTTTATATACCAAGGTGTATTCTTTACGTTGCCATACACTACTATTATTGTAATCATTGTGTAACGGACGTTTTTCTTTTGAAGTAATCAAAACCACTTAAATTGATGTCAGGTGGGGGGCAATTAGCATGGTATGTGATCTGGGAAGAAACTGGTTGTACCTGAGCAAGTTTATAATGGTTACTCTAAGGGGCTGATCACTTTTTTACTTCATATTTCAGGGTTATACCAAGTAAATACAAATGGGAAAAGTTCGATTTTATTTATTTTTATTTCCAGGGTGTGACAAATAGTAAGGATTTTGACAGGGTATGATGATTTTCTATAGGCACTGGAGGCCTACAAAAATAGTTTGGGGAGGCTCCCCCAATTACTGCTGAATGCACTCTTCCTGTGGGTGAAGGTAAGGGTATTTCTTCTTGTAACCTTTTTCTAACTTAATAAGTATGCCCAAGCTCTGCCACGTCCAGGAACGGTGCATTCTGTCATGATGTTGGTGCTGTAAAGATGAGGGCACAGGCACAGAGCTTTATTGAAACATACTTTCCTTTTTAATTGTTCCAACTTATATTAACAATAAACAATAAAACAATGAAATGCAGGAACCAACTCAAAACAATGAACTACAAAGTGGCCCTTCAAACAGAAACGTAATTAGGCTCTCCAATTAGGAAAACACTAGGCAGCTGCCACAACACAAAATACAGTATCCTAGTCTAGGGCCTGATAGTATGATTATTTTGGCTTCTGCACACATTTTTGTCATGTCACACCAAGTTGTGGTTGCAATGGTTAAACTTTTAAGATAGTGTTGAACTGCTTGGCATCCTTGGGTTAAGACTTGTTTATTATCACGTTGGCCAACTTTCTCTTCATCTGGCAAGTCATTATGCTAAAAACCCAAAAGTTGAGGTGCATCCCATGGATGTAGATTATACAGTTTACAGTTTCTTCCAGACTTTCGTGGTTGTTTCAATAACTTGCACCATTACTCTAATTGTTAGTGAGAAGCTGTTTTGTAAGAGTACACAAATATAGTAGATTGTTCATCTGAGCTTGTCATTAGCTTAGAATTTATAGGTCTAACATTAGCAATTCCCTCTTCTAACTCTGATTCACTCAACACCCACCCTGGGAGATCTTGTTTCTCATAACATGTGTGAGATCGCTTTGCCGCGTTTTTCAACTCAGCATGTGGTTAGATAGGAGAACCTACACATTTTTTGTCTGAAACAATCTCCATCAAGGTTTCTTGAGTCTATTATGTATTTTTCTCAATTCATCTTTCCTTTCTGTCTTCAATTCAGTCAAAGCTCTAACGTTTACTTTTTCTTTCTTATTAAAGCAGTTTCTGTTTCTCTTTTTCACATCTTCACTAAGACTGTTTTTTTGCTTTATAAATGTACCTGCTGATTTATTAATGTCACTCATTTAGCGTTAATTAATGTTAATTTGTCTATTTAAATATATATATATATATATATATTGTTATTCTTACATAACTTATGTTGAGTGCTGTTTTGCATTTGAATGTCTTAAATATGACTTTTTTATTATGGTTGAAAAATGAATGAATAAAGAATGGAGGACCAAATGAATCAATATGAAATTAATAAATATACAAATTATTAAATTATTAATGAAATTAATTATATTATTTTAAATTGCACATTAGTAGGAAATCATTTATAAGGTCCCTTTTTAAAACAGTTGTACGATATTTCATAATAATATATTGAATAAGACGGATTTCCAAATCCTTTTATTTTCATCATTTTGCAAAAACTTAGGCGTAGTGTTGGCGGAACCAAATGCAGCCTTTATCTCACGTTCGTGTGACTTACTAACAAACATCTAAACACATATAACACTCCCCACTGAATAGTACTGACACATAATGTGTCAGGACAAGGGTGCAGGCTTGCGACACATACTAATTGCTGATTGGAACCTGTGGTGAATAGTTGTACAAGACATGACAATGAAATGTGTCCGGGGCTGCGTTCATCGTTGCAAAGTAAAACCCGGGTTACACAGGGTGAAGACTTAAGGTCATCAGCTTACCATGACAGAAACCTCCCTCACAAAGGCCCGGATACCAGACGAGCCAGCACAAACACAGGGACAAGGTATAGGGACAAGACAGCACTGTACCCCCACCATCATATACCAGCCATGGGGGTTGTTCAGCTGGAACCGTCTGAAGAGGTGGCTTCAGGGCAGGTGGAGCCCCCACTACCGTTTTTGCAGCGGTGGAGGCCGGAGGGCTGAAGGGGGTTCTGCGTGCTCCTGCAGCAACTCAAGGCTGGTAGCGGGTGTTGAAAGCTGCTCCACAACAGTAGAGGGCGCTGGCAGCGAATGTCGATGGCAGTGTGTGCTGGCTGCTGCTCATCAGCAGCAGGAGGCGATGGCTGCTGACCAAATAGACTGTGACGATGTATCTTCAGGTGCCATTTTGACCCTCAATGAAAATATTATAGAAATTTTGCATGAATTAAGAGCTTTGGCGAACATAAACATTGACGAGGTAGTGTGGAACAATCTCTATGAGATTGAATACAAAGTTCGAGCTGAATTCTGCCTTACAATTATGGTTAAGAGCTTGACCTACTTCGCCGCCTATTTTCATAGATTGACATATCCCTTGTGTAATTTAATGCTGAAAAATGTAATTAAATCTTTAAATATTGCATTTAAATAAGAAATATCAGAATGACTTTAAATAATGAAATTTGGCATTACATTTTAAAATACGCCATGAAATTATAAAAAAAGGCCATGATTTTTTATGAAATACATAATTATGTTATGATGAAAATAAAAGGATTTGGATTTGAAATGCAATGTATTACTATCAAATATCATACCACTATTTTAAAAACCCTAAAAATAAAATGATTTCCTCTTATTGTGCCATTTAAAATAATATATACATTTAATTTATTCATTAATACATATATTTATTTATTCAGTTTTGACTCATTTTGACCCCATAATAAAGATGTATATATATATATATGTATATATATATTTTTGTTATTATATATATATATATATATTGTATATGTAACTTTATTTATAATTCCTCAATATTAATTGATTTTACAATCCATGCAGTTGTAAATCCGGCTGTATATTTGAGATTGCTCAAAGTGTCACAGTAAGGTGAGGAACTCATGTCTTCACATAGTGTTTCTCGTTTTCCTCGCATCTTCTCCTCGCATCATCTTCTCGCATCTTTGGACTCATTCATTGTCCTGTCTCATGATCGTTACTCACACCAGTTTCCAATTTCCCCATTAGTATTAGTCTAAATGTTGCTCCTCTGCCTCCATTGTTTGTGGATCATTGTGGAATGTTGTGTGTCCATAGTATTGGTGAGTGTCTGCTAGAGGCCTGTTTGTTTGTATTTAGTAGATGCTAGTTTGGCGCATAGTTTTGTTTTTATTACAGCTATATTTTTTGCCAATTGGTGTGGTTGTTCACATTTGATGTCATGTTGATTTTATAAAAACCCTTGAACAAAATATCCTGCCTGCGATTACAGCTAGTCTCTGGTAATGACACGGATGGAAATGTTTGTTTGCGAAAGAGAGGAGTATGCACGTTACCTTTTGTGTGATCCTGTTGAACCAATTATTTTCTCTGAACGTTATTGTAGTTTTTTTAAGCAAATAGAATTTTTCTGTTGCCATAGTTACTGTGGTTTGTGCCGAGGCATGATTACGGGCAGCAGGAATGAAAAACTGATGTCAGTACCAGTCTCGTAGCTAACATTCAAATCCTTGACACTCCTGTGATTGCCAATTTGCACATTACATGAAGTACAATGCATGGAATGTAGGCTGAAGGGACTGGTTGGCAGGCTAATGAAAGTACAGGAAAGAATGTAGGCAAAGAGACTGGTAGCCAGGCTAATGAATATATAGAAAATGGAATGTAAGCTAAAGAGACTGCTCTCAAGGCTAATGAGGGAGAGATAAAAACGTAATGGGTGCATGTGAGAATTTGCAAGGGCGGCAATATTAATAAAAACATTTGTTCACCAGTTATACCAGAACATGATAAAGTCTCCAGGTGTCTCTTGGCCTAGGGTGGTCTAGACCACTGTCAAAAGGCACTCACATATTGCTGCCGCGTGGGTTTGATTCCACACTCCCCTGTACCTTCCTCGCTTTCACTATCACTTTATAAAGCATGAAAATGCCCAAAAAAGGTTTCTAGTGTTGTTTTTATTGACTTTTCACTGATGGTTTAGCTTTAAGTGGTCTTTGCTTTTGTACTGTGTCATTATGTTTCTTTTTTCAGTAAGCGTTTTGAAACATAAAAGAACATGACAAATAGCAGGAATATAATTCTGGACAATTTTATGTTTTATCTCCTTTTTCTTCTTTGGCTATTGGTATCTGTATATTATGTGGGGGAACATTTGTAAGATTCTTATAACACTATGATAAAACATCTACCTCAATCCACTTTCATTATTCAAGTTTTTTTACATTCATGATAAGTAGAAATTTCACACCTGAGTACTATAGTTCAGTTGAGATCAGTGTTTGAGAAGTAATGTGAATCTAAATCCTCAAATGTGCATCCTGCAGTTCTCATAATCAGTTGTTTTTTTAGAAACCCAGGGCTATGAGTGATCACAGTTAAAGCTGTTCTGTCGCCCTCTGTCTCACAGCATTCAATCAGACTTAACATGCAGCTAATCCTAATCTGTTAGAGGAAAAATAGTTTCTCTAAAAATGCAGATGAGGAGAGCTGCTCACATCTACCTTAGAAAAAAGACAGTGTTTGTGGTAATTGCAGGACAAACGTATTGGCAATATAATGCAGTCATGTATTATATTAAAATCATATAAAACAGTGGTCAAACTATCTAGTGTGTCAGGCATTTGTGGAGTACCTCCCAGTTTTAAAGCTTATGTGCAAATCTCTCATTTTACTAAATTAAGTTATCTCCTCACCAACCAGTGACAAAGACATCGTTATCAATTAGTGGTCATCCATCTAGAGGAAACTAAGGCTCTGCTGGAGATGTGAGTTATCTCCACGCTCACCTTGCCTAGGGTTTGAAAGAGACACAGGGATTGGGCATATTAAGTAGGCGTCTTTCTTTTTACAATACAGGCTGTCCACTTGTCAGGGCATGTTTTGAAGGTGCTCCAAGAGGCTGGGCTGGATGAGGATGTGGGCTTAATGTTGATTGAAGCCAGTAGACTGGGCTGGATGAGGATGTGGGCTTTGATGTTGATTGAAGCCAGTAGACTGGGCTGGATGAGGATGTGGGCTTAGTGTTGATTTAAGCAAGTAGACTGAGCTGGATGAAGATGTGGGCTTAATGTTGATAGAAGCCAATCGACTGGGCTGAATGGGGACGTGGGCTCACTGTTGGATGAACACTTGCACATGCTGTCACTGCCTCAGGGAGGGCATGCCAGTTCTAATCTGTGAGACATTTTGCATGTTGATGTTGTTACCATCTAAATGAAGTCATTTTTCCTCAGGACAAATTTGAGCATCAAATAAGGTTCTCTAGGATTCACTGGATTCTATTTATATGCTTCAATTTCTTTTCCTATTTTAAGAAGATTATATGCTTTGTTTTGTGTTTGTGAGCAGGTGTTGTCTTCTGTTTGCTTTTGCTTCCTATAGGTTGGCATTGACTTCACAGCGTCAAATGGGAACCCTCGGGAGCCCTCCTCTCTTCACTACATCAACCCTCTGGGCAGCAATGAGTACCTGTCAGCCATCCTGGCTGTAGGCCAGATCATCCAGGACTATGATACGTGAGTTCCATTTCAGTCGACTAAACACTAATGATTCAGTATGTCACAGTTTCACACAGTATAATATTTGACCCATGGCTGCAGATTTTCTGGCGTATTTAGTCTGCCGAAGTTCCTCATAGCTTCTGTACATATGAAGATTACGCCCTGGCCGTGTGTTCTCTACACACAGTCTCTGCTTTAATTATAGAGAACAGGCTACCGGAGTTTCATAACGTTAGATCAAAAGAAAATCTTTGTCTGCAATTTCAAGTGACGATCAGGGTATTCTAGGCTACATAATAGCTCTGAATGTAAGACTTGTTATATACTTCAATATAACATTTGTTCTCAATGCGTTTTATGTCAATACATTTATAGCCTACAGTGAACGTAAGCAGATGGTGTTAACAAACTGTGTATACTACCTAGTGGTCTGCTGCTGAACGTGATCCGTACATACCAAGAGGCTTCTGGTAGCTACAGATCTTTGGTATAGCAGGACTGAATAAGTGGAGTTTTAGCAACTCCATTCTTTAATTATTCACATTCACTGTTAACTACGTACAAGGTCATTTGACCACTCTTTCTATTAGTTCTACATATACCAGTGTGGCTCATTTTAACTGTTTCTGGTACTATTCCAAGTCTATTGACATTTTTATGAATTAGCTATTCACAACTCCAATGTTCTGCTATCTTTCCTCAGTGACAAGATGTTTCCTGCTCTTGGATTTGGGGCTCAACTCCCTCCAGACTGGAAGGTGAGTGAATGTCCAGTACTGTATGTGTGTGAGTTTATTTTCAAAACCTGCTATTTGTGATAGAAGACATAAAGCCGTAATGAGTGCTAGAGAACAGGGCAACTTGAAAATTGTGCTTCCAGGGAGACAGTGCATATAATACATGCATATCCCAATGATTATGCAACTGTCATCCCATCTGGGTTGCCATGGCATTGCACTGATGAAAAGGACAAAAGAAAGAGGATGGTGAGCAACAGAAATGGACTGAATATTTAGCCTTTAGATTGTATAACGGAAGCATTTAGACAGGTTAAACCCATCATTGGTCTCCGAGGACAAGCGGATGGAATGAAGAAGCTCATTGCAAGGATGGAAATGTGTGTAATGGAACTGGACAGCAGGACAGCATAAGAATAATTGAATAAGTTAGGAAAGCCCTCTTTCTGCAGCATTGTTCGGTTCTGTAATGTTGGCCCGCGGCTATTTGCTTTAGCAGTGTTCTGGTTTGTTTGTATGCTATCTGGTTACCGTAATTTCCGGACTATTGAGCGCACCTGAATATAAACCGCACCCATTGAATTTAAAAATATATATTATTTTGAACATAAATAAGCCGCACTGGTCTATAAGCCGCGCGTGACTACCGGTACATTGAAACAAATTAACTTTACACAGGCTTTAACGACTCACGGGATGTAACAAAAAAAATAGGCTTTAACGAAACACGGGATGTACAAAAAAAATAGGCTTTAACGAAACACGGGTTGTACTGTTCTCTCAATGTGTTTCACTCCTCTTGAGTATTAACATAAATAAACAGCCAAACTCTTTTCAACATGCCAGGTGAGCGAGCGCACTTGCTCCTTTAATTACTTCCACACAGTAATCAACTTGACATCACTGAAACGGAGTGAAACTAAAAAAGAGAATACACGATGGACTTAATGAATTACTATTAACAACAAGCAAACGTGCAACTACCGTTATCTGCATAGCTACAATACTTCAAACAATTTGTTTTTTGTACAAACCTAAAAATAGACATAATGTGACTATAACATAACGAAAATATATAAACAGAGCACTTACACTCATTGCTTTCTGAAGGAAGCTCATAACATGACTTTAAGAAACCAACAAGCTAGCATGTCGTCTTTCTTCCTGTTTCCTCCTTTACACTGAACGTAATACCTAACGTAAACGTAGTACCGTAATACTTAGAATAGAGGAACCAACACAATTACCTTAACGATAACAGCGATATCAACAAATGATATTTAACAACGTCACAGAATGTTGTTTTTTATGTGAAAGCGGGAGAAATCCATATATTAGCCGCGTCGTTGTTTAAGCCGCAAGGTTCAAAGCGTGGGAAAAGAGTTGCGGCTTATAGTCCGGAAATTACGGTAACTGTGTTTCCTTAAGTTATTTTTGTTAGTGTCCCAATATTCCTGCTATTTGTCCTGCTAGTTCCCTCGCCTCCGGCACTTGTCTCACCTGCCATGTCGTCGAGTTTTGTGTTTGTTTCTTGGCCGTTTCTTTGCCCACCTTTGTTTTGCATCTTTTGCCTACATTGTTTGTAAGCTGCTTGCCCATGTGCCGAATATTAAGGGAAAGGAACAAAAAAACACCAAAACAGAAGGTCCGTGCCTGGGTCCTATAATTGCCTTAGCGACAACACATTACAGGACATGCTTTTTTTTCTTTAACCTGCAGGTGTCTCATGAATTTGCCATTAACTTTGACCCTACCAATCCATTCTGCCAAGGTGAGCAACTACTACGTTTTATTTAGACACAATAAAACACACAATTTCTTCATTGTACTTACTGCAGGCTTTACTAGGGTTGTTTTTTTCTTTGACCAGAGACATTTGTCTAATAGAAGTATGCTGAATTGTAGTGTAGTCTGAGTGTGCAGATGAGCATTGTTGATGGTTTTTATGTACTTTCCTGTGGTTAGGTGTGGAGGGGATTGCCAAGGCCTACTCTGCCTGTCTGCCTCACCTTCGCTTCTACGGACCCACCAACTTTTCCCCCATAATCACTCATGTGGCTCGATTTGCCAGCCAGGCACTCCAACAAGAAACCGCTGCGGTAAGGAGTGGCTTGTCAACAGCGACTCTTACTTGTTCAATGTTTTATCATTTATTTGCTATATAATTAGAAAATGTTTATCCAATTTACCCAAATTAATTGTAAATTACTTTATTTTATATAGAACAGACTTTAAATGTAGCATGGAGTACCAAAAAGTATAGGACATATGAGTAAAATTCTGTCCAATGGAGAGCTGTTAGATAAGATGAGGCACATAAATATGTCAATGTTGATTTAATTTCTTATGCCAGCACAAAGCTGTTAGTATCTATCTTGGTTTCTGTCACAACCGACGGTGAAGTGCGGGGAAAGCCACACGCAGAGTCGAAATATCCTGTTCGTGGTTGTTTATTTAATAAAACAAAACTAGTGACACACTGAACGGAAAATGATAGACTGAATGAAAAGGAAAACTTAATAAACTTGTTAAGTCACGTTAAACAGCGTTCTAAAATAATGACACTCACCAATACCAACGTGACTTTAAATAATGAGCTACAAAGTGGTGACATTTCCCAGAACTTAAATACCCCTCTATAAAGCTAAATCATCGTAGCTATGTTAAATTAAACCCGACTAGCAATGAGGACCCTACTAATAGCCCCGTGTGGAACAAAATATCACCACTCGTGAATGTGTCTGGAGGGTGTTAAGTCGAAAATTTTTCTGGACTTTTCTGGATGGCACTGAGCCCAGGGTAGTAAGGACACAATTATTGTGTTTTCTTCTCTGGTTTGAGGTTCAATAATTGGGGTCTTTAATATTCCAGTAAAGAATATGTGGGAGAGGACACAGCATTCAAAATGTTATATTATGACACGTGTTAATGCAACAGAATGGTAATTATTGAGGACAGCAGGGCAGCTCTTCTTTGGCACGGGACATGTGATTGAGCATTTCCACAGAGCTTGTTCTGTGTCTTCTCTGAGTGAGTGAGTGTTTAAACAGAAATCACAGCTAACATTATGTGGGCAATTGGTATTGATTAATGTCATTAATGTCATTTGTTTTAATATCATATAAATATCGGACACCTTAAGTACATTGTATAACTTCCTGAGAACAGAGCTGTCATGCTGACTGACATGTAGATCAATCTAAAGTCTAACTTGGTAGGATGAAATAGCTGATCTCTGTTGAGATCAACTTTACAATTAAAATGCAAAAACCCCTCCAGATAATTTTTTTGTGCACAGAAGTTACATTCGGATGTCCTTCTTAATTTCTCAAAAAAATAGACTCATAAACATTTAATGAAAAAAAAGAAAAGTGTGAAAATCATCCTATCAGAGGTGGAATGCGTGGCATATTTATTAATTTTTTTCCAAATGCAAATTCAAAGGTAACTTTTGGCTCCAGTGGAACATTTTAGATCAGCTGAAATCTGCCCTTTAATAGATTTGATGGGGAAAGTGGTTAGTAATTGCACAGATTTTTTTATTAAACTTGCAGCCTGTCCAGCTGTAAAGCGGAATGCTCACGGAATAGGAATGTGCCTTTGGTACCATTGAATGTTGTATTTGAAAACATTAAATATTTTTTCAACAACATGCATAGTCTGTAGCTTTTATTGCAGTTTTCCAAAGGTTCTTTTCATCCTAGTCATGCATTAGCCAAGCAGCTATGAAAATGGCATACTGAGAGTGCTATTAAGTACTTTGAGGTTTTACCCTAATGGTTTTTTATTATTAGCATTTTCCCTATTTAGTTCTGTTTTCTCAATCACAAACTGTGAATATTTTTAGAATTTTGGTCAGTTGCCCCAAACACTAAGATGGCTAATAATGTGACTACATACACAATGTAAAGCAACCTGAAATTCAGCATTAAAGAACACTCACATTTGCCAGTCAAGTCTATACATAATGTTGTCAGAAGTTTACATACACCTTGTTTGAAGTCATTAAAACGAAATTTTCAACAACTCCACATATGTCCTGTTGACAATCAATTGTTTTGGGATATCTACTTTGTGCGTGATACAAGTAATTTGTCCAACAATTGTTGACAGTCTGATTATTTCACTCATAATTTACTATATCACAATTCCAGTAGGTCAGAATTTTACCTACACTAAGTTGGCTGTGCTTGTGAAGATCCGGTAGGATACAAGTATCCACAGTAAAACAAGTCCTATATAGACATAACCTAAAGAGTGACGATCAAGGAAGAAGCCACTGCCCAGACTACGGTCTGTTAACGACGCTGCCATCCATCTGGTAGGCATTACCAGAGTGTCAATGCTCCACACTCTAAAACAGGTCATTTAACTTCTCAATAAGTAACATCACATCGATCAATGGACATTTTCGTGCTGTGGTCATTTTCCATGGGAATTCAATGCATGTTTATATATTTTAATGTATCCATTTATACGCACTACTACACCTATATTTATAGAATTTCAATTTATATTGTCTGTATTGCCCATTTATACAGTTGCTAGTTGTTTTTATTGTATGTATATTTTTGATATAATCTTTTCTAAATGTGTGCATAGATGTCACATGCTATGTCACAAGAAGTTCATTGTTCTGAATGGCGCTATGTTATGAGGAGCTTTTGAATATCTCATCTCATCTTCAACCGCTTATCCGGGGTTGGGTCGCGGGGGTAGCAGCTCTAGCAGGGGACCCCAAACTTCCCTTTCCCGGGCAACATTAGCCAGTTCTGAATGAGGCGCGTTCCCAGGCCAGTGTGGAGATATAATCTCTCCACCTAGTGGGTCTTCCCCGAGGTCTCCTCCCAGCTGGACGTGCCTGGAACACCTCTCTAGGGAGGCGCCCTGGTGGCATTCTTACTAGATGCCCGAACCACCTCAACTGGCTCCTTTCTATGCAAAGGAGCAGCGGCTCTACTCTGAGTTCCCCTCGGATGACTAAGCTTCTCACCCTATCCCTAAGGGAGAGGCCAGCCACCTTTCTGAGAGAACCCATTTCGGCCGCTTCGGCCGCTTTTGAATAATCAAATAATTTGTCTTGACTTTGATTGAATGCAAGACTACAGTTTGCAACTGTAAACAGTGACCAATATCATACTGAAAATGTCCTCTGGTCTGGTGAAACACAAAATAGTACTGTTAGGCCATCATTATGTTTGGAGGAAAAAGAGGGAGACTTGCAAGCCAAACAACACCTTCCCAACTATGAAGCACAAGGTGGCAGCATCATGTTGTGGAGGGTGCTTTGCTGCAGGAGGGACTGGTGCACTTCAGAAACATAGATTGCATCATGAGGCTGAAAAATGATTCAGATATATTGAAGCAACCTCTCAATACATACGTCAGGAAGTTAAAGCTTGGTTGCAAATGGGTTTTTCAAATGGACAATGACCCGAAGCATACGTCCAAAGTTTGGCAAAATGGCTTAGGAACAAAATAAGTCAATGAATTGTAGTGACCATCATCAAAGCTTTGACCTTAGTCCTATAGAAAATCTACGGCAGAACTGAAAGGTTTTTGTGTGATACACCAGTTTTCGTCAGATTGTGGAAAGCTACCCGAAATGTTTGACTCACTGGGAATGCAATGAAATAAATAAAACCTGAAATAAATCTTTCTCTCTACTATTATTATTTCACTTTCTTAAAATAAAGAAGTGATCCACTAACCTAAGACAAAAACTTTACTAGAATGAAATGTCCAGTAATGAGAAACTGAATTTGAATTTGGCTACGGTGTATGTAAACATCTTACTTCAACTGAAGGCACACTGTTTCTTTCATTTCACATCGCTGACAGCTACTGTGCCCATACAGCATCTCTGACAAATCAGTAATTCTGTCTATTGCCATAATATTTTCCATTTTGTTAGGTTCTTTAACAAATAGCACCCTGGAGTAGGACTCCAGTGGATAGTAACTGTAAAGAAAACGTAATCTTATTTCGGGTGTCAGTTCAAAATCACTCGCAATGTCTCTATACTGTTCTTACCAACCCAGAGGAGCGCAGCCATTAAAATACCCTTACAATTATAGTTATTTATAGACTGTGATTCAGTGAACAAATGTGCCTCTGCCCCTGTTGTTCATCGGTTTTAATGACTCCGGCGTGGCCCGGAGTTTCTACGTTGTTCTGTAGGCAGTCTAACAGAATTGTGTCTGTCTCTGCTCTGTGACAAGAGAACTTCTTGTTTTAGACAGTTTTTTAAGGCATACTGAGTTCGAACCCCTTGACTTTCCCCATTCCCCAATTAATATTTAATTGATTAAATACAGATCATACAAACATTGTGCAATTATAACCCTTACCCTTTGTCATGCCACTACAAATTGAGCTAAGGTGCATCCAATGTTCTTTGATCATTATTGAGTCTCTAGAACTTAATTGAAAGCCAAATGTGGCAAATTTCTTAAAATAATTGGACATGATTTAGGGAATCACACAGCTGCACACAGCTTCGGAGGTCAAAGTGACCGCCACATGATTGTCTGGACCCTGAACATGGTCCCGAACATCACTCACTCCATAGGCTTGTCTTCTCAAAGTGCAGCCTGGTGTTGTTGTTGCACCCTTAAAAAACAGACAGCATTTTTCTTTTGCAACTTTATTTTTCTTGCCGGTTAGATTAATTAAAATATCACAAAACATAACACTACAGCAACTCGTCACTATTGGTAACTTAGCCGTCTCACCTTCTCAAATTCCCCCCTCCTTTCTCTCATGCACACCAGGATGACCTTTGAACTTACTTCGAAAAATAAATCGGAATAGCGGCCAGAATATTAATCAACTAAAAATACAATTAAATCACATTTAATTCCTTCTGTGAAAATTATGAAACAATAAAATAATATCTAGGTCACAACACCATGACTTCCCCAGGTAAACGGTGCATTTTGTCAGATCTGCTCACTGCTCCCAGGTCCAGTTTCAACACTCGCTTGCCCATTGTAAGGGCTATTCATTGCAGACGGGTCATCATGGCCACTAACCGGTTTGTGGCTACGCAACCCCATACGCAGCAGGGTGTGATGCAGTGTGTGTTGAGACATATTCCTTCCGTAAACAACATTGCAGTTTTATGTGATTTTTATATGACTTGTGCCTGAAACCAGACTGGATAGGCTTCATTGCCCTTGTGCATCGATGAGCCCTGAGGGCCCAACACCCTTTCAATGGTTTGTGGTTTACCTCTTCTCTGGACTACGAGAAGTGTTTTTTACCATCTATTCTATCCAGACCTTGACATGTGCACTTATTAGGAGTTGATTGACACTATTTGCTATATTTGTGAGTGGTGATACAGATAATAATATAGGAGTAACCTTCTAATACCCCTTCTTGAACCTTCTGTTTTACAGGCCTCATATGCAGAATAGTTTGAAGGACCCTGTAGATTGTAATTAGAAATAAAAAATTAAGGCACCTGGGTGATTTTTGTCCCTAACAGAACAGAAACAGGAGAGAAATGGATAGGGTAGAGAGAATTGTTCTTGGTGGTGTATTTACTGTAAATACAAGTAAACATTAACTATTATGTTAGATATACATGGTTTCATAAACTGAAGAAACACATTGATTGGTGTGGGTTTATTTACAAATCACCTGCTAGGGACTGTAGATGTATGTCCCTTGTTCTGCATTGGAAATGTGTTTTGTGTTAGTTCATATACGTTATGTGTCAGTGCGATAGCTGTGTCTGTCCCCGTACCTTAGATAATGATTCACTTGGCCTGCTAGTACACTTAAGAAACACAGTTCAGTGTCCACAGCAGGGGAGTGCTCTGGGGGGAGCAGGCGGGAGCAAACATGTGCAACAACCAACAAAGGGACTGTGTTTGTGTGGGATAGACATGACTACAGGGATTACTAGTGATCAGCAAGAAAGACACCTGCCAATCCTTGTGTCTGTGTGTGTGTGTATTTGGAAATCTTTCATCAATGTATACCTGTTGGATATCTGTAGATTACTAATTGAAAGCATCCATATGTGTGTGTGTTGAGTTTGAGAGTGAGTGTGCTCTATTTATCAAGCTTCTGCATCAATGTGTGCATGCTTGTGTGAGAATGTAAATATATCAGCCCCCATCATCTTCCTAGGTTAGTGTCTCTGTTAAGTGTAAAGGCAGTAGGTAGCAGTGACACATTGGCCTGCAGGGGTTGACGTCTCAGCGCCGCGGCATTAGATAACCATGCCAGAAAACTAGAGTAGTTAATCCTGGCCTTCAAATGTTTGTGTTTTACACTTTATACCTCAATCTGCATTCCACAATTAAAGGGCAAATTATGCTTTTTTTAACAACCTACATGTAAACATAAATTGTGTATTCGATGTTACAGCAGTTTACGCTTTTTTCTGCACTTTTTTGGGCAATTTCACTCTAAGAAACGTAGCCCGATCAGTGATTCACTTCCTTTCTTTTATGCAGAATGAAGGATCCAAAATTACATGAACAGAAAGGCTCTAGACTCACTCAGAAATGCCTCTTAGAAATGTAAAAGTGCTCAGTGTAATGATGCAGGGTTTAAGATGATGTACAGATGAAATGGTGTCATTCAAAACGTTATCTGTTTGCATCATACTCCATTTTGTGTGATTCAACAGCTGGAAGGTGGAAACCGCTCAAGTCGTACAATAGAAGATAACGTAGCACTTTTGAATGACCATTTCATGTGTACATCATCTATTTGATTAAGTTTGGAGCCTTTCGTTTCATGTTATTTTGGAGCCCCTGTCCTGCTCAAAAGAGATGATGACGGGAATTGCTGATTGCAGTTCATTTCTTGTGAAATTGTCTAAAAAACAATGTAAAAATAGGGCAAAACCTAGCCAAGCAGGACTATTTTGTGGCCAATATACCACAGCTAATTGTATATTGACTATATGTCATCAACTGCTGACGATTGTATATTGACTATATGTCATCAACTGCTGACGAGCCTTATTGCTTTCCTTAAGTGGTGACAATATAATTTGAACAGTAGGAAAGTATTTTGTCATAACCCGGGGTACGTTGATAAACACAAGGGCTTTGTGCAAATCAGCATTCTGTATACTATTCCTGTAATGCAGAGGTGGGGAACGTCCGGCCTGGGGGCCTATAAAGCCGGCCAAATCATTTGGTCTGGCCCTGCCAAGACAACTGCAGACGGGACCCAAAATTCAATAAATCTAGGAGATATATATCAATGTTGCTGTGAAAAAATATTTATCAAGTGATATCAAGTGAATTCATAAGTATAACGTCAATTTTGAGGGACAAGCAAGGAACATCCATTACAGGATAGACACGACACACACATCAGAACATGATGGGACAGACAAGTATGCTTGTGGTCGGCTGCCCGCGGCCGGTCTGCCTGTATTGTGGTGACTCAGGGGACAGTCATTGCCAGGAAGGCTGGACTGTACACATAGCGAAAGTGTGTGAACACACTGTGGCGCAATTACGCTGTTCTGGTGATGATGAGACGAGATGATTCTTCACGACATTAATGACTTTGCCACTGACCAACAGAAAATAACTCCACTCCAACCTTTACACACACGTCCACAATCAACAATCCTCGCAAAAACGATATATCAGATGAAGATTAAGGAGCAATCAAAGCAAAGTTTCTAATTTTGTACAGCCTGCAAATTATGTTATAAATATCCAAATGGCCCTTGGCAGAAAGTCTCTGATTACGTATGTAACCTTAGTTCCCTGAAGGGAACGAGACGCTGCGTGAAAACGCTATGGGAACGCTTTGCGTGAGTGCGTCCTGAGGCACCTATAGAATCAGTCCAATGGCGAGACGGCACTTCATAGGCGAGTGACGTCACGACCCGGAAACCTTAAAAGCACTCCCGGAACACCACAAATCAGCAAGTGCTCTCGGGCATGCCGGGAGTATGGCGCCGACACGCAGCGTCTCGTTCCCTTTAGGGAACTAAGGTTACATACGTAACCAGAGACGTTCCCTATCAGGGAACCTCGACGCTGCGTGAAAACGCTATGGGAACGCCAATACCCACGCTGCCATACGAGCTAGTGCCCGTCATGTAAGGTCAAAGGTCACATACTGACGAAAGCTCCTGCGCCCCTAAAGTGGAGCTGGAGTCTGGAACCTCTTAGTAAATATAGGACAGGTGAGCGGCAAGGACTAGACCTGTGCATCACAAGCGTCCTGGAGGTGAAACTTCTGACAAACAGCAATCATACTCCTGGTAGAGCGAGCTCGAACAGCCCAAGGCACAAGCTGACGAGTGTTCAGGTTTGCTCCACAGGGCTGTGGATGCCAGCGTCTAACACCCTTTCGGGGGAATTGCGTACGGGCGTGCCTCAGTCATGCCTGCATCGCGCCATGCAGCCCTCAAAGGAGCTGGATGGCCCAGAGAGAGCCACAGTGAGAAATGTGACAGCCTCCTGGCAACAAGGTCTATCTCAGTACAACCAAAAGTTCACCAACGCTCTATCCCCTTGGGATGGAGTCTTCCTTCTCCAGGTGTTAGCCCTTGCCTCAGCAGCGCAAGGGCAGAGGGCAGTAGGTTTCTCCAGGTCCGACGTCAGGGAGGACAGAGGCTGCAGCACAGAAGGCCCAACAGAGTTGGATGTAACCTTTAAGAAATAACCATTTAACTTTTTAACCCTTTAAGAAATAAGCCTTTACCATACCGGGAGAAGAAAACAAGCACGATGGGGCACCAAAAGGGCTTGAACCCTAATCCCTCAGAGAGAAGGACAAGCAGAAGGATGTCTTGAGAGTAGCAGACCTCTCAGAAATGCCTTCAAAGGGCTCAGACGGAGCACGGGAGAGGCCTGGAATATACAACGGCCAGGACCCAGGATAGCCCCTCATGCAGGCTGCTGGCCTCAGCCTCAAAGAGCCACAACGGGAAACTATTCTCTTCTTTTTTTTTTCTTTCTCTTTTTTTAAGATATGAACGGGTGTCTCCTCAGAAATACTCCAGCTAAGGTGCATGGGCACCTTGTGGGGAAACGCTCCTCTCGATCCCCACACCCGGAGGTGAAGAGATCACCTCTGGCATAGTCTCCCGGTGGCTGGAGCTCTTGCATGAAGGATGGTTTCCACGACACAGTCGCGAAACCAGCGCCTAAGCTGGGCCCCCTCCAAGGCCGAGCGTACAAAGCTCCTGGGATCAGAGCAATCGGGGGAACTGCGTATGGGCGTGCCTCAGACACGCCTGCATCGCGCCACGCAGCCTTCAAAGGAGCTGAATGGCCCAGTGAGATCCACAGTGAGAAGTGTGACATCCCCCTGGCAACAAGGTCTATCTCGGTTACAACCGAAAGTTCACCAATGCTCCATCTCCTTCCCCGGGCGTTTAGCCCCTACAGGATGTCTTCCTCTTGTATGCAAAAGTGCATATACATGTCGCTGTGCACATGTAGATAGGCCAATATGCCGGCCACTATGGGCCTGTAAATACCCCCCCTTAAGGGTACGAAGGTATGCCACTAAGAACCTGCCACTCTGGCATGTACGTGTGCCACTATGGGCACATTTGTGTATCATTACGGCCTATAACATAGGCCAACACAGCCTGAAATAACTCCCTGAGAAATACAGGGTATGCCACCATGGGCCATTAAGATAATCCCCTAAGTGTATGAAGGTATGCCACCACGGGCCTGCTGCTGAGGGCTTGTTAATAAACCCTGAAAGGGTAAGAAGGTATGCCACTAGGGCCCGCCAGCGTGGGCCTGTAAATAAACCCCTGAGGGTATGAAGGTATGCCACCAAAGGCCTGGCACCACGGGCCTCTAAATGAACCCCTAAGTGTGAAGGGCAATCCCTTACGGATAAAAGTCAAGGTAATGACCGCTATGCCAGGGCGCGACTAAGCGTCATGTGACCTGATCAGCAGATCGGGTCTCCCCTCGGGGAAAGAAACCCTCCTTGGCTCTGAGTCACTACGAAACAGTGTCGTGTACAACAGGCCACAAGGATTAACGTTGGACGCTGCTGCCACTAGACTTAACAGGCTGAACTGTTTCACCGCTGAGTGACAGAAGGAAAACAGACGGAGGTCAGCGTCCTGAGATCTATCGCGGCAAACCGGTCCTCGTACTGGTTGCTTGGAGTTCACGATACGTAAGAGAGAGAGCATCTCACGAGCCCCTAACCGTACAGTTTGACGGTTTCTCCGATCTAAATGGACGCAGCCCCCCCCATTCACCTCGGTACAATAAAGTACCTGCTGTAGTATAAAGCCCTCTGCTGGGAGGAAGTACTGGTTCTACCCCCCCATACTAACCCTAAGGGTATAATGCAGATAGCCTACAGCATCGGCGGGGGCGAGCGCCCCTCAGGGAACATGCTCGCCGGGACCATTCATGCTGACGGGGCTGGCAGAACAGGTCTCTGGGCTCATCGTCTGGGCTTTCTAGCCGAAGCCCCTCTGTAGGTAATGACTGTCCTCAGATCGGTCCTACCCATTGAAGGCCGCGACTGAGAGCGCCGCACCCTGTCCCAGCTAGAGTTTTTGCTGCGCCCGATGTGAGGAGCTAGTTGACGGCCGGGACTGCCCCCGCCCGGGAGCTCTGGAGGTGTAACCTCCGCGGCAGGGAAGGAATTTTTTGAACGCCGCCGCCTGCCTTTTCTCTTCCTGAAACCTCTCGATGACCGAAACAATCGAGTCACCGAAGAGGCCAGCAGAAGAAAGCGGGGCGTCCAGCAGGAAAGTCTTCTCCTTGTCCTTTAAATCGTACAGAGTTAACCACAGGTGTCTCTCTGTAGCCACCAGAGCTGCCATAGAACGGCCCACCAAACTGGCAGCTTCCTTGGTAGCCCGGAGAGATAAGTCTGCTGCCTGACGAAGTTCTCGAACGACATCAGCACTTAACTCCTCCCCATCGCCTACGCCTGACAGCAGATCGGCCTGATAAGCCTGTAATATGGCCATAGTATGCATACATGATGCTGCCTGACCTGCCGCCGAATAAGATTTGCCCACCAATACTGAAGTACTCTTTAGCGGTTTAGTGGGCAACACCGGTGCCTTAAGGGATAATGCCCCGGGCGATAAATGGCTGTAATAGCTCCTAATAATAGGTCTCCACTGCGTCAATGCTCTCAATATCGAGCTCCTCAGAGCCGGATAGCAGAGATACAGACACCTCAGCCTGGGCGGAAGAAAACGCATAGCTTGCTTCCGGGGCTGAGGCACTAGAACCAGCTGAAGCCGGTTAAGATAAGGCGGAGCCTGTCTCAAACCCCACGGATAGATCATCCTGCGAACCCCACGACATGCGATGCCACTATGCCTCGGCAAAAGCGGGACCGGAGCCGCGGGGAGCGCGAACCGAATCGCCCTCCTCGAAGAGCACCCGGCGGGAGTGAAGCGTACGCAAAGGTAAGCGCTGACAATACCCACAGTCGGATCCCTCCAGAGCCGCCTGGGCATGCTGAACTCCCAAACACATAACGCAATGAAGGTGCAGATCCCGGCCCGTGAGATAGCAGGTACACAGAGAAATGCACTTCCTAAACTGCTGCTTATTCGCCATGATTAACCAAAAGGACTAGAGTCGATTCAAGGCATTTGCTGAAGCAAAAAAAGCTGATTTGTAGTGTTCCAGGGAGTGCTTTTAAGGTTTCCGGGTCGTGACGTCAACCACCTATGACGTGCCGTCTCGCCATTGGACTGATTCTATAGGTGCCTCCGGACGCACTCACGCAAAGCGTTCCCATAGCGTTTCCACGCAGCGTCAAGGTACCCTGATAGGGAACTAGGGTTCCCCACCCATGCTGTAATGTATTGCGGTGAGGCAGTAATAGGACCCAGGCACAGAGCTTTATACTGTTTAACACCCCCCCATTGGTTTTTAAATGGGTTAAGATAGGGGTACTGTGATGGCCATTGCAAAAAGCCTGATTCTGTTGTCATTGAACTATTGTGTGGATCTGGAGAAACAATTATTGTCGTGCTGGTCTCTATTTCATAGAGTCCATGATTCCATGAATCATAACAAGGATCCTTAACATTACATATCTCTGTGGATCAAATTATCTTACGCATAGATTTCCCGGTTTGAATGCAATGTGACCACTGAAACCAGTTTCAATCGAAGTTCAAATTTCGTTTAAAAACTCTAGATGCTTAAGTTTATGCCTTGATGAGAGGCTTTCTTTTGCCAAGATATCATAAAGTCTTGGAGGTGACGCCAACTGAGATGGATTAAAATACCCGCAAAAGTATAAGCTGGCACTCAGCACTTTAACTCCATAGTCATCATTTCAAATAAGAAATGTAAAGGATTACAGAAAAAGAACACATGAACTCCGAATACATTTGGATTTCATTTTACCTATGCATGTATGAATATGATTGTTTATTCTGTCATTTTAATATCTAATTAATTATTATATAAATCCAAGTAGATATTCTGTGTATATATTAGAATGATATACACAACCATTCAAAAGTTTGGGGACACTTAAAAATGACATTTTTTACCAATGAGATCATACATGAAATGTATGTACATTTTGGGAAATGTATGGGATATAGAGCCATTGAGGTTTTTCCAGCAATTGCAGCTTTGCTGACCTTTAGCGTTGTCAATTCGTTGAGATAATTTGTGTCCTTATGAACCTTCCACAAGATGGATTGCCTTAAAAGGCACTTCTTAAGTTCTATACGGTTCTATAAGTACTATAAGCAGTGTTGGGAAAGTTCACTTTCTACATGAACTAGTTCTAAGTTCAGTTCACACATTTTAAAATGAACTAGTTCAGTTCATAGTTCATAGTTCAAATTTTGAACTAGTTCATTTATAGTTCTTTTTTTCATATTATTGCCAGAGCCCATATAGCATATAGAACCACAGACATGAAGAACAAGAAATGTTAACATGATTATCGTGGCAAAAATGATCACAGTAATATCTATTAAAGCAATTGTGAGCTGAGCCAATCACTGAAATAATTTGACAACATGTTTATATTGAAAACCAGAGGCTGCAGGTCTCCGGCAATATACTGCACCAACAGGTTGTCCAGCTGCGGCTGGGAGATGACAACGGAGCCGCTACTGTAGGCAGTTATCGGGATCTGGGTTGATTAGGTCGCGGATCTGTCTTTGGTTTTTGTCGTTGATTGTACTTTAATTCAATATGCCGTTTCAGGTTTGCTTTGGATGATATTGATGTGCGGATTTTATGTTTAAAACCCGGCGGGCAAAGTTTTGCACAAAAACGTCTGATTTTGCCCATCCTCACCGACCTTGTCATAAAACTAATTAAAAGTACAATTCGACGCCTCCTTGCTCCTTTGTCGCTCATAGATACTTTTGGTTTTTATTTTAATGATGATGCGGCGGTGCGACACTAGTGGCTAATGTTGCCAGATTGGTGTTTTTTCCGATACATATTAATATCTGTTGTTGCCGGGTTTGCGCAAGGAAGTCACTATAGAAATCTGGCATCCTATTAAACGAGGGTAAACTAAGAGAACGTGCGGTTCAAAGACACCAGAATGAACGAGTTCACAGGAACGTTCATCGGCCAGTAAAGCAGTACGTTCAGTTCACGTTCGCCCAAAATATGAACGCGTTCAGGCACAACACTGACTATAAGTTTCTCCCAGAACGGGGCCTGCGGTGGTCCAGAGGTCAAGGCTGCTCCCTAAAGGTGTACATATTCCGCTGCTTCTTGGGTTCGATTCCAGCCTATGCCATTTGCTGTACTCTCTCCACTGTCTCCCTCTTTTGCTGTCACTTAAAAAGCATAAAAATGCCTAAAAAATATTGTTCTCACACAGATCAAAAAGGGCTGCATGCTGTGCTGCGCTGGTCACTCTGTTGTAGACAGAATACCAGCTGACTGCTTCTTCCCTAAATAGTTATTGCATAGTTTAAAACCTGTTCTGCATAGAAGGAAATTGGCTCCAATAAAACACCATCCACAGGGTACTGCATGGTGTTGGAACACAGGACTGTTGGTTGCTGATAATGGACCTCTGTACACCTATGTACTGCAGATATTCCATAAGTTAATCAGCTGTTTCCAGCTACAATTGTCATTAACAATGTCTACACTGTCTTTCTGACTGATTTTAGAGAAGAAAACAGCAGAACAAGGACCGTCATAATTTCGGGGGTTAAAGTGATGTTTTTTTTCGTCTTTGTTGTGCAAGGTATGTTTTGAAGTACTCTTCATTGAGGTTTGCTATTTCGTAATGAAATGCTGGACATGCTGAGGTTTTCCCTGTCACTCAGTTCTTGTGTTTAGAGAAGCAGCATGAAGCGGCCCTCTCATCCTCCACAAGTGCTGCTTTTCTGATCCTCATGATTTGGACCTGGTCACAATAATCCCAAATGAATGGAGGTCATCCAACCATAGATTTTTATCGACCCAGACGGTTGGCAATCACTCAGACTAGCTTTTACTCCCCCTTTTGCTCTGAACCACAGCATGATTAAGAAATCTGTTGATCCGCAGCTCCAGTACAGCCTTGGACTTTTGTGCGTGCAGGAGTGGGTCTTTTTTGGAGGCCACAGCCAGTTAATCCTCCAGGTCGTGTGTGAGATAATTCAGTGTGACTATGCTGCCGTCTGCTCTCAAACTGGCCTTACAGCTAAGAGAAGATTTCATTATGATGCCACACTAAATCTCCATGCTAAATATGAGCAGAAAGAACAGGAGCCAGAGATTGTGTGACTATATAAATCTTCCTCCCCCCCCTTGTATTTTGCCGGATTGTAATGGGATAGTGTAAAAGCTCCTCCTTTTTCTGTCTCATCTTCTCTCATCTTTCCTCTCCACATGTACAACAATTTATGTGCAGCAGAATACAATCATGTATAATATGACTGTGCTTTTCTATGAGGTTTTGAGTTAATGTCCATAAAAGCAATTAAAGAAATGCATATCTACCGAGCGATGTATGAGTTTAAGTGGTTTTTCTAGCACCAGTGTCACCTTAGAAATAAAGTTTTCCTACTGACACTGCAATCCACATGGTTAAATCAAACAGCGTAATTTACTCTGGCTAAAAGTAATTTCGGTCTAAACATAAAGTCCAGCCTTCCTGCTCTGTCCCTACATCATTTATATTCCCCCTAAAATTTCGTTCACATTATCCCTAATCTTAATCCCCACCTTTTCTCATCTCTGTCTTTTTCCCTTCAGCAATACTTCACGTTGCTGATCATCACAGATGGGGTGATCAGTGACATGGACGAGACCCGCCATGCCATTGTCCAGGCAGCCAAACTCCCTATGTCAATCATCATCATTGGAGTGGGCAATGCAGACTTTGCTGCCATGGAGTTCTTGGATGGGGACAGCAGTGTGTTACGCTCGTACACAGGAGAAGAGGCAGTCAGAGACATCGTGCAGTTTGTTCCCTTCAGGGACTTCCGAAATGTGAGTGTCTCAGATGTTAACAATCAATCAAAAAATCAATCAAACCGCAGTTGTCACAAAGTGCTTTTAAAAACATCCAGCCTGAAACTCCAAAGAGCATGCATTGACAGGTTAGTTCACAGTAGCTAGAAAAAACGCCCTCACGGTCATATTTAGGTAGATTGGGGGGCTGTGAAGGGTTAGTGGAGTGGCAAATGAAATTGGTCTTGTCAGCTACTGGCCTGCAACACAACCAGGAGGTTTCTTTGGAAGGGTCAACTTCAAGTCCTCATGGGTTCATGTCCTCCTAAGTGTAAACGGATCAGGACACAAGGAAAGGTTAGACAAGTCCCCTACGCACCCGACAGAGTAATATAGTAGCATAACATCTCCTCCAGTCAGAATGTGGCCCTATTCGGGGTAAACAAGCCCAACAAGCTTAAAATCAAAAGAAGGTTACTGTATGTATTAGTATTGTGTTCACTGCCCTTTAGTCAATTCAACCCTTTGCCCTGATCCGCTTTAAAGCACCAGTGACAATTTTCCTGTGAGGAGGGTTACTCTGGTGTCAATGGGAACCTTCATTCAGGACCTAATTTCAGTCAGGGAGTTTTTTAAACAGAATGAATGAATGAGGCCCTATATTTTAGCTATACTGTTTTAAACTTCATAAATGTGCATAACTGTTAAACATTAAATGTCAACTTTTTAAACTCTAGTCAGATATCAGAATCAGCTTTATTGGCCAATGAAATATTTGCGTAAACAAACAAGGAATTTGACTCCGGTAAGACTTTGCTCTCAAAGTTTAACATTCACTTTAGATCTAAAGAATAAAAACAGAAAGAAGAGTTAGACATATATAGAGTTTAAATATATATTGTTAATAGATTTAAATATCAATATAGTGCAAGGCGGTTCAGTGCAATGATAATATATTAATAACAATTTTTGTAATTGTAAAATTAAAATATACATGAGGTAGATGAGCAGAACACTTATCACATTCCAGCTCGTTGCTGCTGGAATAACTACAGGTGATAGTGGATTGACTTCAGTCACGAATGTAAACTAAAATGAATCTGGGACTGGGAGAGGGCAATTGGAAGGTCATGTGACTTACTTGCCAGGCAGAGAAAGCACTTACACAGTAGAGCTTAAGTCCATCTGCAAGAAATACAGACAAAAATCATACCTACCCCATTTTTTAATATTGAACAATGAAAATCTATTAATCTAAAGTGACACGTTTGTTTCTGTGCCATTGAGTTTTCTAGACCAAATTTCATCACCCAGCACGTCCCATTCATTTATTTATGGCCATGTGAATCATGTACAATATGACTGCGTTTTATACCAAAAAGTTACCTTGACCTCATTGAAGGGCATAGATCCCTGCATTATTTTTTGTTTACAAAGCCGTACTCCACAAGCTTCTGGTATGCTTAACATCACTGTTGACACATAGATCGTCTGGATTCAATATCTCAGAGTTGGATAGTATTACAGATACCTTTTCTAACTATTGAGTTGGGTAGTTGGGACTTCTCTTTTAAAACACTTCAGCTGTGGAATAGTCTCCAATTAGAGTTTAGTCTGGGTGCATTGGTGTTCATGTGTCAATTTAAAAACATGTTGTTAGATTTCTTTAAGTTAGAATTGCGTTTGTTTTAATTGACTCCCATGATTAATGTTATGTCAGTGTGTCTGTTAATTGTTTGTATTTATTCCTAATTGTTGTTGTATTTGTGAGTTGATGTTCCCAGGTCACGCTTGCAAATGAATCCTCTGTCTTAATGTGTATCCCTGGATAAATAAGAGTTAAATAAAATAAAAATGTATTCACCCATATAGTTTGTGCCTATTTTAGGAAATGGAATGGTAAAAAATCCACAACGGCAAATTTTACCATTAATACATTTTTAGAAATGACGAGCATTGTGTGAAATTTAAAATGGTTCACACACACACAAAGTCCTAACATTGTTCAAAAGGCATGGTTGAAATGGCCAGCATATGATCAGAATAATGGTCTATTACATTACAGTAATTTTAGTAAAATGGCCCATCGCTTGAAGAGCATGCTTCTCAAAACCCATAGAAAAAATATTTAAAAGATTGAAAAACACAAAAAAGCTAAATATATTTTCTAACAAATGTGAATTTGAATTTAATTTACCAATGTAAGTCACACATTCAAATACACATACATTTTATGTGTATTTACACATACCAATATTTTTTATATTACGCATCTCAAAATGTTTACATGTCAATGTTTTTTCTTCCAGTCATTGAAATGTTACATACTGTATGTAGTATTAGTCCAGCATGAGTATTTTACCCATAAACTGGAGTGCGCAGGTTCATCTCTGGAGTAACAGTGGCAGACTTTCATACTGTGTCCTAAGTCCCAAACTTGAACAATCACTGAAATGTTAATCTTGTGTGGCTTTCTTTCCCTGTCATGTTCTCACAGGCTCCGAAGGAAACTTTAGCAAAATCAGTATTGGCTGAGCTGCCACAACAGGTCACTCAGTATTTCAAACAGAGGAACCTGTCGCCTAGCAACACAGCATCAGAGTGAAACCCCAAGCCTCGGTTCATCATGCATGTTGCAAATATCTACTTACTGTTTACAAAAACAACAAAAAAGTGCATGACATGTTTTTATATGTATTTATTTATCAGATTTTTTGTTTGTATATTTACTTATTTAAGAACAAGATTTTGTGTAGGAGTAAAAAGTGTCAAAGAACACTACTTTGCTGTCCCCTGAAGGATTTTTTTTTTAAATGTGTATACTGAATGTACATTTATACAACAATGTTTAAAGAGTTGAAATGGAAAGGTTTTTATGTATCTTTTATGCAGTGAATTGTAATTTGTTGTACTTGTTGGCTACCTTTGAGGTGTTGTTATTGAATTGATGAAGTTCAACATGACATTTATGTTACCACTCAGGTCATTAAAATTACAGAAATGTCACTGTGCAGTTTGTTTGACTAGAACATTTCATAGCACATTAATTTTGTCCTGCCGGTCATCTTCATTGTTTACCATTTTATTGTGATCCAATCTGTAGGAAAATATTGTCTTATTATCTAAGTGTCTACTGTATTAACATAAATCATATGAACGAAGGTCCGGAAATCTTTTCAACTGTAAAGGTTCTGCAGTTACGCTTCTCTAATTGTGTGTTTTTGTTGTCCCTCATTAGTGTTAGCAAATGCATTTAAACAGGAAACAATTAGCAGCCGCTTTATAACTACATTGGTTAAGCACTGTTTGTACTTTGTGGCATGTAATCAACATGGTGCTGAAAACATTCCTTAGGGATTTTGGCCCGTGTTGACTCGATAGTATCACGCAAAAGCCTGCAGATCTTTCCAACAATTGTTTTTTCAGTGCATCTCCTGCTAAACTTTATGCCAGAGGTTCTCTCTTGGATCTTGGGACTGTCAAGATCAGCTTTTATCCTGCTGGAAGTATACATTTTCTAAATGGGTAAACTGACATAAAATACAAGAACAGCAACAATAGTTTTGGCATTCAAATTGCTTAATTATTATTAAGGGGCCAAAACAATAAATGAAGAAAGGTATTTACAGTGAAGGAAGAAATTATTTGATCCCCTGCTGATTTTGTTCATTTCCCCACTGACATATTTTTAATTGTAGGTTAATTTGAACAGTTAGCATGTAAAATATGATATGAATTGATTTTAATTTCACTCGGTGAAATATGTATTTTCCTGTCTTGGACTACTGGAGTGGTTCCTGGCTCCTTATTTGAGCACATTAGATTTCAAATTATACAATGAATGTCCATTCATTAGCATACAGGGAGTCATCAGTTAACTAGCTGATAAGAGACACAATTTACTTACTTTACAAATTTTGGGTGAGCAGGAATCAGGCGCGTTTACCTAGTTCATGAATGAAACCTGAAAAACACCTTACCCTGACGATCAGATCACTAAACACAATGGTCAGATCTAAGGCCGTCAAAACCATTGTGTATCGTAGGTAAATTATTCATTGTTTCCCTGTAAAGGGTGTGACGTAAAATAAAAGAGCTGTGGTGGAAAATGGTTGTGAACCCATACTCCTGAAAAACCAATGTCATGTGCCGCATTTTCTTCTGACCTAAACAGAAAATTTAGGCATAAAAAATTAACATAACCAACATAGTTGATCAGCTTACCCCGTGAATGGTCCATTGTTACTTTTCTGTATGTCAGTGATTACTCTGTGGCGTAAATATTTGTGACAGCCTGTCATTTACCTTTTATAAAGCCTAAAAACTTGTATCAGTGTCCAATCATTTCCAGACCTAACTTTAATCAAAGCAGCTCTAAACCACACCTCTAAAACTAATTTCATTAATTGGACTCCTGGTGTGCAAGGACTCCAATTTGCTTTCATTTTAGTAATTAATCTATGGGTCCACTTACTTGTTCCACCAGCATTGTGAGGTGTGTTCAATAAAGACACAAGAAATTAGAATTGTATGTTATCAGCTTAAGCACATTATGTTTGTCTATTCATGTGACCTAAATAAGGATCAGATCATATGTTATGACAAATTACTGCATAAAAACATAATTCCAAAGGGTTCACATACTTTTTCTTGCCACTGTATCATAGAATTTTTGCATGCTTTATGTCACAATTATTCAGTTTCACAAAAATCTGTATAAACAAAAGTAACTTATATTTTATTAAAACTGGAGCCAGTTCATTCCACATATTATTTACCATTCATTCATGCACTTCTGTATACAAACTCTGTACACGAAATACAACCAACAGACAAACCAGATATTTCTTTATTTTCTTCTTCTTAAGCCTTCTGACCATCAAACACAGATTTTCATTAAGAAGTGCATTAAAATCCAGCATTCTTTGCATGGATTTATCCAACAGAAACAGAACAGAAATAAATGCTAACACATTACCACATTGCACCTGAGACCGCCCAAAAAGCTCTGGCTTGCTTTCTTGATGTTGTCTAAGGAACGTTATAAATGTGATGTGACAATCTAGCAGTCTTGTCCTTGATCCACAGCTGTCAATCACAGTCCCTTGACCAATAGCACTGCTGAAGCCGCAGGAGGATGTCATCAAGTTAGGCTGCCAGGGTTTTTAAACTGCGTGAGATGTAATATTGGAAGGAAGAGGGGGGTGTCACGTTCGAAAGCACAAAACCACAATGATGTTGAAGTTAATTTCACAGGTTTTAATTCTTATTTAGTTATTATGAAGAAAGAAATCACAACAAACTATGCAGCTCTCGATCGGAAAAAATCACGTAAAGGCTGATGAGTTTATCTGTAATAGCAATGTGAGAATAGGTATTTGCAGTCTCTTTGTGCATGTATGTGTGTCTATCAGCAGACTCTGTATCTCTTTATGGGAAAGAGGCTCCCATCCACGCTACCTTCGCTGTCGCTGCTGGACTCAGAGTCACTGCTACCGGAGTACGCTCCCAGGCCTGGCAGAATGCCCACACATACGGCAGCTGAGGGGAGATGGAGAATGCCCGTTGTCTTTACCGTGGAGCCCTGCTCACCTGCTCCTCTGCCCGCCTCCTGTTCTGAGAGCACAACCCACTGATGTTAGTTAACACAGGAGAATGTGACATATGGGAGTTTGTGAGAAGAGCAGTTTATGGTCACATGATGAGAATCACAACTCCCAACCCACCTGTCTGGCTCCCGTTTCCAGCGACTGACTCTTCAACCTTCTGTTTTTTGCTAGTGTCCGAGGACTGTGAAGAGCTGCAAGAAAGAAAGGCAAGTCCACAGGTCTATTCACTGGTTGTGATCTACAGCCAAATCTACCACCCCGATTAACCAAGTGACCATAAGAATTGGAGACTATTAACATGGTTATAGTTGTGGCCCTAGGCAGCACCTGCGTCGCTTTACTGCCCCGGCCAATAAGTGGGCCTGGGACAGGTGGCTTGTCTTGACCTCTGCTGGTTTGGGTACAGTTCTTCTCTCTGGCTCCTTCCGACTCTCAGAGGATGCCAGCTTCTTCAGAGCACTGTGCGACCGAGTTAAGGCTATGAAATGGAGCAGATACACATGTGCAGATCCTAGAAGTCATAACAAAACGCTGATAATAGGTAGATTAAACTATCAGAATGGAATGGTCAGCTATATTTGAATGACCAAGTTCCAAGAAAGTGATACACATGGATGTTGGCTTGATCTAGAAACATTAAAAATGTGTCTCTAAACCCAGTCAACCATTTCCACTTACTATTCGATCTGTGGGCCTCCACCCATGCCCTGGAAAACTGACACACTTTAAAGCTAAGAAAGTCCAGTTACACTGGTGGAAAAACTATCTGAACTAGAACAAATTACAATATTAAGAAATAGAGTTGAGCTTGGTGGCTCAAAGCAGTAAGCACTTCAAACTGTCTCCCATCAGCATACAAACCAGCCTGCTGTAGGAGTCGGTTGCCAAGACAACACATCCTCCTCCATCTGCAGACAAACCTGATTGTCAGTAAAAAAGAGACATTGGGAACATTGCTCACATCAATGGCAGTATAATGGTCCGACCACACCCCCCTGCTTCAATTGACAGCACAATGGTTTTACCACGCCCCTTGCTTAAATTGATAGCATAACAGTTTGACCACAACCCCTGGTTCAATTGATAGCGCAATGGTTTTACCACGCCCCCTGCTTCAATTGATAGCATAATGGTTTGATCACACCCCCTGCTTAACATGATAGTGTCTGGGTCTGGCCATGCAACCTGCATCATGAATGTGCATGACAGCCAGACAGACAGACAAATAAGGCCAGCCATCAAATCAGTGACATTTTAAGCTATAGTTACATTTAGAATGAAGGACCACGGCTCTAAGTACTGCTAAGATATCTGTGACATGAGAGCAGATTTGCATATATTTACATACATAATATCAGTTTAGCGGACATGTTAAGCAATGTGCACTTTCAAAGTATATGCAGTAAAATCACAATACCTCAAGAAAAATACAGAAGACCATACTTCTTGCTTTGCAAAATAACATGTCCTCAATGTCCTTTCTAAAGATAAAACCAGCAACAATCAATTAGTAAAGCTACTTCAAAGCAGGAACAATGCGAACTGAGTGGCCGATAACCTACTCAATGGAGTCATCATGATTAGGTTGCCACTGACTGTCAATAATGGTGCTAATTTAGCCTGTATCCAGGCTTAAGGTGTAACCGTGTCTCATCACATGTACCGTGGTTGTACTGTATGCGTTTCTGCATTACAAAAAATAGCTACTGGATGACAGAGCAGTAACAAGAGGGAAAAGTAGCCATTTAAACCTTAAGCATGTACACTTGACAGCCTCCTCCTGGCTATTCACTTAACCATGCTGGCAATGAGATTTGAGGGGGTAGGACAAGCCTAACATACTGACAAAAAGAAGACAGCTCAACCCAACTAAACAACATGACAGAGGGGAGATGGTGAAAAGATGAGGTTTATTGGCTCTCACATCTACGCACTTAATGTACATCCATTAATTACACGACTCATGCTCACTTGATGTTCTATTGGTATTTTTTCTATCACCCAACAGAATGACAGAAAAATGTGTGCACTGTTTTTGCCGTCTGTGTGTGAAAGAGTATACAACTGAAACTGAAAGGATATTCTATACTCTTTTAGTTCATGCAGCTCCTCGTCTCTACGTTGTTTCTCCACCAGACTCTGTTGCCTGGAGACTTCATCCAAGAAGTGAGACTCATCCTCATCCAGGCCTTTCACCATGTTTTCTGTAGTATAAAGAGACATTACCATGGAAACAATATCTAACTACGTTAGAACCTACACAACAACACAGTGATCATTTAAATTTAAGGCCAGGGAATTTTCAGAAGAGCTATTTCATATGTAAATAATATAAAATCTTTAAGATTTTCTCCAGAAATGTCCTAGCCTAAAAAGCAAAAAACATTCAGGAGGAAATAGCTTTAGAAGATGCATATGACGAACAAGGTGACGACTATTAGTAGGCTGGTCACCAGGGAAACTAAAAAGGCAGGAAAGCTGCCATGCCAAGCAACAGACGCCAATCATTCAGAGAACCAAATCATAAACGAATCCTGCTTCCCTTCAGATGCATTCTAACATACTGTTATTCTATCAGTTCACACAAACAGGTTTATAACAGGTCCAGAGTCTTACTATCTATGATATAGATTTAATAGAGATGAGAATGTTATCTCAGACCTCCAATGCCAAGTCCAAAAATGTAGTAAGACAAATGGAAAGCAACTGAAAGAACTATATCAATGACCCTTACTGAATTTAAACTGCTCTTCATACTCCTCCTGCTTCTTGTCTTTCTGCTCCTGTAGCCGGTCAAAGAGAGTGCGCCCATCATACTCTTCCTCAGGAACCTCTGATTCAGGATGCAAAAACACACTGAGATGTAAGACATGCAGTGGCTGAGAGGTGACGCGTGTACAGGCGTGATGGAAGACATAGCTGATGTCTATGCGGTGTGATATTTCTTTCCTGTTAGTTACTGGTTACAGATGGCTTACCCTCGGGGTCCTCTGGCTTCCTAACTTTTTCCCATTCCTCCTGTCTTAACTTCCGCTTCTCCTCGATCTCAGTCTCCGACACAAATTTTCTACTAAGGTCTACACCTCCGGCTGCTGGCACTGCCATCTCACTCCTTGAAAAAATATATATTCATATGTTCATAATGTATAATCTTTTAGAACCAAGGGATACACATTATTCTATTTTTAATCAAAAATGCATTTTTTTTTTATCTTGTGGATAAAGTAAACAAAGAGAATGGGCCTTGGCCATGTTAAACAACATGATTACAGGCAGCAGCAGTTCCTTCAGTCATTGATTATTTAGATGACTCAAGATTCGGCAGTGGCGATGATTACATGGAAACAGTTTTATGCATTTAAATCCTTCAAATTTCAAATTGTGTCCACTAAGATCCACCCACAAATTATAAATATTGCTGGGATTTTCCCATTAAAGGTGCATGAATCCATCACTAATACAGCTACAGTGAAGACTAAAAACATACTTAACTCAACCAAGTAGATCGCAGGCACCAAGTCAAGAAGTCATCTGTTCAATACAAAATAATTCAGTAAAATAATTCAGTAAAAGAACAAAGGTGAAAGCAGAGAAGAAAAAAATGCAGAGGTAAAATAAAACATGGTACAAAAATGAAAAAGATGCACACAGGAATCTTTACAGCCCATGGGTAATATAATGAGACACTACCACCCTCTAGTTGTCAATTTGAGAAACGTCTTTGTAGTGTTGCTGTCCTTTGTCTGCTTTCCTATATATAGCTTCAATCAAGCATAAATCAAGCAAATTACTGAAATAGTTGAAGTAGTTCTGGCATTTCCTGATGATTCACACAAACAGCCTTTTTCCCCACTAGTGACTTCCACCATACTCTATAGTAGGGGTGTAGGGAAGCACCTATAGTAATCTGCATCTATACTGTAACTAAAATGATGCATTCCTTAGTTGACTCAACATTATATTGCCACTTCCTCCTATCAGCAGGACAAAAACACTTAAAGGTCTCAATGATATGCTACTCACTCACCGACTAGGCAAAAAAATAATAATATATATATATATAGGGAAAAAAATATTTATATGACCATATTTATGTGGACAGGTAGCAAATTGATGCCTGGGGCCCAGTGGTACAGAAAGCCTGGACTAGGGAGATGTACCACCCAGTAGATGGTAGCATAGAGGTGCCCGAGAGATTAGGTCTGTTTTATATCACAGCTCTTCTGGAACAGTTTTACACTGTTCAGCATCACATATGCCTGATATTTTGTACTATCTCTGGAATGGATGGATATTTAAAGTACTCCCTCACCACATTATGTTATAGCAATCTCTGTCAATGACATGGCAAGCCACTATAAGTAATGAATTCAACATCTGAGCAGAGAAATATTACCATTAGTCGATAAAAACAGGCAGTGCACTGAATGAGAATTTGAATTGCATAAATATGGTGAAACTTCCTTATGGCCTACCAAAGGCCAAGATGGAACAATTACAAAAATGCTTACAACTGACAAATTCTGTCAGAACTCATTTAAGTAAATCTGTTATGGGTGGCCAGCTATTTCAGCTGGCTTGAATATCTGTTGCGTTATGATTTACTAATACACGCGCAGACGCACGACTAGTCACAAGGATTCACAAAAGCCACATATGGAAACGCAATGCTGTCTACCTATTCCTCCTCCGACCCATAGTGTCAAAATAGTAGTGCTTTCCTTTATGGGACACCCAAACACAGAATGCAAACTTTTTTTAAACATATGTGCATGTGATAAATCCACATCAGGTACCTCCCAAAATGATATACTACTTGCCACGCACTGGTCTGCTGATACAGCAGCTGTAGAAAATACTAAAATTTCACCGATTTTATGTTTTAACATGCCCAGATTTTCGTAAAATAGCTACTAATAACAGGCCTACATCATGGACACCTGGTAGTTTGGTTTCCTCGAATATACTATTCGAGAGCTATTACCGGCGTAAGATATCTCCGGGGTAACCTAACCAAATGTAAATTACAGTTACGCACACATACGTTAAATATGTAGAGGCTAATAGGGCTATCTACGGCATAGACAATACAAGTAACTGATCCACAAGAGACAAAACATTGTGTAGGTGCATGTACAGTGTTATAGCGAACGTTAGCAAGCTATAACGTTAACGTTACATGAACTAGCACGACATAGCATAATGACATATCGTAGTCCAACCTATAATACATGAGGAAAGAAAATGGTTAGATTAGTTCATTAATATTTGGGTTATACTAAATGAAAACTGTCAAATGAAATAAATAGTACAAATAGGCAACACCATCGCTAGGTAGCAAGGATCATTTTACCTAATCCACCGACCCTCGTGTCACAGTAAATATGTTCCCCGTAGTTTGTAAACAGCCAATATAGTTCCCCCTTAATGTATTTCTATAAATACGTATAGCTAAATTATTCTTCAATTTTTTTGCGAAATATTTTTGGTACCAATACATTTATACATTGTCAGAGTATTTTCTTTGAAAGCACACATACAATGTATTTGTTAGGCTAACATGTTACATGTATGTATTACAATTGAACTGTTCTATGCAAATTGTAAGTATTCATTTATAAAACTATATTTTAGTGCTTGTAGAACGGATGCCATATGGTTTAGAGTGAGAAGATTGAATTGACATCGCCACTACCCCTGTGGTATTACTAATACTATTAGTCAAAGCTCCAGCTCGTCTTCATGACTGACAGCTGATCAGATGGATGGTAGCTAGCTGATGGCGCTACGGAACTAGCTAGCAGTAAAGCCGTCTATGAAATGAAACAAAGGGGTTTGAGGGCGATACAGTTGAAATGAAATAAGAGTAGATAAACCCGGTATGTTAAATAGCCATCTAACGATACGCTTGCGCTAACAAATGTATTACAGTTTTCCATTTAGCACAAGCAAGCTTCAATTTTTGTTACTATTGTTACTAGCTAGCTATTCTAACATCGCAAGCCTGGCTAAAAGTTAGCTAGCTTAACTACGTAAACGTTTTCCGTACATTTTTGGAGGCCCGTACATTCTTACAACTGGGTTGCTTACCAAGGACCTCACCACCAAAAACACATTTAGTAAGTAGTCATCGGAACTTTGGTTTGCTCGTTTTTTAGCTTTTCGTTTTACGACCAACTTACTAGCATTGATTATGTAGCAAGCCACACCATTTACATAGCATAGGTTGTGTGAAATGGTTGTTAGTTACTAGTTATTTTGTTAGGTTGTTAGTTATCTGTTTAGAAGGTTAAATTAGTAAGTTTGTTTGTGCTCATCGAACTATCTTTGTAGCTTTGGTCTTGCTAGTACTATAGTTATAACTAAGTAAGTGCTGGATCCCGCAATAAGTATTATATAGTACCTAATCAGACATCTGCTAGTTTTAATTACTTCTATTGTTCACGTTCAGCCAACGTTGGCGTAAATTAGTAATATCTTACTAATTTACTAGCAACTAGTAGCTAACTTGACAACAATACTGTTAACTATTTATTTGGTAAATAAACAGCGAGCTATCTAGATATTATAGAGGAAATAACTTTGTAGTATTGCGTTTTCTTCAAAGTGTATTCATTCTTTCAATTATATTTTACACAGGTAAACATTTGGGAAGTGCACGTGGATTTCCATCCTGTAGGATGTTTTTTGTTTACTGCTGATCTGTGTCACTCTGCCTAGCTGCCATCCATCTCCAGTAACATCATGACTGACGTTCCCATTCGGATCGTCATGAGACTCCTCCACGAGTGCTCCAAATGATATGATAGTAGCTACCTGGATTACATTCTGTGTCAGCAGGAGCCTTGCGCGGGTCCTGCTGCTCTCTCTGGAGCAGCTATCTGTGCGGTTTTGGGAAAGCCTCTGGACAACCAGAACCATGGGAAACAGCTGTGTTTGTAGGGAAGACAGTGACGTGGAGGATGGATTGGCCACTCGCGGGCAGCAAAGACGAGTTGATCACGCTGCTGTTGAACCCCCAGAGGCACGAAGCAGTCGGCCTCGGGACCCTGTGAGACCACCCAGGCGAGGGAGGGGACCACATGAACCCCGCAGGAAGAAACAAAATGTTGATGGGCTGGTGCTGGACACCCTTGCTGTCATCAGGACTCTAGTTGACAAGTATGTTTTCAAAATGTACTTTTTAACCAAGTATATTGAACTTTGTCTGCCGTTCACATATGAACAATATTTATCAGGACTAGTACAGTTTATTCAAGCCCTTGTGCTGGTATTATGACATTTAACAGCACCACACAGTCTCCAAAGTCGTGCACTAATTAAGGCTAGTTCGTAGTAACATCTTGTTTGTTTTTGATGTGTTGTTATTTTGAAAACAGCATCCCATACTCCCCCAGAACCTGGTCAATGGAGTTGTGACTGGCATAATGTTCTGGCAGAACTAGGCATGATTTACTCAAGTCACGATACGATATGATTCACAATACTTATGTCACATTACAATTTTTAAATTGTAACAAATTATAAATTATCGTCCTTTTATTGTTTCTCACTCACACTTGTCAAACAAACTGCACATTTCTTCGTGAAATGTATATATCTTTAATGTCAAATAACAAAACAAAATCTAAAATGTATTTTAAAACAAATCCCAAATACATTCATTAAAAATGCCAAAATAAAAAGAAATCACTTCATACTAACAAACTAAAGCTTTGACTGCTTTTCTCAGCTTGGAGTTTTTGTACATTTAAAAAATGACTTTCGCTAGGGACAGAGGTGGCTGATTTGGAGTGGTATGCTTTTGCTAGACTGTAGAGCAGTAAGTTTAGAGCCTAGGAATCTCTTTCCACCACTTAAGTGGACAGCTAGACTGAGTTGATGAAGCGTCTCACTGTGGCGCGGTTCGTACGCTGTATTACGTACGCAGTATTATGTTTGTTGTGCTATTGTATATTAATATCTTCGTGTAGTATCTGCACAGAGTATTTTGTGTCTGTTACCAGCACACCGTATTTGCCGCCACAGCTTCGATTTGAAAAAGAATGGGACATCCTCAATACCGACGTCATCTACACTTCCCGCCGCCATGTTTGCTACTGTTTAATGCTACAACTGGCTCGCTGCTATCGTGCCTGTACGGCGAGGTCGAAGTATAGCGCCCCTGCTGGTTTAAATGTATATCGCGGGTGATTTAACATCTCCACCGACTTGAATCGTCAAAATTTTCAGCAGCGATTTTCAACCGGCTCAGAGTGCGTGGTTAGTTCCCTTGTTTAACGAGCTGGGTTTGATTCAAAATTGAGTCAAACCAGTGAATAGGCAGTTTCTTTATAATTTATCTTTGGTGATTCCCATACACGTTAAATTTGTTTAATACACCTTACTGTCACATTCTGCTCAACATTGTCTTTTTTTCAGTGACCAAGAGCCCCCCTACTCCATGATCACGTTGCATGAGATGGCAGAGACAGGTAAGACAAATATACACCATATTATACAAGGGTCTATACAAGTTTATTTTTTCTTTCAGTGTACTATTGAAACAGTAAGAGAAACTATCCATTTTGTATAGCTGCTTAGCCATTGTAACATTAGGAAATCTATGACTAGTTAATCTTAGCATTGCAGAGAAAGAGAAAGAAACTTGAAGAATTAGGACTGCTAAGAGCCCAACAGATTGTTCACTATGTTGTTTTGGGGATTTTAACTAGCCAACCTTGAATTTACTGAACTTGTTCTCAAACAAATGGAAAATAAAAATGTTAATGGGGTAATCCAAATTCTTGGTGGTTATTGTGTATTAGGACATTAATTGCTTCTTGCTGTAAATGTCAATCACAATCTGCCAGAACCTGTTGCATCACGTACTACACATAATGAGAAATATACAGTGCATCCGTTGTGGCAGTGCTACATTTTTCTGCATTTTATTATGTTATAGCTTTATACCAAAATGGATTCATGCTATTCCCCCGCTAAAAGTTCTACTCACAATACCCCGTAATGACAAAGTGAAAGAAGTTTGTTGAATGTTTTTCACAGAAAAACTCTGAACAAAAATATAACATGGTCATTGGTATTCACAGTTGTTGCTTAATACTTTGTTGAAGCACCTTTGGCAGCAATTACAGCCTCAAGTATTTTTGAATATGATGCTACACACTTGGCACACCTATTTTTTTTTTTGCAGTTTCTCCTATTATTATTCTTTGCAGGACATCTCGTCGGTGTACAGCCATTTTCAGATCTCTCTAGAGGTGGCAGGACATTCACAGAGTTGTCCCGAAGCCAGTCCTTTGTTATCTTTGCCGTGTGCTTATGGTCGTTGTCCTGTTGGAAGGTTTTTATTGAGGAAGTCTCAATTACAAACTAGATGTGTTCACTCCAGAAAAAAATTCTCCAAACAATTTCTTTATTTTGACCGACAGTATAAAGTCTTTCTGCCAAACTGAATGACGAACTAGAAAGCCCCCCTCGCAGATTTGCTTAGATATGTTACCTAAAAAAAAGCCTTAACAGGTCATAGGTGCTGTTAATGTACCAGTTTTGCTCTGCTAACAAATTTCCCTGTTCGCACTAAGATGACGGCTGGTTAGAAGTGGTCCAGTCTCTCATCCGGGTGATTCCACTGGACGATCCACTGGGACCAGCTGTGATAACCCTCCTACTAGACGAGTGTCCGCTGCCTACCAAGGTGAGTACGCTACTCACCTCTATTAGCAGTTCCTCTATGTTTCATTTCTTTGCCTAATGCACATGCAGACCTCCAACCCTCAATCTGACTGGTACTCATAAATGCTGAATAACAGCCGTCCATCAAAAGTAGGGGTGGGCGATATGGGAAAAATATCATATCACGATTTTTTCAGGAAGATTCACGATTTTATCACGATTCTTTTTCATGTTGCTTTTTAAGACTATTTTGCAAATTACTGAGCTGCAATACAAGCAAATTATATCTCCATTTAAAAAATATAGCGATACAAGGTAACAAAACATAAAAGGGAAAAAAATGTTAAAGTAGCATATTTTAATCACGTGTATATTTAATGGAAGTGCAATGGTGCAAAGAAGCACCTTCATTCTCATCCGCAGCTTCACCATCCATTCACTGTGTAACCTGCCATCCATCTACAGCATCAGATGATCTACTGTGTTATCATCCTGAATTAAATGAATTATGAATTATCAAGTAAAACATTTTACTAAAATAGTATGTAGCCTATTTATTGTCTTATGTAACCATACAATACAAAATTAAAACCATGATTTTAAAATGCACAGGCTATGATATTTAAATTTCTAAAGATCGAATAAATGAAAATCCATCAAACTGTATGTCCTATTTTGATGTAATAAATGCTAAAACATTTTAGATCACAAGCTACGCGCAATCAAATGATTTGCGCATGATTGGCCGTATATATTGCAACACAGACTCTTGAAATAAAAACATTAGGCTACAGTGTATAATTCGATCATTTACATTTGTAAAATGTATTAGCCTATAGTAATTACAGTCCAGTAACTAAGGCACTGTAGACAATGAAACACGTATTTTACAACACAGTTTGTATATTGGTCACGGTCGGGTATGTTCTGCTGTTACCCGGTAGATACATTAATCAATTTCGTTTTATATTTTCGTTCTGTTTATTTAGTAAAACATATATTTCTTTATAAACGTAGGCCTACCTCTTTTTTCTAGTTCATTCAAATTCAACCAAGCCAATCAATCTATTATCTATGTATATCTCGCAGCTTTTGTCTGCCTGAGCAGGACACGCATACTAACCGGTTGCACTGCGCACAGTGTTCATTAGTGATGTTATGAGTGCACATGAGACAGCAGTGCTTAATCTGTTACATATATCCAGTTTCATGTAGACCAGACCAAAACGCATCCAGTTTTATATAGACCAGAACAAAACGGACCCAGTTTCATATAGACCAGACCAAAACGGTGTCCAATATAGATCGGACCAAAACGAAATCAGACCAAAACGCGTCCAGTTTCTGAAAACGGGACAAGGTAAAATGCACGTATTTAGGAAAAGTCATGGAAGAACGAGGCTGTAGCTTTTCAACATTATATATTTATTTTAATTACTAACTGCAACGCCCGGGGGCATGGGCTGTTGGCGCTTCTAGTGTTAACACGCTGACATATAGCGCGCCGCGCATTGCATGTTGATACGTAGCTGAAAAAACGCCATAGATCTGCATCTAATTGAACGTGCACTGGAGCGCGATTCTACGATATTTCCGAAAAAGTGAATCGTGGAGACATTTTAATAGTCCACGATTAAATATCGTCATATCGCACACCCCTAATCAAAAGCACAACACACTTAGCTTATGTTGCAATGAGTAGGAATAACCTTTTTATTTTCTCTACTCTTAAGTGGTCACTACTCTCTTTCAGAGAATAAAAAGCTAACTCGGAATGTTCCCTATCTATGAGGGATTGTGTGTTTCTGTTTCTGCTGGTACAGTCAGTGTAGATGTATGCATTTTCAGTTCACTAAACCTGTTTCATTCCATAAATATGTGACATGGAACAAGATGAAGTAGACTTTAACGTTGACAATATGCACCCCATTATAATAAATTCCTTTTTTTGTTAGGATGCTTTACAGAAGCTGTCAGAGATGCTAAGCTTGAGTGCCGCTGTGGCCCGTCAGGACGCCATCATCCCCTCCAAGCATCGCAACACAACCGCGGTACTGGGCTGCCTGGCTGAGAAACTTGCTGGTGAGTGTGGATGCTAAACCATCTTTTCCACACACACACACGTTTTTTGTGGGGACCTTTGTCTTGACCTAGAAATCCATGTTCCATATCCCACACATGAGCCAGAAATAGCAGTTTCCCCAATAGGGACTATTTTTTCTCCAGGTTTATCACATAAACATAAAACACACACACACACACACACACACACACACATGTATGACCCTTGTTTAACATACTGCATGGTAGATGAAAGATCTGGTTCTGCAGGTTTGTGTTATAGGCCTGTCAGGAATGAAGTGCTCTCCCTTGTTACAGTGTCTGCAGGACTGTGCTGGGCAGGGTGTAACCAAACCTACGGCTCAATGTCTCACATTCCCAAATGGTGCTGCGGCTGCTGTGTAATGTGCCCCTTTTAACACATTTTACCACTCAGGCGTGCTTGGGAGCGGGAGATGGGCGTTGAGTTTGCACAAGAGTGGTGGAACAGGGCAATAGACAGAATACACTCCACAACATCCTGTGCTCATCTTGGTCTAGTACAGTTCAAGGTTGTGCATAGAGTTCATTTTTCCAAATTGAGATTGGCAAAAATATATCCCGACACTGTAGATGAGTGTGATAGATGGCACCTGTCCCCATGTGACCATACTCACATGTTTAGCCAATGATCTGCCCTTACACACTACTGGGAGTCAATTTTTTTTTAATTAACATTTTGTCTGAGGTACTTGGTATTCAACTTCAGCCGTGCCCCTTTAAAGCTGTATTTGGTGTCCCGAAAGTCCTCTCTGATTTGAACTCCAAGCAGGCTGATATTGTGGCCTTTGCATCCTTGCTAGCACGACGTAGAATCCTTTTTGCTGGAAATCTGTTCACCCTCCCTCTGTCTCTAGTTGGCTCAGTGACGTCATGTCCTTCCTGATCAAGTTTACTCTTAGGGTCACCAGTGCTAGTTTTGCCAGCAAATGGCAACCCTTTATAACCTATTTCAGAGACCTGGCCACTTTTCCGTCTGAGCCTTTGTGATGGTGTTATTTTTTGTGTATCTGCATGTGTGTGTACATACGCTGTATGTATGTGTTATGGGTGTGTACGTATATGTACGTTGTGTGTGTGTGTGGGTATATTGTGTGGGTGTGTATGTATGTGCACAGGTGTGTGTATGTGTGTGTGTATATATATATATATGTGTGTGTGTATGTATGTATGTATGTGTGAATATATATATGTGTGTGTGAATATATATGTGTGTGTGTGTGTGTGTGTGTGTGTATGTATATATATATATGTGCATGCGCGATAGTCACATCGTCTAAACATACGATGTGAAGAAGAGTAGCACCCATAAATGTATTAAGAGAGCGGTAGCACACATTACACACAGAGTTTGTTGTATGGCTTGTTGCTGGGGTTACATGAACGTTCCGTGTGCCTGCTCAGTGATTGGTTCACGTTCCTCGTGCCTGCACAGTGATTGGTTCACGTTCCGCGTGTCGGCTCAGTGATTGGTTCGCTGTGCCGCTGCTCACCGCCCACAGCCAACATTCTTTCCGGTAATCCTGTAGCTAAAAATGAGCGACAAAGGCATCGCAAATAGTTTTATGTTTTGTTTTGACTTTGTATTCGCCGTTTTAAGTGATAAGACAAATTGGTGGCGTTTCCGTGTTTTCACAACTTTATAACACTCCAGGCAAAGTACGTGTTTTTGGTCAACATTCTCCTTTTTGTAGCCGAAATAGACCCAAATAGTTAATTTTGACTTTCTGTTTGGTACGAAATCATTATTTTTTGCGGCGGATCCTCTTCGTCACTCATTTTTAGCTACAGGATTACCGGAGAGAATGTTGGCTGTGGGGGGTGAGCAGCGGCACAGTGAACCAATCGCTGAGGCGGCACGCGGAACGTGAACCAATCACTGAGCAGGCACGAGGAACGTGAACCAATCAATGCCTGCGGTGTCACTATCGCGCATGCGCACATCGCGATGTCGATGTTAAAACAGAATATCGTTCAGCTCTACTTTGATGGCTTCCCCTTGTCTGGTCTCTCAGGTCCAGCCAGCATTGGACTCTTGAGTGCCGGAACTCTGGACTACCTGTTGGAGAGTCTGGTGAGAACACAGTTTACTACATTTTCTTGTAATATGACAGGCAGTTGCTGTGTGGTCAGTAGTCATGTACTTGGGTTGCATATCGTTTCTCTGTATAAGGAGACTGAGACCATGTCTAATTTACCTGTACCTGTTGTTTCACAGAGTTCTGAGGCCCATCCCACTGTAATGCTCTTTGCCCTCATAGCCTTGGAGAAGTTCTCACAGACCAGTAAGATTCAGTCCATCCTTAATTTTTGCACTTAATTTCTTGCTGAAGGTTACAAACCACTTGGCTAAAAAGTGTACAAGTAACTGACATTCTTTATTGTTATAGGTGAAAACAAGCTAACAGTGTCTGAGTCATGTATTAGTGACCGGCTGGCGGTTCTGGAATCTTGGGCTGACCACACAGACTACCTGAAGCGCCAGGTCGGCTTCTGTTCCCAATGGAGTCTGGATAACCTTTGTGAGTGGGAGTTCACATTAGTCATGTGTTGCACATTATCTTCACATTATCACCCGCAAAATGCTTTTGTGTACACCATTATCCCATTTTTCAATGTATGAAGAGGTTTGAAGCTCCCTGAAGGATGGTACCTGATCAGATCTGATTGCACTTAGCTTGGTATTGTGTGAGGATGCAAAGACAATCTGTCCGAACACTTGTATCACTGTTATTGTGAGTGCATTTTTCTCCATTGTATTCTCAGTTTTGAAAGATGGCCGTCAGTTCACCTATGAAAAGGTCAACCTGAGCAACATAAACGCCATGCTGAACAGTAACGACGTTAGCGAGTATCTGAAGATCTCCCCTAGTGGACTGGAGGTGAGGTTCTCATCTAATGAGAAGGACTGCAGTTGAGTGAGGTAGTCTTCTCTCTGGAGTGAGGTGGCATTCTCTCTGTTGCATTCTACTAACCGGTATGTCTTGCATAGAAATAACAGCTGTCTCCTCACTCAAGGCTCGCTGTGATGCGTCCTCTTTCGAAAGTGTCCGCTGCACCTTCTGTGTGGACTCAGGCGTGTGGTACTATGAGGTCACAGTGGTCACCTCAGGAGTCATGCAGATTGGTTGGGCCACCAAAGACAGCAAGTTCCTCAACCATGTGAGTGGATGGTTACATGCTTTTCCCATATACACACAGCCAGCAGTGCTTAATCAATTTACAATGCGTAGGGGCTAACAACTGAATGCCAGAATACGTGTTTCAGGAGGGCTATGGGATCGGCGATGACGAATACTCATGTGCATATGATGGCTGCAGGCAGCTCATCTGGTACAATGCCCGCAGTAAGCCACACTCTCACCCGTGCTGGAAGGAAGGTACGTTCACCACAAGCCTCATACGGTATGATGTTGAAGCTCCGAGAGGCACTGTGTAATGGAGAGACCTCACTGTTAGCACTTCTGCTCACACACTTGTTATTGAGCTACTGTTTGATTCCAGCCTTGGGGAAATGCAACACCTCTCAAATCCGTAGGCCGTCCCTGTGGATCAATCAAATGTGTTTATAATCAAAATCAAACTTATTTTATGAATTTACAACAAAGTGCTTTTACAATCACTCAGCCTAAAACTCGACATAGCACGCATCATACAAGTAGATACACAGCTGCTAGGAAAAACCCCTGATGGGTCGAATTTCGGAAGAAGCCGAGAGTGGAACAAGGCTCTGAGTGGTGGCCAGTCCTCTTCTGGCTGTGCTGGGTGGACTTATAATAGTTACCTAATTATTAAATGCAGAGAGTTTTATAAAATAGTCCAGGTCAAATGCATGACCAGTCTGACAGGGACAACCGGGTTGGGTGAGTAAGGTGAATTGGAAGCCGGAACTGTTAGGTATCTTCAGCTGTTTGGCCTGCAACACAACCAGAAGGGCCTTAGGAGGGGTCAGCAACACGTTCTTAGGACTGGTAGGTTCCACAGTGTGACTCCACCCCCGTGTAGCAATTGGAGAAAGGACATCCCAGGTGAGATGAGAGCCTGTCCGGCAAAGACGGCAGGGTCCGTTCCCCTTTGTAACTCTCTATTAAAAATGAATCTCTTTAGCATGGTGTCTGTGTTTCTAATCCTGATTGGCAGATCATTCCATAATAGAGGAGCTTTATAGGATAACGCTCTACCTTTGGCTGTTTGTTTAGAAATGTTATGTACAATTAGAAGGCCAGCATCTTGTGACCTTGGATTACGTATAGCTGTACTATAATCTAAAAATGTATGTCTGGACTAATTTAACAAAGTTGTTAGGAGCAAGTCCATGTAGAGCTTTATAATAATTGAACTTTAAAATCTGTTCTAGCCATAACAGGTGGACAATGTAAAGAGGCTTATACCGGGGTATTGTGGTCCAATTCTTTTGTTTTAGTAAAATTTCTAGCAGTTGTGGTAAGCACTAATTTGAGTTTATTTATTAATTTATCAGGATAACCGGAGAATAGAACATTGCAGCAATCTAATCTTGAGGTAACAAAGGCATGGATTAATTTTTCTGCATCAATCTATGATAAATAGTTTCAGATTTTTGCAATATTCCGAAGATGGAAAAATGTCATCCTTGAAGTTTTTTTATGTTTATGAAAGGAGAGATTCGGGTTGAGGGTTTTTGCGATACGATTATTCATCCGGTTAGGCTCAACGTGAGATCTGTCAACAAGTCTCTTGAAACTCCCTTGGATGCAAAGACTGTCTATTCCATGGTATAGTTTAAATCATATTTTAGGCTATACACTGCTTGTCTACATTATTTAAAGAGAAATCAAGGATTCTTAACCTGTAAGGATCAAGGGGTAACTTATATAGAAACTAATGATTGCCTCTTACTCTTGGCTCTGTAGGCGATGCCATAGGTTTCCTACTGGACCTCAGTAAGAAGCAGATGCTTTTCTACCTGAATGGACATCAGCTCCCACCTGAGAAGCAGGTGTTCTCCTCCGCAACGTGAGTGTGTATATATACACCCTGTTATTACTGGTCATCAGCCAGAGAGGAGGTTTGCGTCATCCCTTCCATATATACTGAGTTATACTTATTCACTTTCATAAAAGGACATGGGTAAATATTAGTCTCTGTAAGACAGTATTATCAATTGCCATTTCCGTATATATATTAGTGAGTTCTTCCAATTAGCATGCTGTCTACGTCATATGTTCCTCAGGTCTGGCTTCTTTGCAGCTGCAAGTTTCATGTCCTATCAACAATGTGAATTTAATTTTGGGGCGAAACCCTTCCGCCACCCCCCATCAATCAAGTACAGCACTTTCAATGACTTTGCCTCTCTGGCATCTGATGAGAAGATTATCCTTCCCAGGTTTGTCTGAGCTAATTGAGCCATAAGGAAAAGGGTTACGCTTAAATTGCTAACTGTCTTTAACAAGTCAAGTGCATGCGTACCATTTTTAGAATGTATTTGTACTTGTGTGTTTCCCTCAGACATCGTCGCTTGGCCCTGCTCAAGCAGTTGAGCATCAGAGACAACTGCTGCACCCTCTGCTGTGACCAGATGGCCGACACAGAGTTGAGACCTTGTGGACACAGGTAAAAACATTTCAGGTCACCCAGTTTCCTCTCAATTTAGTATCTAGCTGTAGCGTGTGTTACAGGATGTGTAAGTGTGTGTGTGTGTGTGTGTCTCTCTCAGTGGGATATGTATGGAGTGTGCCTTACAGCTGGAGACATGCCCACTGTGTCGCCAGGACATCCAGATGCGTGTAAGACTTATCTCACATGTGTCCTGACACGTCACCTCTGAACCAGGATGTGAAAACTCCTCCGGACCCTCCCCTTCTCCAGTCACTCAGTTATCAACCCGACCAATAGGACTGTGAGGCTGTGTCAGGATTCTCGACGGAACAATCAGCCTTGTCGGAGAAGGGTGTGGTGGGCCTTATTTAAAAATATATATATATTATAAAAAATAACATGAGATGTGTGTCGGGGACTGTAGGAAGGTTAGGATGTGGTGGTGGAACATTTTCATCTACGACACTCCATGGAATGTCCCCTGGAGAAAAAAACCCACGTCTGGCCTGAGAGCAAGAAATGTCTTGGAGAGTAAAATGAAAGGGGGAGGAAGACAATTCGGGATTTGGTGGCAGCATTTCCAGAATCATCCTATCAATCTTATTGTCATAAACTCATACAGTATTCGCACTTGGATCTGCCCAATGTTCTCTCTTCAGGCTATGGTCAATGTGCTCTGTCTATCTCTGCTCAGATATTTAAAAGGTGTCTGTGATTATATTGTTTCATTCAGACTATATATAAAGCCACAAAACTGACAATAACACAGCCTTGGCTGTGACTAATTGCATATGCCTGTTCTATCATACAACACCAACTGGGCACAGATTTGTGTACAAAAGGCTCCCTTTACACAGGCAGACCAATTCTGATCTTTGGTTCATGAGTGGCAAAAGATTTTAAATGGACTGCCTGTGCAGCATACTCCCATCGATTGAGTTGGTTGAATAATATTCTGTGATAAGATTGCCACGTTAACTAATGAGCAGTGGTTCAAAAAGTATTATATTTGTGTACAATTAGAACTCAAAATTGAGTTGATTGCAATTAAGTTATTGAAATTGCAGCTAATTGGGATAGTTGAAGGGGATAGATGAAGTTGTATCACACATCTTTACCAGTATGAATGACTACATTTGATACTGACGTGCATACATGGAGAACCAATTGACTCTGTTTCAGACAACCAAACAATTACTCCTAGAAAGAAGTGAGTCGAAGATTAAATCTTAATTATGTATTTAATGGAGTAGCCCAAGGACCCACATTGGTGTGATTTATGGCATAATCATTGTTTTCTTGATTGTGATATTTGTAATAATAAATGTAATTGTGTTACATAGTGGTTTGTCAAAGCATCCTTTGTATTTACAAGATGTAATCATATAATCGTCGCTAAAGACATGGTCAGCCAGACTGAATGTAAACCCTGTCGCAAAAACCGACGTTGCTATGTAAAAACTAGCCTCTGACCGAGCAAAGAAATACAACGATTATACGGCCGGAACTAAACGTCTGGGATCAATTTCGTCTGCTCAATTGGCTGAAGGGATCGGCTTTTCCGTTGCCTTGGTAATGTTAATCTAAGAATCCGCCCTGCCACGTTAGCTTGCTAGCTAAGTAGATTTAGAATGGACGCTAAAGAGCGACGTAAGTACTTCGCAAGTTAACCAATTCAATTGTTAATTATCACAAAATTCAATCAGACATTTGCCCGTGTTGTATTGTTTTAGCACTAACGTTAGCTTTTCTTGGACTAAAACGTGTTTATTGGCTTAGCTCATTGCTAGGCTTAATTGCTACTTCTTGCTAGCTAGGTACTACACAGTCATGATGGTGTCTATCGTTGAAGTACATTTTATAATATAAATTCACGTCAATGGTATGCTGCATTGTCGTGTAATTTCGAAAGATCTACCGGACAGTGGAGAGAACGTCGTTGACATGGTGGACTTGGAAGAGGAGAGTTTTGCAGTTTCAAAGTAGGTGTGCCTGTCGGTCTGTGTCTTGGTGATAATTATCAATATATCATTTTGGTCATTGTGATGATTCATTGCTGTTTTGTTGCTATGTTTAACCTTTCCAGCTCATCAGACGCTGATGCAGCATTTGATGCTGTCATTGGAAGTATTGAAGACCTCATCATGGGTAAGTCGGATAAGTGTAGTGTTTGGTCCAGAGCAGTGGTTTTCGAATATCTCTTCATGGAACACCAGATGGAGGTAAAGTTATTTTAAAATGGACATTCAGTGGATATTCTCCCTTTAATATAAGTAAAGTGAAGCATTCCATGACTATGAAAATGACGGACTAGAATCCACACCTTTTTTTGTTTTTCTTTAAATCAAAGACTTCCATTGTCAATAGCTCCCACAGAAAATGTTGTAATACTATAAAACATACTCTGGAATGTTTATTCTGAATCGGGGAAGGCTCAGCTTTGTTTTTTTAATTTGACATTTCAATATTTTAAAAAAATATCTAATAATCAAAGTGAATATTCTCAATCGGGGGAGGATGGACTACAATCCACAGCTTCCCCAATTAGGAATAATTATGTTTTAGAATATTATAACCATTTCTGTGGGAGCTGATAAAGATTTAAGTAAGAAATTTGTGATTAAAAAAGCATTTTGAAATATTAAAGATGTGGATTGTAGTCTGTTCTATCCCGATTTAAAATATTTAATTTTCATAGTCGTGGAATGCTTCACTTTGTAGCTATTCATTGTTTTCACGTGACATCACAGCATATGAATACGTCTCACCTGGCGGGCAAAACAAAAACCTCTTCCATTTCCCGCCATTGATAGACAACTTATTTCTATTTCAAAATGGCAGATATTGCTCTAATGGAAGAGGAGACAAGACTGGGTTTTCTTTATACAGATTCCCGTCTGAAAAGGATAATCCAGAGGAGTAGGTTTTTAGATTTAAAGCACAGATAGCTGTCTGTACTTTTATATGCCTTTATTTTTGGTAATTAAAAAGCTTTAATAAATTTAATACTTTCTTCGGACCCCTGGATTTATTTTATGTATTCTCCACAAGGTATATACACAAATCCCCAAAGTTCAGCTCCGGCAAGGATGTCGTTGTTTTTAAAGGTGTAAATGATAAAAGTGCTGTATATGGGTCACAAGTGTCTTTGATTTTAAGTTTATTAGTATACCTTTATTGTTCGTTTTTTTGTGATCTAAACAATTACAAGCATGAAATGTAGAACATTTTTCCGGCTTGTGCACAAGCTCCATTGAATTGACAGTGCTAGCCAAAATGTTTTGCTCGCTGTGGCTGTGAGTAACCACGTCACATAAAACTATGAATTGACTGGAGAAAACTAATAGCCTCCTGAATGTTCATTATAAAACAAACTTTACCTCTCTGAACACCAGCTGGTTCGAATATTTAAACTACACTTCAGTCAATGTGTTTATTAATACTGATGCCCTTGATTAGTGAATCTGCTGTGCTAATTCAGGGCTACCATCGGGGTTCCCGGATGAAAATACTGAAAACCACTGGTCTAGAATCTCGACCTGCCATGAGGTTATATGGATAGTTATTGGTTGTGTTACTCTATTTACTTCTCAGAGGATGAATTCCAGACCCTCCAACAGAGTTTCCTCGAAAAACACTACAAGGAATTTGATGACTCTGAAGAGAATAAACTTGCCTATACAACCATCTTCGATGAATATGTAAATCATTACCATATTCATGTGTCACCCTTATTAGTACAGACTTGCGTAGCACTAGTGTCATTTAAAACAAAAGGTATATGTCGGATCTTTCAATCTGCTCCGATGTTACCTCTGCAGATTGAGTTGCTTGAGAAACACCTTGAGCAACAGCTGATTGAGAGGATTCCTGGTTTCAACATGATCACATTCACACATTTACTCAAGTAAGTATATACACTGATGTGCCAAATCATTAAGACAAATATGCTATAGACAGTCCCTGTGTTGCCAAAACAGGTCAGACCTGTACCTAGTCTGCAACGTTGTTTAGGTAGCTGGCACGTGCCAAATTGCCGTCCACGTGGCCCTGAGCCCCACAATCCCTCCATTGGCTTGTCGTCTTCCCACAATGCATCCTGGTGCCATCAATTCCCCAGGCAAACCACGCACATGTATACCGCCGTCCGCATGATGTAAAAGAAACTGGACTCATTGGTCCAGGCAACTTTCTTACACTGCTTTAAGGTCCTGTTAAGATTGTCACTTTGTAGGTGTTTTTGATGGTAGACAGAGGTCAGCATGGGCACTCTGACCGGTCTGCTACTATGCATCCCCATATGACCTTCTGTTGGTCACAGATGGGGAATGAACAGTGGGCGCACAACATCCTATCTGTTTTGCTTCTTGTCAAAGTCTCATGTCTAACATGTTGACTATGAGAACTGATTGTTTGTTACCAACTAATCTACCCAGACCGTTCTTATTATTTTTACAGCATATTTTTCACTCTGTTTCAGGCAGCACAAAGACGAGGTGTCAGGAGACATTTTCGACATGTTGCTTACCTTTACAGATTTTATGGCCTTTAAAGAAATGTTCATTGACTTCAGAGCAGTGAGTAACTAATTATCTCTATTCTCACCTTTTTATTCTATGGAGGACCTATGGAGGCTGATGAGACCACATCTCATCCACCAAAATGATTTGTGTATATATATATATATATATATATATATATATATATATATATATATATATATTTTTTATATTAAGTCCTTAATGAATTGTTTTTCTTGCACTTAAGGGTGAATACAATGGAATTTATTATTTCTAATGCGTTTAATTTAAGTGTTGAAACAGTTAATATTAATATTTCTGCATACAGGTGATGTTACTACCAATATTACTGCACAGTACTATAATATTGATTTAGAAGCGCATAAGAGACCAACATGACCTCAGATTGAAGAAGAACAATGCGGTTTTCATCCTGGCTGAGGAACAACGAACCAGCTATTTACTCTCGCAAGGATCCTGGAGGGGGCCTGGGAGTATGCCCATCCAGTCTACATGTGTTTTGTGGATCTGGAGAAGGCGTATGACCGGGTACCCCAGGATGTTTTGTGGGAGGTGCTGCGGGAGTATTGGGTGAGGGGGTCTCTTTTCAGGGCCATGACTCTCAGCAGGACACCGGTGGAATGCCTACTCCGGGTAGGGAGTAAGTCCTTACCCCAAGTGAAGTAGTTTAAGTACCTCGGGGTCTTGTTCGCTAGTGAGGGAACAATGGAGCGTTCGCTTTACCACATCGTTGTGACGAAAAGAGAGCTGAGCTGGAAGGCAAAGCTCTCAATCTACCGGTCAATCTTTGTTCCTACTCTCACCTATGGTCATGAAGGCTGGGTCATGACCGAAAGAACAAGATCGCGGGTACAAGCGGCCGAAATGGGTTTTCTCAGAAGGGTGGCTGGCCTCTCCCTTCTTCTTGTTCTTCTTCAATCTGAGGTTCAACTATTGGCCGAACCCTCCTTTCCAGCACTTTGGAGTACACTTTACCAGGGAGGCTGAGATGTGTGATACCTCTGTAATTGGCACACACTCTCTGGTCCCCCTTTTTGAAGAGGGAAACCACCCCAGTCTGCCACTCCTCAGGCACTGTCCCAGACTTCCACGCAATGTTGAAGAGGCGTGTCAACCAAGACAGCCCTTCCCCACCCAAAGCTCATCTGTGCAATGGGTGAATAATGCTGAGTATGTTTGCAATTGGATGATGGCTAGCCTTTGTACAGTTAGGTCCACAAATATTTTGCACTTACACTTACAAACTTTTCATAACGTATGTTTTGGATCATTGTCCACCTGCAAAAGTGATGCGCCATCCGATCAACTGCGCTGAATTTGGCTGAATCTAAGCAAACAACATACCTATACACTTCAGAATTAATCTGGCTGCTGCTGCCATCTGTACCATCATCAATAAACACTAGTGACCCAGTGCAATTGGAAGCCTTGCATGCCCATGCCATCACACTGCCTCCACTGTGTTTTACAGATGGTGAGGTAAGCTTTGGATCATGCACTTCTAGAGGATCCATGCCTTCTATTTTTCTTCATATTATTCTGGTTACGTATTGATATTAGTTTCATCTGTCTAAAGAATGCTGTTTCTGCACTGGGCAGGCTTTTTACTTTTTTTTTTGGCAGAGACTTATGAGTGGTTTGCACCCTGTGTTGACTCTGTTTGCTTTGCTTTCTTGAAATATTATTTTCATGATAGACTTCCATAATGATCTGTCTACCTTTTGGAGTGTTCTTCACTTGGCTAGTTGTTTTCTATGGGGTTTTCTTTAGCATGGAAAGGATCCTTCAATTATCCACCACTGTTGTCTTCTGTAGACATCCAGGCCATTCTGTGTGGCAGAGCTCACAATGTGTTCTTTTTTTTCTCAGAATGTATCAATCTGTTGATATGTTCCTGCTATGTCTCTGATGGATTTTCTTTTGCAGCTAAAGGATGGCCTGGTTTAACTTGCATTCAAATCTCATTTGACCACATGTTGTAGGTTCACAACAAACGCTTTCAGATACAGATGCCACACCTGGAATCAACTCTGATGTTTTGACCTTTTTCCTGCTTAATTGATGATGAAATGACAAAGGAATAGCCCACACCTGTCCGTGAAACAGCTTTTGAGGCAAATGTCTAATTACTTTTGTTCACTTGAAAAAGAAGGTGCTACATATTAAAAAAACGTTTACTCCTACACCCTTCCTCCAATTTGAATGTGAATACCCTCAGCGTAGAGACAGCACTTTAAGACCATTAACATTATTTTACTTTTACTCAAATTTATTTAGGTAAACAGACGGAAAAACTACTTGTGTCAGTGTGTAATCATTTCAAGACCTAACTGTATGGCATAGGTTTATTAACCCCTGTAAAACAATGTTGGTTTTCACAATTGTTCAAATATATATGTCTAAAGTTTTCTTGTACATTGTGTCGAGTTTAACATATTTCAATTAGCATTTTTCTAACGATTTCCACTGACTTCGCCCTTTAGAATAATTGTTTTTTTGGTGAAATACCTAATACATAATACAGAATAATCATAGTTCAATAAGCCTACACCCTCCCCCCAGCTCAAGGAGTCTTCTGTACTGTTCCTCTATCTGTTTGAGTCATTGTTGTTCATTAACATGATTTTACAATCAAATTACCAGGAATGGCACAGTTAGCTATGCCATTGGTTGACCTAGCTTCGAGGCCTCTCGTGGCCTAGCCAATGAGTGTGTAGACGACGGTGAAATTAGGGCTGAGCCTGGTCAGTACCTGGATGGGAGACCTCCTGGAAAAACCAGGTTGCTGCTGGAAGAGGTGTTAGTGAGGCCAGAATGGGCTGCATTCTGGTCTGTGTGGGTCCTAACGCCCCAGTATAGTGACGGGGACACTATACTGTCAAAAAAGCCATGTCCTTCGGATGAGATGTTAAACCGAGGCCTTGACACTCTGTGGTCATTAAAAAACCCAGGATGTCCATCGATAAAGAGTAGGGGTGTAACCCCGGCATCCTGGCCAAATCTGCCCCTTGCCCTCTGTCCATGGCCACCTAATCATCCCCATATATACACTAATTGGCTTCATCATCACCGTCTCCTCTCCACCAGTAAGCTGGTGTGTGGTGTGCGTTCTGGCGCAATATGGCTGCCGTCACGTCATCCAGGTGGATGCTGCACATTGGTGGTGGTTGAGGAGATTCCCCCTTTCATGTAAAAAGCGCTTTGAGTTCCCAGGAAGAAAAGCGCTATATAAATGTAATGAATTATTATTATTATTATTAAATTGCCCGGCACTGTTTATGTTGTTCAATATATATTTTTATTTCATAATAATGATGTTGTATCAGTGGTTTTGTCAGACGTATGGTGTTATAAGAATTTTGAATGCATACTGCTTATACCTCAAAAAGTGGTTGAAGACTGTATGCATTCACTGAGGCTCATCTGAATCAAAAGTCAAAGTTGTGCTATGGTTAGTTGATTGTTGCTTCAGGTGTGCTAGATCTTAAATTAATCTTTTAACTGGAATGACTGGAGCTCCCAGGAGACCCACTTGTATATTATTGTTTGGGTTTTGCATTAGTTAGGTAGGAGGTGTATAACGTTGGGTTTCAGTTCTTATGCATGGTGTACTGGATGAGGATGATGATGTTGTGTCTCAGCACTAACTCTGTCTACAGGAGAAGGAGGGCCGAGGATTGGACCTCAGTCAAGGCTTAGTGGTGAGGTCTCTGAGCTCCACATCCTCCAAACGGATCACCTCCAGGACAACGGCACAACTTTAATATCTAATCAAGTTGATACCCAAACATACAATACCCGCATTGCTAGTCTGGGTATGTTTGATACCCAAACACCCTGCACAGTTGCTGGTGACAGAACACATATGTTCATGTTTTGGGCGTGCACTTCATTTACTAGAAACTACATGTTAGCTTAGGACAAAACATCCCGATTGTGCAATGATTAGCATTTCAGTATGGTTTCGGCTTTGTGTTTCAGCATAAAGAGATGAGTTGAATCAGTCTGCTGGTTTTGTTTTGCAGCATTACGTCTTTATCGGGGAAAGATGGACACTGTAGTTCTCATCTTAGTTAATGAACTCAATGACTTTTAGTGTTGTGCCTGTGATTGTTACATCAGTAACACCTGTCAAAGTTTAGCCAAAGGTTTTTATTATATGTTTTTGACAGACTGAACAGTAGCATAGTTGTAGTTGGTAGTAGGGAGAGCAATTTACACCAGCAATGGAGTACCGTATATATATTTTTTTATACTTCTGACCCTCTCACCACAACAGTATGAAAAACATGTTACATTCAGTCTTATGCTGTTTGCTGGTATATTCGTATTTTAAATGTAAGTTTTATGTTCTATTGACTGTATAGCAGTGTTTTAAATAAAAGCATTCAAATGTCAAAAATCGAATTTCTTTGAAAGTAATCGGTCTAACTACAGAAGCACGCAATAGTTCTCATTTACATTTATAGTGAAAACATATCTAAATTGCTAAATGTGTTGCATATAGGTCACACAAACTCCTTGGGATTCCTGAATATTATCTTTAGATATAACTGTTAATATCCATGCATCATTCCTTAATTCAGTGATTTTATGTATGGAATCCACAATGTATATGTACAGTGCATTCAGAAACTATTCAGTTCCCTTCACGTTTTCCACCTTGGTTACATTACAGCGTTGGTGAAGTAGACATTTTCCCTCAATCTATGCAATACCACATAATGACAAAGCAGAAAAAAGTTTTTAGAAATGTCAGCAAATTTATTACCAACACTGTTCACAATAACATTGCAAGTATTCAGACTTATTGCTGTCACACCTAAGATTCAGCAGGATACAGGACTTCTTTAAGGCACCTATATGGGGAATGCTACCAACATTTTCGCAGAATTGAAGGTCCTCAAAAACGGCGTAGCCGTATTTCTTGAATGGACAAAGTTTGGAAACAACACCACTGTTCTTAGAGCTGGCTGCCAGGCATCAATGAGCTACTGTGGGAGAAGAGCCTTCGTGGGAGAAGTAGAACACTCGTAAACTGGGAAACAAAATATAGGTTTTTGGCCTAAAGGTCACATCTGAAGGAAATCAGGCACCACTCATCACCTGGCCAAGACCATCCTGTATGGCAAGCTGTTTTAACTGTATGGCAAGCCGTTTTAACATTTATACAAACGTATTAGTGACTATTTTAATGTTATTAGTAACTATTATTTAGATACTAGTAACTAATACAATAGTTACTAGTATCTATTACAGTTTCACTAGTAACTATTCTTTAAACTATTCAAATAGTTACTTGTATCTAATACATTTTTATTTTTTACTAGTAACAAATTGCACATTTTTACAATTGAATTAAATGGGGCTCTGCTTTACAGATATCTACTATTTGTTTCGAACTAGTAACTTTTCCAATACTTACTACTAGTATCTATTACAGTTTTACTAGTAACAATCCATTAGATACTACTAGTAACTATTCTTTAGTTACTAGTATCTATTCCAATTCTTACTAGTAAAAGTTGTATTGTTACTAGTCAAATTTGAACTTGAACTATCAAGTAGTCATTTTTACTAGTAATTTAAAATAATAATGTCACTGTAAGAATTGCAATAGATAAGTAAAGAATAGATACTAGTATATAATGAATAGTTACTAGTAAAACTGTAATAGATACTATTAAATTTGAATAAATACTAGTAACCAAAGAATATTTACTAGTATTATCGAATCATTTGGAGATATCCTCCATTTTAATAAGTACTAGTAAGGATCTGTTTGGAGATATCTTTATTTTGGAGGTATCTTCATTCAAATGTTTTATTGAATAAGCATGAGGTAGACAACCCATATAACTACATACGGCTCAAAATTAAACAATGTTTGCGTGTTGCTGAACGCATTTTTCACAGGCTGTGTGCTATATACTTTTAACATTATTTCTAAGTGAAAAATGCCAGAGCTCGAGTTGACGTCACCATTAAGCATTGCGAGTTGACCTTAAGCATTGCTGGCTGAAGTGATATACAGTATTTCATCCACCCAAATACATATCTTAAATGTATTTTGTCCAAGAATAATTAGTGCAAGTTGTGGTTCAATGGCAAAATGTACAAGTATTAACACCACAACAAGCTGGATGATTATCAATGACGTTTTCTGTTTTGAGTATATTTCAGTTTAATAGCTGTTTCTTGATTATGCTATTTGTGAAGGCTAAGAGAATTCATCATGAAATTCGTTTTTAATTTATCTTAACAGGGTAAAAGAAACAGGGTCACATTTTAAATGATCTTACAGGGTAAATAAAAATGTCACAGACAGATCAAGAAAATGTTTTGAACCAAGATTGGTTTTCATCCAAGTTAATCTTTTTTTTTAGAATACATTGCCTACTCTGATTGTATTGTTTCTAATAGACATGAAAAACATTTGGAAGTGTTTGACTACCATCAGTGCTTCCTATCAGTCTATGTGTTATTAAGTCTCTTTAATTTTCAAGAGTAAAATAGCGACAGGCTATGTTTGATATTGTCAATCTGACCTCATTAATAAACTACACTTGGATCAATGTGACTTGCCCTTTTTCACCACAACACAGTGTAAATAGGAGATCAATCAATCAAATTGTATTTATATAGCGCCTTACAACAGCCAGAAGGTGCACAAGGCGCTTCCAGGAAGGGTACAGTAAAAGACCAAAAATAACTACAGATTACATTGGTAATAAGGGTTTGATCTATGTGTAATCAAAGGAGTGCCCCCACTGGAAAAAGATCATTGTACTGTGACATGATATTCAGAGGGCCCTGGAATTAAATAAAGGCTTAGTTACTGTTGTTACGTACGTCCGACAACTTCATCTGGGGTCTGTTTCAAGAAGGAGGTTTAACAAACTCTTAATCTAACCCTGACCTCGGGGTTGATTTACCCTAAGATGGAAAACTCTGTGTTTTCGGTTTCAGAACAGCAGAATTGAGTTGGTTCAATCAACTAAGAGTAAGTTCACTCAGAGTTAGGTGCGTGCACCACCGCCATAAAAAGGCAGCACGAATGGAGCCGTGATACTACAATTCACCATGGCAACCAGCATTACTACCGCATACGTCACCCCAATAGAGCTTGAAATACTGATGCAGACTTACATCGACTATAAACACATATTTAGAAAATGCTGCAAAGTTCCAATATAGTGGTTTCATTTGATTTTTAATTTACACAATCATTTTAATTTCTACTTTTTATTAATTCCCAGTTAGGAAATTAATTTTTTTACACTCTGTTTGTTAGAACAAACTACACACAGGCCTGAAATACACACCCATGCTTATGTAACATAGTTAAGAAGGTTCATGTTCATTAAATCCTACTAAATCGGGTTATTGCGCCATCTGCAGTCATAAAGTTGTACCTGCAGTGAACGCTAGTAATGACGAAGGATTATGGGTAATCCTCAAAGCAACGGAGGATTTTCCCCTGAGGTAACGTGACTGTAAATGTCCGTGAACTCACTTGGAAAGCATGTAAAAGTTAAGCTAGATTTCTTTGATTGAATTATATGTGTAGTAGATTAATTTCGATTAAGTCAACCATCTGGTTATGTGTTTTATAGTCGATAAAAACTCTCTCCAGTATAGCTAGCTAACTTTAATATGATGCCGTCTTTCCAGATCATGCGCTGTTTGTCCACATGAGATGACAACGATTGTAATCCTTTGTCATGAATGCAGGTATGTTATTACCATATGTTGTTATAAAGTGTTGTAATGTTCAGTATAACATAAAATGGAAAGGTAACTGTAGGATAATTACATTATTTTATGTTATTTCCTCATTGTAAGATTAAGAGGGACAATTTGGTTTGTTTTATTTATTTTGTTTATATGACTTAAATCCACTATACGATCAAATCAATGTGTCAAACTGTAGTCGTACTTATGGGTAATCCAAAAAAAGCAACGGAGGATTTTCCCCTGAGATTGAGCATGCGCTGTTTGTCCACATGAGATGACAACGATTGTTATCCTTTGTCATGAATGCAGATGCTGATGTGGAATAAACCTGCTGTTACCACAAACCTGACGGTGTCCGAGAAGTTCTATCAGGCAGGAGACATTAAACAGAGGTCACACTTATATTTAATCACAAGTATAATTGGTATTACTTGTAAAAACTGGTGGAATGGTATTGAAGCTATAATCTATTTGAACCTCATTTAGGTGCAATCCTGCGAGTGAAAAACACATTTGTGTGCCATCTATGCACCCAATCGCATGGAAATCCTAAAATAAATTCAAATAATTTATACCAGTCTGATCTTGCAGCACCATGAAATTAACCACATTTTAATGAATAACCAGCATTATTCACCTGCAATGCTGTGGACCTCTTCTTTAATGTCTCACTGCCACTGGTTTGGGTCCAGAGAACACTAAAAACAAGTTTAATATATGTTTAATATCCGACCCCTACGCCGTAGCTCGACGTGCACCTCCAAAAAAATGTAACTACACGTTGAGGCGACACAGACCACAAGGGCTGTGATTGGTCAGATTATACATCTGGCTGTGAAATGTAACGCAACCCGACGCAGAACCATAAAATGGCCACGACGCCGTAGGAGTGACGGCCTAGCTACGCCGTGGAGTTGACGCAGAAGCATAATGAGGGCTTTATAAAAACCCCCACCTTTTCTCAGCCAAGCTTAATGTAAACTGAGAAGAGCGCGATTCCCCTTAATCGTGCCCTAATGTTCACGTGACAACATTAACTTTGCCTGTGGATCAAAACATTGTGGGACCAAGGGCAGGGTTCGCAATTTTTTTAAACTAAAAAAGCACAATAGTGCCCATAATCAGCAAAGAGCTTTCATTGCGTATTATGGATAATATTGAAATTACACAGTTATGTTGACAGTGATTTATTGGGGGGGGTGTTCGGAAACTCAAGTTTTGCATGATCGAAAAATAAGATTTGCAAGCTTCCAAATGTAAAAAAAATACAAATCTCTCTGCAAACATTATGTTGTGTTTGAGATTTCCTTCTTCAGAACTGCAACATTTTTATTACGATGTTGTGCAAACTATTTTTCAGAGTTTCAAATGTGTCAGTGTTCTCCCAGTATATTGTTTTCCAGATTTGAAACCTTGTAAATGGTGATCTGAAAACTGGTGTGAGAATAGGTGAAAAAAAGTTTAGAAACTCCGAAAACTGAGGTTCGAAAGGGCGAAACTTTATACATTATTATATTTGCACTCCTATTGCAGACTATTTTCTCAGAGCTGAGTTTACAACACACACTTTGCGGAGATACGCCCACACAGTTGCGAGCTTGTATGGAGCCAGATTGGGGCCAAATGTATTGGCCGTAAGAAAAAAATCTTGGCTGAAAAATATATTTTCAAATGTAAAATAAAATATGGTAAATGAAAAAAAATGTATTGTTTGAAAAAAAGATACATTTTAAACATAATTAAAAAAAATCTTAACGTAATAACTGGATGTTTGGATCCAATCCCAAAACAATTCCGTCAAACTTTTTTTTTTCAGTTTCACTTCTTTTTTCGATTACAAGGTTTTTTACGACCAAAACTTTTGGCCCCTTTCTGGCGGGTGGCCGTGGTTATCAATGCCCTCAGCCCCGCGTGTAAACATGGTGGACTCGCGACCTGCGGATGGTCTTGGTCAAATGGTAATGATCACACTGCGCTAGCCGTGATATGTTGATTATTTTAATATGACTATATGTAACTACAATTTTTGTGTAACAATTTCTAAGTATGTACTTTTTTTGTAACAAACATAGCAGAAATAGCTGTATTACCGTAGTACACTACATCTGTTACCTAACGTGCTAATGTCCAGTAGCTCGGTAGATATTATTGGCTAGCTACGGTAACTATGTAGGTAGATATTGGCTAGCTACGGTAACGCTGATATTTTGTTATTAACATCGTAGCTTGTCCATTGCAGTACATGGATAGTACATTCCAGACTGCATAGTCAACCAGCATTATGCAATTTAAAAAAGCAAGAAATTAGTAATACTGTATGATGGGACATTAAGTGATTATTCCAGGGAGACGTAACCATAACAAACACAACAGATTCACGTGTCATGCCTTATTTAGGACCATTGTTACCACTCATGCAAGTAGTTTTTAACAAATATCTGCACTTAAGACAGCAACCCTTCTTAAACCTTCTCTATATAAAACGTAGGACATGGAAGACTGGACCACTGTCAGATGAACCCAGCAGTGGAGTCAGCATGCCACCTTTGAATGCCCCTGAGGAAGATATGACCAGACATAGAAGGACAGCACCTTCTCAGTCCTACAGCAGAGACATTTACATGGCTGTACTAAACTATGTTTTAGTTCACATAGAGTAGGGTTAAACCAGCCAAATGTGTAAATATAGGTAACACGAGTGTTTGAGAATGTATTAAAGCAACTACATGTTTTTTTATAGTATTTTTATTTTTGCATGAACAAAATAATGTCAGAAATTGCATTAATACTACACTCATTTGTAATTTCTAAAATATGTTTGTGTTATTTCAAACAATATACTTGTGTCTCAGATGTCCTTTAACACCAATGTGATTAATAAACTGTTATTGCATAAGTAACTTCTAATCAATGTCTAAATAAGCACAACTACTCAGTATACTAAACCCTGCCAGGTCAAGAGAAGTAGATGTCCCTATTGCTGCAGCTTTCTTCTTTACTGTTACTGGCACTAAGCTGCTTGGTCAGTTTCAGGTTCTGTGTCTGTCTGCTACAACACTGGAATTGTACTCATCATTCTGGTAAAAAAGTATCCAAAAATGTTTTGTAGTTCGATACGTAATTTCCAATTGAACAATTCCAAATCCGAAAATGTTCCTGCAATGCTAAATATGTCTAAATCCAGTCAGCATTATGAAAATAAGATTCTCTTTATAACGTCATGCTAAAAACAGAAGCAAGTTGCTTTATGAGCGTAACAATAAAAATGACAAATTGAATCTAGCTTAAATATGTAAAAACGGCCAGAGAGCAAACTTTCCATTCATTGTCTGGTGTATTCTAATGCAATCCAGAGAAACATTTTAAACCAATATAGCAAGAACAACCGTAGCTGAGATCCGTGACTTTCAGATGTATCGAACGCCATTTTGGCCATCAGATTGCTACTGGGTCTACTAACTGTCACTCAAGCGTGCTCTTATCCCCGCCCACACGTCAGAAAGGGGCCAAACGTTTTGGTCGTAAAAAAAAACCGTGTAATCGAAAAAAGAAGTGAAACTGAAAAATAATGGTTTGACTGAAATTGTTTGGGGATTGGATCCAAACATCCACTTATTACGTTCAGATTTTTTTTTCTTGTGTTTGAAATGTATCTTTTTTCAAATCCATATTTTTTTTTACATTTGAAAATATATTTTTCAGCCAAGATTTTTTTTTACGGCCAATACATTTAGCCCCATTCTGGCTCCATAGAATCCATTGAATATACCAAATGGAAATGTGTCATTATGAAATAAATACGGCATTATGAAAAAGGACTGCCTTGAAATAAATACATGGTGAATTTCGAAATAACAGTCCACTGTAATAAATCAAAATTGTCTTATGAAAAACGTGTCATTATGAAAAAGGAGTGCCTTCAAATTAATACATTTTGAATTGTGAAATACAAGTGCCTCGAAATAAATAAATGTTGTCTTATGGAAAACATCATTTTGAAATAAAACATATTTCTTTACATATTAAGTGATTTATACATTTATATTTACACGTCATTGGCGTCTCGTTCCTGAGGGGAACGAGACGCTGCGTGAAAACGCTATGGGAACGCTCTGCGTGAGTGTGTCATGAAGCACACGTGTAAGCAGTCCAATGGCGTGACGGAACGTCACAGACGGGTGACGTCGCGACCAGGAAGTCATAAAAGCACCCCTAATTACCGGCACCTTCAGTTTCTGATGGGCTGAAGCAAGTGCCAAGGGCATGTTGGGAGTATGGCACAGACACGCAACGTCTCGTTCCCCTCAGGGAACTAAGCTTACATGCGTAACCGGAGACGTTCCCTATCCGCCACTACCCACTTCGCCATACGAGCAAGTGTCCGCCATGTGAAGTCAGAGCGCACATTCGGACGAAAGCACCTGCGCTCCTGGCGTGGAGCTAAAGTCAAGCTGGTAAAATCTCACGAACGTGTGCGGTGAGGACCAGCCTGCCGCAACACAGACGTCATGTAGAGAAACCTTGCCTGACAAAAGGGCTTTTGAAGCCGCCATACTCCTGGTCGAGTGGGCTCGAACAGCCAAAGGGGAAGGCTGACCAGCCGACTCGTAAGCAAGTGAGATGGCCTCAACCACCCACTTGCTCATCCTCTGCTTAGACACAGGACCCCCTCTCTTGGGTGGTCCAAAGCAATGGCCAGGTCCCAGGATGGCACCCTCATGCCGGCTGCTGGCCTCAGCCTCCGGGTGCCACGAAGGAAGCGTGATACCAGTGGGTGTCTCCCCAGAGAAACTCCATTTAGAGGGACATGGCATGCGGACAAAGCCGCCACGTACACCTTCAGTGTGGACGGGGATAGACCTGTAGAGAAGCGTTGCTGCAGGAACTCCAGCACTGCAAACACTGGGCAGTTAACTGGGTCTACCTGCCGTTCTCTGCACCAAGAGGTGAACAGTTTCCACCTGGCGGCATACGCCTTCCTTGTGGCTGGAGCTCTGGAGTGAAGGATGGTCTCAACGACCTCCGTCGAGAGACCTGAATCTAAAAGGCGGGCCCCTAGTTTCCACAGCTCCGGGCGGGGGTGAAGGATGACCCCATGCGCCTGGGAAAGCAGGTCCCTCCTGATCGGAATCTCCAGAGGAGAGCCGACGAGGAGAGATATTAGGTCCGCAAACCACACTCGGGCCGGCCAGTACGGTAATACGAGTAGTAGACTGACCCGCTCCTGACGGACCCTCTCCAGAACTCCTGGGAGCAGAGCAACCGGGGGGAAAGCGTACAGGCGTGACCTCGGCCATGCCTGCACCATGGCATCCACCCCTAGCGGGGCTGGATGAGTCAGAGGACAGTGTGACGTCTCTCTGGATGCAAACAGGTCCACTTCGGCCCGACCGAAGTGCGACCATAGGAGCTCCACCACCTCGGGATGGAGTCTCTACTCCCCGGGCCTCGGCCCCTGCCTCGACAGGGTGTCTGCCCCCTGATTTAGGTACCCCGGGATAAAAATGGCCCTTAAAGACAGGAGCTTCCCGTGGGACCACAGAAGGACCTGGCGGGCCAGATTGTAAAGTGGGCGTGAGCGAAGACCCCCCTGGTGGTTGATGTAAAAAACCACCTAGCAACCGCCTAGCAACACTCTAGCAACCACCCAGAATACCATAGCAACCACCTAGCAACACCATAGTAACCACCCAAAATACCTTAGCAACTGCCTAGCAACGCCCTAGCAACCGCCTAGCAACGCCCTACCAACCACCCAGAATACCCTAGCAACCACCTGACAACACACTAGCAACCAACCATAATACCCTAGCAACCGCCTAGCAACCACCCAGAACCCCCTAGCGACCGCCTAGCAACACCCTAGCAACCACCCAGAATACCCTAGCAACCACCTAGCCACACCATCGCAACCACCCAGAATACCCTAGCAACCACCTAGCAACACCATAGTTACCACCCAAAATACCGTAGCAACCGCCTAGCAACGCCCTAGCAACCACCGAGAATACCCTAGCAACCGCCTAGCAACGCCCTAGCAACCTTCCAGAATACCCTAGCAACCACCTAGCAACACCATAGTAACCATCCAAAATACCTAAGCAACCGCCTAGCAACGCACTAACAACCACCCAGAATACCCTAGCAACCACCTAGTAACACCATAGTAACCACTCAAAATACCTTAGCAACGGCCTAGTTTCTCCCTAGCAACCACCCAGAATACCCTAGCAACCACCTAGCAACACCATAGTTACCACCCAAAATACCGTAGCAACCGCCTAGCAACGCCCTAGCAACCACCGAGAATACCCTAGCAACCACCTAGCAACACCATAGTTACCACCCAAAATACCGTAGCAACCGCCTAGCAACGCCCTAGCAACCACCGAGAATACCCTAGCAACCGCCTAGCAACGCCCTAGCAACCTCCCAGAATACCCTAGCAACCACCTAGCAACACCATAGTAACCATCCAAAATACCTAAGCAACCGCCTGTACCTGTATCTGATATTTTCATGACAGTCTTAACGACCCAGGTCCGATCTTTTCAAATGCGACCCAGGCCACTTGGGTATGTGGTCCAAATCCGACACGTATCCGATCTTTTCAAATGCGACTTCAATCTGAACGGCCAGGTCACATGTATCCGACCCGCACGTAATTGATACTCGACAAACATCATAATTCTGCGTTGAAGTAGGCGGGAATGAGAAGATAAACAACTAGTTTTCTTCTAAAAACAAGAAGATTGTAATTGTGCTGGCTCCGTTGGGAAAATAACTTTAATATCCCTAAACGAGCTCCACTGTTGACATCCATTTTTAGCTAACGTTACTTCCGCAAACAACAAGTGACGTCGTTGACCATTGAGTAGTCTTCTGCGTATGCGGGTCACTTCTGGGTCATTTCTCGTTCACACAGGAGATCACAAAAAGTCGGATTTAATTGGAAATGTGAACGGCCTTGCAAAAAAATCGAGTTCTTTTAAAAAAAATCGGAATTGAGCATTAAGCCCTGCAGTGTGAACGTAGCAAATGTTGTTCCAATGTTGTTGCCTCCAACATTAATAACGTCGGGGTCCATCGATATGATAATGATGATTCAACATATATTTTACATTGAAATTTCAACATCAACCATAATGATGATTCAGATGAAAAATCTATCTGATCTATAAATCTATCTAATTTATTCAATGTTGGCTTCCTGTCTGGGAAAGAAGTGATAAGTTAAAAATATAATTTAAACTCAACTAACTCTGCCAGAGTGATGGATATCATAATAACTAGTTATAACTACTTAATATCTCTGTACCATCAATAACTTTACATTTTGACCTTCTCAAATAAATAAAAAGCCTATTGTTTTATTCCTAATATGCAGAATTCAAAATGAACTAGGTTGGTTGTTTTTTTTATTACGAGGCAGCCAGATTTTTTACCACCAATTGCATGGTACACTGTTAATTTTGGATTACATTACAATCATCATATCCAGTAAAAAGAATAGATTTGTTGAAATAGTTTTTTAAAGGGATCATGCATTGTCTTGTAGACACAATCCAATGCAAATAATGGATTTTTTCTTTTTATTCCTTCGGAGCAGAGTTATAAATTGTAGGTCTTATTTAATTTCACATTTAATTTTAAAAAGCAGCCAAAACATAATGAAAGTGGTGGGCTACCTAAACAAAACCTGCATGGGCCCAAAGGCACAACATCTGCGCCGGGCCCGAACGGGCTGGCCCACAATGGGCCATCATGGGCTCAATGTGGGCAGCCCGCTAGTGTGGGCTGCCCACAGATAGCCCGCAGTGAGCCGAATGCTGTGGGCCTCGCCTGGGCAAGCCCGCACTGGGCCTGTTTAGGTTTGGTGTGGGCTGGCCCTAGCCCACTGTGCCCGCAAAAAGCCAGCATGGGCCCCACAGGGGCATGTTTGCAGGGTAAATACTAAACATAACGAGGACTAACAAGCAACAGGTGAGTAAAATGGCGGGAACAAATGACAAGGGAAGGGCAGGTACCAGGAAGAAACAATAAGAACAACCACAAGATGGAGACAGAAACAAGCAGACACAAGAACCCAACACATCAACCCACAGAACACACCCATAAATCATGACACAAACAAGGATTTTGTCCTCATACCAATTTGGAAACCAGGACACTACATGCTCTGTGTAAGTCCTCAGTTTTATTATTACAATGACTTTCGCACTGATTTACTATTATAAACGCATTACATATTTGTAGAAACCTACTTTATCTTTAAATTGAAAAATGTAATCATATTTGTTTTCATTAACATTCCTAAAAATATATGTGTACAGGTGTTGAAGCTGAGAGAGAGGCACATTTTGTTCCTAGACTCCTTATTCCATAAACATCCCAAAGACTCAGTTGGCTTTGGTGATCAGCGATACATTCAGATTTGCAGGTTTTAATGGCATTATGTTCAGTCGTTTAATCCATCCGTTCTGGATTCCAAGTTGTTAAAGTTATTATAGGTTATTTGGTCTGTTCCTGACCACATAGGTTCTTTAATAAGCATGCTGCTGTGGTATGTTCATTACCACATTAACTTGTTCCATTTACTAACCCTTGTTCTCAGCCAGGTCATTACCAATCCTTGAATGAATACTTTCTGGGGTGGCTATGGTCAGGCTAAATGGTGTTATTAATAACCCTCAAGTACTTGGGAATTTTGTAGTCTAAGGGTTTACACATACACTTTAAAAACGGACTCCTAAATGTCAAACATGGAATTTGGGCTTCAAATAAAGCATACACCTGACTTCTGCAATAAACCCAGTTAGGTGTGACATGTAGGAACTTAAAATGCTGATTTGTACTTTAATTGCAGTGATGTTGCACCGAGGATTATCCCCGGGTATGGACTGTGTTCTACAGCAAGGACATCAAAGTAAATGTTTTTCATTTATTTATTATTATTAATTTTCAATGAACGAGCTGTGCTGAACACCATAGAGAGGTGTTCCAGGCAACCCAACTTAGAGACCTAGGGGAAGACCCAGGACTAGGTGGAGAGTCTACATCTCCACGCTGGCCTGAGAACGCCTCGGGATCCCCTAGTCAGAGCTGGTTAACGTGGCCAGGGAGAGGGAAGTTTGGGTCCCGGTTGGATTAGCGGTTGGAGATGAGATGAGCTGTGTTGAATGTTGTACATTGTCTTAGTGTATTTCTTATTTTCAGGGTCTCCCAAGACAGTTAGCTGGGAATGCCTGTGGGATCTTCATGCTAATGGTATTGTGTCTTGCGTAGTGACTTACAGGTGTTATATACCATGTACCTGCTAACTCATTAGCTGTAGATCTATTATTTTATTTAAATACCAGGGAAATGAGCTTAGTAGGTTTTTAAAGATGTGTACTGACCCGTATGTTTTTTGTCGTATTACAGTATGCTCTTTACATTGTGCTTGGGGCAGATTTTGACTTCACAACTGTAAGTGCCTGTTGAGTCTGCAGATACATTGAAGTGCACTGTTTTTGTAGAATATGATTTCATTGTTTGAAACATTGTATGTCTAGGATGACATGGCCAAAATCAGGACATGGTGGTGCCTGTTGCTCCTTTCTGGTCATTCCGTTGACAGGTATGTGATTTCATTATCACATGTACAACTGTAACATAAACATGTGTAACATACAGCGAATATTATACATCAAATTTAAAATACATACTTCCTATTCTCTAACCTCTCATTTAAGACAATCTGTCTGTTTTAAAGGTTGGCACAGAAAAGGAAACCTGAAGTTCCCATCGTAAGAATCTTATCTTGATAATCATTCGTTATTGATTATCTAATCCTGTGATCTGCAGGCTAATGGGTCTTTATATGATTTGATTCATCTTGTATCCAAACCTCCCACCTCATATGCATACTTTGTAATCACTTTTAAATAATGTATCTTTAAATAATTTCTGCTGTATACAGATAATAGAGGATAAGGAGGTGGTAAAGCGGCCCAGGACAATCCCTTCTCATCAGCTGGTTAGTGTGAATAAAGTAAGCGTGATGCCTTGTATACATACCTACTGTCAAAATACTACAAACTGTCTACATAATGAATTTTCAAAATAATTGGAAAATGTGTTTATTCAGGAGCCAGTTGACCTGGCGAAGACAATGGGGAATCTCGAGGTCAGAAGGAACTACCATAGCATGTGACATAAAACAACACAATACATTTATCTTACTTCACAGCTCCTAAAACAAAATACTATACTAAGTGATTTTGACCTTCAACTACGATATGCTTTTCAGATAAAAATATGTTTTCTCAAAGACATATTACTTCAGGTGGTCCTCCACGATGGTGATATGGCACTGATGATCTTGGCCCTGGTCAGTACATCCTTCAGAGACATAGTCAGTGATGGAAAGTTTCGGAAAAGTGCTCACTTTCTGTGGCTTGACAGTAAGTAAGAAATTATGCTTTGATAGTTGCCAACCTTTAAATTTCAGCATATTTATCACAAGCTGCATAGTGTTCAATTTGATTGTCATCAAATTTGTATTACATGTGTGACTAATTGGAGCAGGTTCTCCACAAACTACCAAAATTAATTCCGGACAATGTACACAGTGCTGAACTGCTGCCAGTGCTATTGTCCATACAAGGGCTACATGCCGGGTATTTATACTGTGCTTTGAGATGTCACTTGACAAAGACTGTCTGAAACAAACTAATCTTAACACTGTATGAAACTGTAAGGCACGCTTTTGTTTCATACCCACAGGCTACGTTGGAAGAGGAAGGCGGGGGGAGCTTCGGGGAATTTTTTTTGGTGATCCCCACCCTGCAATCTGCAGCCATTCCTACAATATGACTGCAGGATTTGCTGAGGAGGAATGACAACTGTTTCAATTTAATATTGTGGGAAAATAAAGCTGTTGAATGTCTTTGCCTTAAAGTTGGCCTATTCCGCTCCACTGTTCCGCTCCTCAGGTTGTCTTTCTTCACCCTCTGCAGGTCCAGCACCAGACCCTGATCCCGGCACACAGCACCACCAGCAGATCCATCACCCAGCAAAAACCAGCAGACACACCCAAGACTTCATAGACACAGACCCCCACCCCGTATCCGGCTACCCGAAGACCACAAAGGGTTTTTTCAATGCACAATAAGCTTTTTCCCTTCACTTTGTTTATTTATGCTGTTTGCACAGTTTAGAAGGGTTTTTTGGCACCACCGTCAGCCCCTTTTCCCTTCCCTGAGTCACATATTTTTGTTAAAAAAATATTATAATGTAAATACTGTGATTTTAAAAGAAATAACTTAAAAACATGTATATAAAAATATATTTGTAAAAATGATTGAAAAAATGAAAAGAATGTGAAAGTTTGTGTTTTAAAAAACCCCAAATAAAAATAACTTAGAGTTGGCCTACATAATTTGTATTCCCTACCCACTTTCCAAGTAAAACATTTTTAAGTATTTGTTTTGCTCTTACCTTGTTTGTTTTTTAATTGAACAGTAACGGCAAAATGCTTGAGGGATATCGGTCTATAATGTATAAATACATTCAGATTCAAATTCACTTTATTTATTTATTTTCACTTTATTTGCAGTATAAAACCACATTGGAAAAGGATGTGCAAGAAGCTCAAAGTGCAATGTCAACACATAAGAAGACGTAACATAAAACATACAAACAAACAGATGCCACATAAAAACCTCAATAGTAAAACGCTGTAAAAATCCATACATAGATTTAAATTTAAAGTGCCTAATTTAAAGTGCTTTGTTTAAAGTGATCACAGCTTGGGGAAAGAAACTGTTTAAATGGCAATCAGTAGAACATTTGACAGCGGTACCTTCTCCCTGAGGGAAGCATCTCAAAGAAGGCCGCTGCAGGATGGCCTGAAGCATCATTAACAAGTTTTAAAGCTCGATTCAAGAGTCTAGCTTTATATGTGACCTCCAGGAGCGGCAAAGTGCAGCCAATGGTCCCGCTGGCTGAGCGAACCACTTTGTTCAAAGCCTTCTTCTCTTTCAGGTTGAGATTACCAAACCATACAGTGATACAACTGGTTAGGACACTCTCAATTACACAATAGTAAAAGTTCAGAAGAATCTTAGTATTCTGAGTAAACTCTCGAAGCCTACGTAAAAAGAAGAGGCGCTGTCTCGCTTTCTTAGCAATGTTAGTCGTGTTAGAGCTCCATTTCAAGTCATGAGAAAGTCACACCCCAAAATTTGTATTATTAAGATTAATGAAGACGATCATGTTAATGATAAAATACTTAAATATATACCAATCTAAGAAATTAATAGAGCTCAATGCTCTAAAGACAGTGGAAATGGTGGACCTTAGAAAGAACGCAGCTCCACACTCGCCCATCACTCCTCCCAAACTGGAAACTGTTCCATTTACTCCCCCCTGGCAGAAGGCTTTGGGCCATTAGTACCTATACTTCACGACTTTTCAACAAGGCCAGGGGCTCACACAAACTTTTAATAGACTATAAACAAACCACAGCAACTTTTGCACAGCCATATCTTACTAAAATAATATTTGCACTCAGTTACCTAATTAGTATTATTTTGTATTGTGTGCCATCACGTGTATTTCACAGCGCCTAAGCATAAATACTAGTAGGCCTATAGTTTTAATATTCAAACATGAAATGTAATTGTAATTCAGCTGGTATTATTCAAAGCATTAGGTTATTTAAAACTGCAAGCAAATCAACCCTTGTAACTTTTACAGGAAAATCATTTCAGCTTTGAATGTATGTAAAAACGTCAATTCTTTCCACGATTTTGACAATGAATTGCAATAATGTGTTTTTGTAAGGAGTAAATATAGCTATTTTATGCACTTCACAGTTCAAAAAATAAAATCAAAATGTATTTGTTGAGCCCTTTTTACATCAGAAGATGTCACTAAGTGCACCACACTCAAAATACACAACATCAATTAGGTTTTAATTGATAGCAACAAACATAAATAATTCGCGATTTGACCCTCTGGAGTAAATAATTCGCGATTTGACCCTCGCGAATTGCCGTTAGACACGCCCAGGGATGAGACGGGAGGCTTCGGGCTCATAGACATGTATATTATGTCTATGTTCGGGCTGCAGCTAGCCATACACTCTTGAAACATACCGGTGTCAAACGGACGATTCATTCACAGATGCAATTCGGTTCCCACGGTTTGTTTGGTTTGTTTGCTCGCGGACGACCCATTTTCCACTGAGAAACACCGCTGAAATCGAGTTATGAAAGAAGTACAATGTAAAGAGCTAATACTTTTAATTAGACTTGGCAGGTTGTGTAGATAACTAAAGCTAGATATCTGATCAGTTAAGGTCTATCGTGAGGTGAGTAAAGTTATCTACTGCACTAATGTTATTAGCTAGCCATTAATCCAGTGTAAGATAGTTTACCTCCATGACCACGTCGTTTGTTCAAATCTGATACAGACACATGTTGTGTTATTAACTAGCATCATTCATAAATACAATATCATTGATTAAACATGTCGATTTCGTACCCTGGCAGCTTTTCAAACTATGGTCATTGAAGATGGACATTGATGTGCCCAGTGCAAACAAACAAAACGACTATTATGGTGAGTATTACCGTTAAAAATGGTCACTCAGTATTAGTACTTGTGTTGAACTGTGTTTTGTTGTTATCTGCTTATCTTACCTGACAGCCACAAAGACCGACCTGAGTTTGTTGCTGGAGTGTCTGAAATACCAGATGAGATGTCCCGATTCACAGAAACAAGCGCTTCTCACCATCTACTCTATCTGTCAACAGAAAGGTCTGACTATCTCTGTATTTTCACATACTGAATCACCAAGCAGATATATTTAAAGGTTCACATTAATAATTATGTTATAATAACAATGATTATCTCCCTTAGATGAGAATGTGGACTCTTTTCGAGAGATGGGAGGGTTGATGTTTGTGTATAACCTGTCCAAATCCAGTTGTCACTCAGAGGTCAGGGAGACAGCTCTCTTCACGCTGGGAATGCTGGCAGAGGTCAATGGTGTGTGTCGGTAGAGTACTGTAGCTATAAAAATCTGTCATGCTAGTAAAATCACGAGAGAATTAGCGGCAACATGAGAGAATTCCCTTTTTGATGAAGCACTGAAAAAAGACACACATTTAACCTGATCGGGCTTCATTCATCAATAGTGTAGTCTAGTCCCACCTTTTGCATCACTGACAGGTTTTGGTCTGCATCTGCCCCTGCAGGGGTAAACACCAATGCATTGTACAGTCAACGAAAAGGGTCCCTGGCTGTCACGTGCCCTTTAAGGACCTACATGACTAGTGCAAGAAAAGTCATGCTGACCAATCCCAAAAAATATCTTCTGGCATCTTGCCTACATAACCCAATGCTCACATCACTCATTGTTCTAACAAACTAAATAGCATTAAAGCATTAATGTCTCCTCTCCTGATGATATACTAAAAACAAATTGTGAATCAATCTACTCCTTCTTTTAATATTCTACCACCACTTCATGAATTATTACTGTATGTATGTCAACTTGTGATTTACTGTAGAAATAGTTTATTCTGTCCTTATATTTATTCTCTACTAGTGGACTCATTACACCAACACTTTTAGGTTATGTACTTTTACTTAACTATTAAAGGTGTGTGTGTGTGTGTGTGTGTGTGTGTGTAGTGTACTGTAAACAGGCCCTATGTAGGAAGGAGATGTTCAGGGACCTGGCAGAGTGTCTGATGCATCAGGACAGCCCGCTGACACAGAGGGGAGTTACTGCCTACCTGCTGTCTGTCCTCGTCGCCAACAACAGTAAGATCAAACACTTTCTTCAGTCCTGCTGATGTTGATGTTTGTGAGTAGATTTCTTCCTTCCTTGGTGTTTTTCCTTGGCATTCATCTTTTTGGCCTAGGCTGTAGGACTAGTGAAATACATATGTGTTTACATATACAGTATCTCACAAATGTACACCCCTCACATTTAATAAAGAATTGATTACCAGTATATCTTTTCATGTGACAACAATGAAGAAATTACACTTTGCTACAATGTAAAGTAGTGAGTGTACAGCTTGTATAAAAGTGTACATTTGCTGTCCCCTCAAAAAACAGCCATTAATGTTTAAACCGCTAGCAACAAAAGAGTGTACAAGTGAAAATGTCCAAATTGGGCCCAAAGTGTTAATATTATTTGTGGCCACCATTATTTTTCAGCACTGCCTTAACCAACTTGGGCATGGAGTTCACCAGAGCTTCACAGGTTGCCACTTGAGTTCTCTTTTAATCCTCCATGAGGACATCATGGAGCTGGAGGATGTAAGAGACCTTGCGTTTGAGGATGGCCCACAGATGCTCAATAGTATTTAGGTCTGGAGACATACTTGCCCAGTCCATCACCTTTACCCAAAGCTTCTTTAGCGAGGCAGTGGTTGTCTTGGAGGTGTGTTTGGGGTTGTTATCATGTTGGAATACTGCCCTTCAGCCCAGTCTCCATAAGAAGAGTGGATCATGCTTGGCTTCAGTATGTCACAGTACATGTTGGGATTCATGGTTCCCTCAATGAACTGTAGCTTCTCCAGTGCCGGCAGCACTCATGCAGCCCCAGACCATGACACACCCACCACCATGATTGACTGTAGGCAAGACACACTTGTCTTTGTATTCCTCACCTGGTTGCCGCCACACACCATTGACACCATCTGAACGAAATAAGTTTATCTTGGTCTCATCAGACCACAGGACATGTTCCAGTAATCTATGTCCTTAGTTTGCTTGTCTTCAGCAAACTGTTTCCGGGCTTTCTTGTGCATCATCTTTAAAATAGGCTTTGTTCTGGAACGACATCCATGCAGACCAATTTTATGCAGTGTGCAGCGTATGGTCTGAGCACTGACAGGGTGACCCCCCGCCCAATCAACCTCTGCAGCACTCGTACGTATATACCTTTGGATATGACGCTGAGCACGTGCACTAAACTTCTTTGGTCGACCATGGCGAGGACTGTTCTGAGTGGAACCTGTCCTGTTAAACTGCTGTATGGTCTTGGCCACCGTGATGCAGCTCAGTTTCAGGGTCTTGGCAATCTTCTTATAGCCTAGGCCATCTTTATGTAGAACAACAATTCTGTTTTTCAGATCCTCAGAGAGATCTTTGCCATGTTGAACTTCCAGTGACCAGGATGAGTGTGAGAACAATAACACCAAATTTAACACACCTGCTCCCCATTCACACCTGAGACATTGTAACACTAACGAGTCACATGACACCGGGGAGGGAAAATGGCTAATTGGACAAAAATTTTACATTTTCACATTTGTTACCAGCGGTTCGGACATTAATCGCTGTGTGTTGAGTTATTTTGAGGAGACATCAAATGTACAGTGTTATACAAGCTGTACACTTACTACTTTACATTGTAGCAAAGTGTCATTTGTTCAGTAAGTGTTCTAATCAAATATTTACTGAAATGTGAGGGGTGTACTCACATTTGTGAGATACTGTATAGAGACATAGGATAACTACTCGTGTGTGTGTGTACTGCTAGGGTCCGGCCAGACGTTCGCTCAGACCTCAGGCTGTCTGGACATTTTGCTAGACTTGTTCAGGTAAATAATAAAATGCACCACATTTGTTTTTTGACATACTTGGGGCACACTAAAGTCCTTGGTCTTGTAATGATATATTTTATGTATACGTGTTTTAACAATCCATTGTTCTCATAACACCACACAGACAACATTTTACTTACAACTAGTCTGTCCTAATGCACATGAGCAGTGAAGGTGACATCGCCCTGCATAGGTAACATATTATTCTAATGGTTAGTGGTTTTACATTAAAAGGGTTTAAAGAAACTCTGTGGTCACTAAACATGGGAAATAACTAATTTGTTTTACCTATATACTGAATGTGAAGTCGGAAGCAAAGATTGTTTCACAATCACAGGTGGACCGATCTTTCAAAAGACTTTGAAAAATAGTCAAGCCTAATTACTTCTGCATTGCATAAATATGTCTGAATCACTTCCAATCACTGAAATATTCAGGGAGACTATAAACACCCAGAATAGTGTCTAGTTGTGGATTTGCCTTTTATATTTCTAATCTGGCCCATCATCATGACCAACACATTATCTCCAGATTTTAACTAGCTCACTCCTCCCATCCCCTTATGAGTAGTAAATGTATAGAGTAAATGTATAGAGTCAATGGAATATGCATACAGAGGCCTGTCATAAGCAACCATCAGTCCTGTTTATCATGTTAGAGGCTAAATGATCATTAAAAAAGTTTGTATGATTATGAGCACAGCTGAAAACGACTGTGCTGATTAAAGAAGCAATACAACTTGCCTTCTGGTTCAGTATCTGTAGCATCAGCTTTTACGGGTTCAATTACATGCTCAAAATGCCGGAAAACAAAGAACTTCCTTCTGAAACTTGTCAGTCTATTTACGGTTGATACAAATAATGAGTATTAAAACCAAACTGGACAATGCCAACTCTGAGAACAACATAGTATGTTTGTTTAGTTTGACTGATTATGGCATTTCTGCTGCCAGGACTAGTTTCCCTCTCTCTGACGAGGGCAAAGTGAAACCTGCTAACGTCAATCAGCTGTTCCAGGTCTGGCGCTCTGTGTCCAGTGCGCTTTGTGGCTGTGTCAACAACCCCCAGAATGGTAATGTCTTTCTACACTGTTGAATACTGTGTGGCTGTGTCAACAACCCCCAGAATGGTAATGTCTTTCTACACTGTAAACAAAATGTATTCTGTTGTGTCATCTTGCAGTACTTAAATGTTCTTGATAGATACAAAAAGCACATTTCAAGTTTAATTTCAAATTGCCTTTGATTCCCTAGAGGAGAGCCAGCGTATCTGTGTGTCAGCCTTTCCCTTTGTCAAAACCTGGCTGCAGCAACTCTCTCACCCCCGCACTGAGATGGTTCAGCCCATCTGCTCCTTCATAACCATGACGGTCGCCAACAATTGTGAGTAAAATTGAGGTGATGCAGTGGCACTTGTGTGTTTTTGTGTGGAGTCCAGTGCGAAGTTTCCATAGTCAGTGATGATTAGAGGTGCCATGTCATCTGCTGGTCTTGGTCCAACTTCTAGTTTCATGAATAAAAGTCAGTAATTTGTTTGAGTTTACCATAATATTTGGTGTCATAAATATTAGGGACACCTCCCTCGTACTAACCCTAAGTGGGAGGGGGACTGAGACAGGAAGTCCCCAGTGCCTAGGGTTGGCTCTTGATCTCACCTGTCTCCCTCCTCGCTGTCTACCCCCCCTCGCTACTCTCTGTTACCTGTCTCTCTATCCTTGTCTTTCCCTCCTGCCTTTCCATTCTTTTTGTCTGCCTCTCTGTTTCTCAGATTGTGCTCAGGAGAGTTTTGCCACGGTCGGCGGGCTCAAAACTTTGACCTGTACTCTGATTCGCTTAGCCTCGGATGCAACCCATAGCCCATTGGCCTGCCTGCTGTCTGTCATCCTGACCAAGACTCTATCAGCCTGTGTCAGTGACAACCGTGAGTGACCCAATTCAACGGTTCTCCCATACTCTGTCAGTGCCGCTCTCATTAGATAACCAGGTACTTTTCTTTCTGTAGCTGTATTGGCATCAGGTCTGGCAGTTTATGGTTTGGTTACTCACCTCCACACCCTGCTATCCAGCCCGCTCCTGGATCCCCAAGGCAGGCTGGTTGTCATACTGGCCCTGGGACACTGCACTGAGGCGTCCGGTACCGCTTTACTGGCTAAATATAATCAATATGACACATAAGATAATGCCAAAGCAAACATGATTTTTTTACCCCCTTCAAGAGGAGCACCAGGCCCAGTTGTTACAGTGTGGAGGTTTGTCTGTCATCATCACACTCCTGACTGAGTCTGGTAGCCCGGAGGTCAGTAAGGCTGCTGTTTTCATTCTGCAGAGCTGCAGGCAGGCTGGTGAGTATTGACTCCTGTGACCAGCCCCTCAGTGACCAGCCCCTCAGTGACCAGCCCCTCTGTGACCAGCCCCTCTGTGACCAGCCCCTCTGTGACCAGCCCCTCTGTGACCAGCCCCTCTGTGACCAGCCCCTCTGTGACCAGCCCCTCTGTGACCAGCCCCTCTGTGACCAGCCCCTCTGTGACCAGCCCCTCTGTGACCAGCCCCTCTGTGACCAGCCCCTCTGTGACCAGTCCCTCTGTGACCAGCCCCTCTGTAACTCTTGCTGCCCTGCCTGGTCCTTTCCTAGCGGGGTGTTTGCGTGGAGCCCACTTGCGGGAGAGCTCAGTTCAGGGTGGTGACATGGACGACTGGAGATCAGCCAGAGACATGCTGTACAGGATCAAGCAGCTGGAGAGACGCCAGGTTCAGGTACTGTTCACCATTCAAATGGCTTCTTTCAGGTGACTGTGGTGATACTAACTGGAAGGCCCTGGGTGATTGTGTCTGAAAGGCTGTGTATGAAATGCCTGAAATAAAAAATGTGTAATTTCACAGAGAGCAGAGGAGGACACGCCTAACTCTCCAGTCCAGCTACACTCACCGCTACCTGTGCCCCCGTCCTCCTTCCTCACTCCTCACCCCTCCTCACACCAGAGATGTGAGGAGAGGAAAGTTAGATGGACTGGAGAGAAAGGCAGGAACATTCAAGATGGAAGCCATGAGAGAGTAGAGAAGGAAGGGGATGAGTTGGGGATTTTCTGTGAACACACCCCGATGCGGCAGTTTCCAGGAGAACAGGCGAGGGTGAGAGAGAGAGAGAGCCCAGCACTAACACCATTAACCAGGAAGGTGAGAGGTTGTTGGAGAGCCCAGGGTGACCAAGAAGAAGACCTGACTGTAAGACTTTAGCACGCCCCTGCTACTCCAGAACACAAGCCCTTAGTGTCTACACTGCATGTCCATCTGGCTAGCTTTTTCTGGCAGGAACTCTCATCAGAATATTTGTGTGTTTTCGTTTTAACCAGGAGGGAGTAAGGAGACAGGTTTTCCAAGCTGAAAAGGAGAATCAGAAACTGAGACCCAGCAGAAGAGAGAGAGCAGTGGAGTGGAGAAAGCATTCTGATAACCCCAGAGAGAGGGAGAACCACAGGGCTGTATACAGTACCATACTAGCAGATCAGGAGACAGAGAGAGATTCGGCATCAAGGGGAAACACTACTGCTCTCTACACAAACAACCTCCTAGGGAAAGATAAAAACCCAGCAGCAGGCACACATGCACAGACGGAGAGACGGGGAGACGTGCACCCTGAAATGGGAATGCAGGCGCACACACTGTCCAGGCTTTGCCAGGGGAAACGGACGTCCCTGTCAGGGGCGGGCCATACTGGTGCGGGTGGAGACACTGCTCTGGTCCTGCCCACTGGTAACGGGTGTTCTGTAAGTCTTGGGAAGGGTCTTCTAGAGAGACACTCCCAGAAGAACACCCACAGGTCTGGTTAACATGCACATTCTATATTCATTGTAACATTCTTGTATTCATTTTTTTTATGTAATGATTTGTTTGTTTTGGGTTGGTATTCTGTGTGACCCGTTTTTCTCTTTTTGGTGCTTTGTGTTTTAGCCAAGTGTTCAAATGTCCAGCCTCAGTGTCAGTCCGCCCGGGCATGAGCAGGCAGAAGACACTGTTGGATGATGATGGTACTACATGTTAATAAGGAATAAGTGACGACTGCAAACCGTTTCTAACCGAATCCCCCCTGTAACAGCTGTCTTTTAGTCTCTGACTGTGTCTGTGATTTTGTTGTCCTTTGTCCCTCAGATGCCCTGTCTTTGTGTTCGGAGCTGCTGGACACCGAGATCAGTAAGATCCTGGAGACTCCAGCCACCAGACATAACCCCACCTACAGGTGCTCAGGTGTGTTGGAAAAAATGTGTGGTTGTGCGTGGTTAACAAGCAGTCAGGGGCTTTTAACAGAATTGTTTAGTAAAACCGCAAATTTTTAACTGTGTATGTGTTATGTTAATATGTGCATAATGTATCATTACCACCACTGTCATTTCTCAGCATTTACATTACATGACATCACCTGGTTTTAGTTTGTTCAGTCCCCAGACCTCATGTGTATACCTAGAGAACAGGAGTGTGTGTTAACCACAGTCCCTCTCCCCAGGCTGTCTGCTGCGATTCGCTGAGGTGACTAGCTGGTCATTCTCTGTCCTCCAGAGGTCCTGTCCCTACAGCTGTGACCTGCACCAGGTGCTGCAGCAGGTCACCAATGAACACACACGGCGCCTCCGGGACCTACACAGGAAAGGCAAACGTGCAGCAGAACAGACCTGGCCACACGGTAACACTCTGGGGCTGAGAGAGGGAGAGATGCAGGGAGAGATGCAGGGAGAGATGCAGGGAGAGACGCAGGGAGAGACGCAGGGAGAGGGAAAGAGGCAGTGGTATCAATGTAGAGGTGAGTATTATTAGGCACTGAACACATCACACTCACACTTCAGCCTGATGATATCCGAGATGTTATGTGTGTCTCATGTTCTCAACCAACAGAGGACACAATACAGACCAGAACCTTAACACTCATCTTCTAAACAAAAAATGTACAGTATATTCTCCATATTTAAAAACAAGAATTATAAAATGATATATATATATTCTGTTTCTCTCTCCCCCCACCTTCACTCTGTGTTTGTCAGATGTTTGTCTCACTCCTTTAAAGAAGCCTGTTTCTTATGCGGGTATCACCCTGACTCCTGTGCATAGAGGTGGTCAGATTAAAAGTGTCTCACATGTGACCAGCAGGGGGCAGGAGAGAGGTACATCATGTTTAGATACTACATTAGGCTCATCTGTAACAACATATTAACAGTAAGCACTATTTCTATCTGCTTTTTGTTTAAATTGTATCACTTTCATTCCTTAAGATGAGAAGGAAATATCTGCACTAACATATTACACATTGAACATAAACGATGTCAAATCCAAGGGCTGTTTGCTATTAAATGATTCTCTCAACCCATTAAGGTCCTCTACCGAATGTGCAGAGTAGCAAAATACTGAGAGGTTGGTTCATCTTTTTTCGTGTTTTACTCTTATTTTATTTTTTTCTCCACCCATTCTCGTAAAATCGACTCTGTGGCACCGTCTCATTGTAACAAATCACGAAATCTGTTGAAGATTCTGGCAGGCTTCTTTAAGTCATTCTGCCTATTTCCCACATTGCTCTTTTCAAAGTTATGTGGGTCATAGCCGTGTCGAACCTAAACTACATAGCCTGGTGTCGAACCTAAACTATATAGCCTGGTGTCGAACCTAAACTACATAGCCTGGTGTCGATCCTAAACTATATAGCCTAGTGTCGATCCTAAACTATATAGCCTAGTGTCGATCCTAAACTATATAGCCTGGTGTCGATCCTAAACTATATAGCCTGGTGTCGATCCTAAACTATATAGCCTGGTGTCGATCCTAAACTATATAGCCTAGTGTCGATCCTAAACTATATAGCCTAGTGTCGATCCTAAACTATATAGCCTAGTGTCGATCCTAAACTATATAGCCTAGTGTCGATCCTAAACTATATAGCCTAGTGTCGATCCTAAACTATATAGCCTGGTGTCGATCCTAAACTATATAGCCTGGTGTCGATCCTAAACTATATAGCCTGGTGTCGAACCTAAACTATATAGCCTGGTGTCGAACCTAAACTATATAGCCTGGTGTCGAACCTAAACTATATAGCCTGGTGTCGAACCTAAACTATATAGCCTGGTGTCGAACCTAAACTATATAGCCTAGTGTTGAACCTAAACTATATAGCCTGGTGTCGAACCTAAACTATATAGCCTGGTGTCGAACCTAAACTATATTGCCTGGTGTTGAACCTAAACTATATAGCCTGGTGTCGAACCTAAACTATATTGCCTAGTGAACCTGAACTATATAGCCTAGTGTCGAACCTAAACTATATAGCCTAGTGTCGAACCTAATATTACGATACACTTAAGTGACAAGGTTTTATGGAGTTATAGTATGCAACATATGAAAGTTGATTGAGTTATAGGTTAATGCTACCGCGATGTCTTACCCGCAGATTCAACCAGATAACACCAAACGTCTGCAAACGAAACCACCGGCCAATTGGTTGGGTCATTGACCCAGTTTTTAATTACGAGTTACGCGCGTGCACCGCCGCAATAAAAAGGCAGCATGAATGGAGCCGTGATACTACGATTCACCATGGCAACCAGCATTACTACCGCATACGTCACCCCAATAGAGTTTGAAATACGGATTCAGGCTTACAGCGACTATGAACACATATTTAGGCAATAAATGCTGGTCGGGTCAACGTGTAAGTGCCAATATAGTCTTTTAGATTTTTAATTTACACAATAATTTTAATTCATACTTATTATGTCCCAGTTGGTAAATTACATTTTTTACACGCTGTTTGTTAAAACAAACTACACACAGGCCTGTAATACACACCCATGCTCCTATTTAATCACAATTATATTACTGGTAAAAACTGGTGGAATGGTATTGAAGCTATAATCTATTTCATTTAGGTGCAATCCTGCGAGTGAAAAACACATTTGTGTGCCATCAATGCAGCCAATCGCATTAGGAAATCCTAAAATAAATTCTAATAATTTATACCAGTCTGATCTTGCAGTACCATGTCATTAACCGAATTTTAATTAATAACAATTCATTGTAAAGGGTTTTACGTTATTCGCCTGCAATCGGACCTCATCTTTAATGTCTCTCACTGGTTGGGGTCCAGGGAACACTACGAACACGTTTAATATATGTTTCTAACGGTTCTGCATACAGTGGTTGTACTAATACTGCCCAAAAAAATTACGTTTGCAAAAAACGTAATGCGACACAAATAATCTGCTCGGATGTAAGAGCATGTCCACGATGGGTTACATTAGTGATATGAGGGTGGATAAGGTTATGTACATATCTGATAGAGTGTAAAGAAAAACTATACCGCTCAGATAGGAAGTTATCTGGAAATTAAAATACATCTAGTCGGGTTTCCTCAATATCAGATGGGTAGTTATCTGGAAATTAAAATACATCTTCAATCTTATTTCATTCATGCAGATGACAACACTGCGCTAAAATGCACCTGATACAGACTGAATTAATTAATGAGGAAATGAAAGAGCGCTGTGTCAGAGGGAGGAGACTGAGAGAAACTCCAGGTTTATTGAAGAAAACCTGCTCCCGACCAGGTTAGGTTCACAGGCTCAATTACCATAGTGACTGACTGAGGATTAGTTACCTCCCTTTCTGAAACAGACAACCCAGAGTTTCCCTTATCTCAGGGTTAACTTACTTTGAGTTTTCACTAAACCTGCTTTTTGAAACGGACCCCTGGTCATGTACCCAACCATTAAACTGAACGTGGGCTTGCTGAGATTTATAATTGCGAAATTGCTCAGCGGTATAGACACTGACACCACAAACAAAATAAGAAACTATATCAGGAAATGTGATGGGGAGCTAAGGTGTCAGGGTCGCGGATCCACTGGTCATGTGGGACTTTAAGAATCGACATTTCCAATAAAGTTTTTTTTTTTTTTTAACATAGCGTTTCTTGGCATCCGGTAGGAGTTTGTCTCTGTATAATCCACCTTGTTTTAAACTATTTTTTTAAGCTACTCAAATAAATAATTTATACAAACAACATGTGTTTCTCTAGTTTCTCTGTATAGTGTTGCTTGGTTACCGTTGGTTACCGGCTTGTGTGGCCTCACAAAATGCTGGATACTCCCCGCAATACATTGTGCGATGACGTCGCGGTGACGTCGTTGGCAAGCTCTATAGGATACCCAAATGCTGGTCAAAGATTTGGATATTAATTTAATTCAAATTGTACAAGTACTTGGTAACGAATGTGATTTTTAAAGTAGCGAAAGTAGATTACTTAACTAATTTGTACTTAAGTACAAGAAAAATTACAGACTTAAAAAAATTACTCATAAAGGTACAAGTACACGAAAAAACTACTTATTACAGTAACGTGAGTAGTTGTAATTCGTTACTTCCACCTCTGTGTATTGTTCTACTTTTTTTTCTTTGTTGCAGTTTTGTTTAAATCCTTATTCACTGGATTTGTATCCAGGAAATTACAGAGGAGAATATTGGATTAGATTTAACTTTATTGTCATAGGACAATACAAGTACAGTACACCAAAATACAGTTTGCAACTAACCAGTAGTGCAAAAGAGCAGTGCAAAAAGATATGGAGTACAGTGTAAGGATGTGCAATTGACATGGATAAGCAAATGTGCAGGTATTTAGTTCAACAATGTAGCAAATTGCAAATGTATAGAGTGCAATACAAGCAGAGACCATCTGTGCAAGTGGTTAATATAATAAATATGCTAGCAGTGTGTAGGGCAAGAGGTTGCAATGGGGGTACAACAGTATGCATTGTGCAAACGACAGATAAAATATATAAGGTATCAGTGTGAATGCAAGGTTACCGAAAGGATTCAGAGTTCAGTATGTTAACAGCAGTTGGGAAGAAACTGTTGTTGTGTTGTGGAGTGGACATCTGCATTAATAATCATTATAATGAAATGAAACATTCCATTCATTTTTTCTTATTTGTTGTGTATTTTGTATAGAAAGAAAACATTTGTATGATTAAATGTGGATGTTACTGCAGTATACTGACATTTGGCAAACTCACCAAAAGTTATATTTTTGTTGTGTATATATATATTTGTTCCTTGTTTCCTTCCATGTTTTTAATTAATTTTTTTTGTTTTACTCTCTTTGCATTTGTTTGTCTTGTTGCTCTTTCCAGACTTGGTCACCATCTCCATGTTTCTCTAATAAGTCAATCTCTCATCTGTCTTTTATTGTTTTGGTAGTCATTCCATGAAACAAAAGATCCACCCATTGTATTTTGTCATGAACAGGTTTTTATTCTGTTTATTCTTGTTCAACGTGCTCTCAGAGTTAATATCTAAATGAGGTGTGACCATTTTTTGTTTATAGACTCTCTCTCCCCCCTTTTTCACACACACAGACAGGAGAATGCCTCACAGGGAAAATGATGTAATTACTAATCAGCAGAAGACTGTATCAATGAAAAAATCCTCTTCCACTGTAAGTGAAGTGGGTGTCTGTGAGGTGTTCTGTGTCACACTCTGGTCGTGATAGTTTGTGTATGTTCGCTTATAGTGGATGGACTGTATAGTGGCAATGGAAAAATGGATTTCTGACACTTTCGAAACAAGTGTGTGTGTGTGTGTTTGTGGTTGGGAACAGATAACCAAGAGCTTTGTCACTCCTAACCTTTCTCTTGCAGCGAACTGAGCAGAGCAATTCCAAAATCAAGGAAAGCTGGATGAGTAATGATGAGGTTTGTGTGTTTCGTCTCATGTTCTCTACATATAATTCTTTGTCACTGTTCTTGGCTCTTCATTAAATTGTTTCTAATCTCTTCTATGCTCTCTCCCATCTTCAGAGGAGAGAGAGGAGGTACTTCAGCTGTGACGAGGAGCGTTACCTGTGTCAAGGTGTAGAGAGGTTTGGTTCATCATGGAACTCCATCCTATGGACATATCCCTTCAAGCCAGGACGCACCAATATAGATCTGGCTAAGAAATACAAACGCATGCAGGTATTGGCATCAGAAAGGGCTTTACAAACATTTTATTTAAAGTCTATGTCGTCAGTAGACGATGTTCTTAGTATGTGTGTTCAGTAATATAGATATTTATTGTGTAAAATGATTTGTACAGATCTATTATTATTATTCTTGTCTTTGTAATCATGTCAACCAATTCAATTTGAGTTAATGAGTATTAGGAGGTTTAATGACACTTCTCTCTCTCATTCTCTGTATTGTTTTCTCTTCCAGTCTAAGTTCTAGGATATGGGTTCAGTTTCTCCATAAGATCCTAGAAGAACAAAGTAATTGTCTCATACATAAATAATAAGTAATATATTTGAATTCAATTTAACGTTCAGCAGTTCTGTTTTGGGATAGAAAAACTCTGTCATTTAAGTATTGATTTGCAAGTGATGTTTTAAACTCTTTTCCTTGTTGTTAAGTATGTGTTAGACTGAGCTAGTTTTACACTTGTCTCTTCAACTTGTTAAAATTTAATTAAACAGAAGGTTTTGTGTATGCAGCAATGTGTCCGTGTCAATGCATAAACACTGCCTTTTATATATTTATATAAATTCAGGGACTCTCACAACTAACAATGACGATTTACAGGCTTTTGTTTATGAACAGTAAACTATTTTAAATGATTGTGGTTCTTTATCAAGGGGAAATGCTTTAAACTAGTTGTAGATAAAAGATACTAAACTAGTCTCAAGAAGCCACATTTTATTGCTTCTTTAATCAGAACACTTGAGTTTTCAGTGGTGCTAACACAATTGCAAAATTATTTTCTAATGATAAATTAACCTTCCAAAATGACAAACTTGAAGTAGCAAACACATTGTGCCATTGGAACATAGAAGGGGAGTAAGGGTTGCTGATATTGGGACTCTGTACGCCTATGCATATATTTCATTAAAATCAGCTACAAAGTCATTGTCAACACCGTCTACACTATTTCTCTTATTTTAATAGATGGAATTGTGTGTGAACCCAAACATCTGTGTGATAGTTTAAATATTGGTCAAATGCAGAAATTCTATATTTACTGTATATGTGCTGTATAGGTGGAGAATGACACTGTGCAATGGTAGGTTTATAATGTCCAGTTGGTGGCAATACTGCACTTGTTATGTGCTTTCTTTGTTCTAGATCTCACTCTAAATTAAAGTTTTAGACTCGTATGTTGTTCAGGTTGTTAAGTATTTTAAAATTGCTAGATTCTGTCAGTTAAACATGATGGGACACCCATATACAATGTTATGTTAGCTGGGTGCGATCTTCGATCATTGACAAACATTTAAAAAGATAGAACGTGGGAGTCTGTTGTCTGGAATTCCTTTACTTACTTATTCCTTCACATTGTTCTGTGTAACACATAAGCAATCCACTTAATACTAGGTAGGGGTTTCTTCCCAGTTACAACTACAAATACATCTAAAAAGGCACACTATATTTGATCTAACCTTAAAAACGACTGCTCCGGCCAAGGATATGGAATTAATCAGTTGTTCAATCTGTCTGGATCCACTCAAGGACCCAGTGAATACTCCCTGTGGACACAACTACTGCTCTATTAAAAGCAGATGGGATCTGCAGCTGCCCTAAGTGTGAACCAACTTTTAACTCAAGACCTGTATTTGTATCAAACATTCTACTGGCTCAATTAGTGGAAAAACAGAAAACAACAGGACTTCAAGCTGCTGCTCCTGTCCCCATGTTATGCTTGTCATGAAAATGTAGTGTCTGATGTATGTACTTTAGATTGTCACGTCCTGTCTGAAGTCTATGGTCTCTTCCTGTGAATCTTACCTCAGTTCTCACTACGGATCTCTTTCATTTAAGGAGCTGAAGCTGGTCAAGGACACAGCATAACTACAGGTGTGTCCTCATCATAACGACCAACTGTTGGAGGTTTCCTGACACACCGATCAACAGTATATCTGTCAGTGTAAATGGATGAACATGAAGACCACAATACATGAGAACCAGACCAAGCGAGAGAGGGAATGAGATGCAGAAGGGGAGACAGGATTTGAAGTCACTCAAGGTGAGTCAAGGTGTTTGTTTCTTAACCCCAAAGTATGCTTCATTAAAACTGGAGCCAGTGTGAAGACTGAGTGTGGTCTGTGTTCTTACTTGGTAAAATAAATACATATATTTAAGTCCCGTTTATCCCCACCTGTGAACAAGCAATCCTGATATCTTCCTTCCATGTTCTATTAGTGCATTACACACACATATGGAAAGTGATATGATCTTCACTGAGCTCATCCGCTCCATTGAGAAAAGTCGCTCTGCGGTAAACGAGCTGATTAGAGCCACAGAGACGGCTGAAGTGAATCGTGCTGACAGAATCCTGAAATAACTGGAGCTGAATATTTCTGAGCTACGAGAAAGAGATGCTGAGCTATTGGCGTACTGCAATTTCACTGGACGAGCCCTTAAGGTAGGAGTACTAGATGTATGCACAATTGTTTGACTAAATCATGTAGAAAAATTGACGCAACTATAGGTTAAGCCGAGTCATCTTTTTCTTAGGGAGGCAAAGTTAGTTTTATAATGGACATTCAGTGGATTTTCGTTTTCTCTGGTCAATAGCAATAATGTGAAGCATTCCATGACTATGAAGGGTGCATATTCTGAATGGGGATAGGATGGACTACAAACACCAACTATTCATAGTGATGGGACACCATCTGTAGGCGCTTTTGATTATTCTTATACATTTTGGAATGTTGAATGAAAAAAACGCAGTCGATTTTTGTCTATCCTTCCATGATTCAGAATATGTATGGTTTATAATATTGCAACACTTTCTCTTTTTTTCTTGTGTCCTGACATTTTTTTAAGAACACACTCATGATTTCTCCTTAACCTGAGGACGTATCCAGAATTACTGCCAAATTACCAAGAGTAATTTGGGGAAGTGATCTTTTTAATCTTTGTAAATGTTGTTATACAATAACTGCATACTGTGTGTCTAACATTCAATGAAGTCATGCACATGTACCATATTTTTTCATTATGAACAGTACATGTAATTGCTAAAGAGAAGCTAAGAGATGGGGCTGTTTTAGGGATAATTAAACTCTCAAAAAGCTTTGGGTGATGAACAGCAGCAGATGAAAATAATGCCACATAGAAAACTGATAATGTTCCTTCAATATATATTGTACCAGTCTAACGTTTGAAAACTACTTCAGAGAACTGGTTGAGCGAATATCAAGAGTGTGCAATGCTGTCATCAAGGCAAATGGTGGCTACTTTGAATCAAACATATTATTGTATTTTCTGTTGTTTAACAAATTTTGGTTACATAGTGTTTTTTCATAGCTTAAATATTGTCACAATTTTCTACAATGTGGAAAATAGTTAAAGTAAAAAAATCAGTGGAAACTGGTACAGTGTGGGTGTATTGCAAATAGTATATATAAAAATATGTACAATATGTATTTATATGTGCTTATGTGCATCTCGAAGCAGAATCAATTTAATAACTCAGTTAGCCATGAAATTCCAAGTTTTAAAGTGGTTGGCTTTAATGAAATAGGGCACAAATTGGCACATAGATTAAATACTAGACAATGTGTTGGTACCTGTTTTGGCTCGAAAGCAGCACTCAGACACCAAACATCCAATTTAAAGTGCTGTCAATTAATTACACAATCGCCCTAATTTGGAAAAGGATCCCCTTAAACCAATTGATATCACTGTTTAAATATCTGTCTTTTATATTCCCTTGTAGCACTGCTACCATTTTCTAAGGGGGCAGAAGAATATGGTAATGACTTGGGATTTCAAGAGCAACATTAAATTAGCAAAATTAAAATTCACGGTTCTAACAATCTTCATAATTATGATTTCATTTTACAATTTTTTTGATGGTAAAGATAAAATATAACTTGTGGTATTTTATTAAATTCAAATATGGTATATTATTGTTTTGATGATTTCCCTACTCGCTTTCAAATCAAAGTGATCCAGTTTGTGGATAAGAGAAGGGCTGAGCTCATTCAAACCGTCACCATGGTGATGCCCATAGCAGATGAACTGCTCCAGAGAGAAATGCTTCATAGAGACCTGTACAATGCGATACAGGATGCCAGACCCAGCCAAGAACAAATGAGACTGCTGTACCAGGCTCTACACTCTGGACGACCTAGGGTGAAAGCATCATTTTATGAGATTCTGCAGGGGAAAGAACACTACATAGTCCATTCGTTTAAGTTTCCAAAATGTTGTACACAACCATTGGTGAATAGTATTCAGGGCTATGATTACCATATTTTATTCCTTTGATTTTTCATAGCAAAGTGTCTTCAAGATGTTTCTGTCCCTGAGCCTAGGACCAGAGAAGAGTTCTTGAATTGTGAGTTACATGTACAGAATTTTCTTTTTGTATGGATCCATACAATAACATGCATTTTCTTTGTACTTCACATATTTTGTACCTCAACCCTAACACAGCTCACACGTACCCATGTCTATCTGAGGGGAACAAGGTGTTTAATGATGGCTTGGCCCTATCTTCACCATCAAGATATGTTTACACTTTGTCAACCAGGTGCTGTGTAGACAGGGTCTGTCTGGAGCCTGCAACTTTGAAGCAGAGTGGAGAGGAAAGGATGTTATTGTAGCAGTCTGATATAAAGGGATAAAGGAGGAGAGGAAACAGGTGGAAGAACGTTGGTAGGTTTGGAATGGATCAGTCCTTTGGTTTGTACTGCACAACCTCTAAAGGTTATTTAAAGTACAATGAGTTTACAGTTGTTCCTGAAGTTATAAAATTATATTTAATTTGCCTTTTTCGTAAGTCATGTATCTGCATTTATTGGTTATTTGTAAAAAAAAAAATGCTGTATAACGTACATTTAAACACAGAAAATACCACCAAAACGTCAGTACAAAGTCAGTGTTTTGTGTGGCTTTAGAATGAAAAACAAGGACAATATGGTGGAACATGGTGTTATGGCTTCAAGTAGTCCACTAATTCAGACTTCCAAACATCTTGCTGAATCTGCCTTTTTAAATTTGTTGTTTAGTTTTGGGGATTTTTTTTTGGTGCTCTGAAGTATCAGCATGCCAGGAAAATGCTTCCTAAGTTTGGTGGAGTACTTTATATCATCACATCTCCAGACACCACACAGGACAACTTTGGGATCTTTTCAAATACACTTGCAGTATCTACATTTCCAATGGGCAAATAGTCTTAGCTACTGAACACAAACCTTTACCAAAACACAGTATGAATTTTGTTAATAAATAAAACTGCATTAAAATTGCTGTGGTACATTTGATTAAATTCCAGTCTTAACCCCTTTTAATCATGTTTCAAGAACTGCTGTTACTTCCTATCACAGACTTGGATGAACCAAATAAAGAATCAATGCTCCAATACACTTAGACACATAATGTTTTTATTGTTGTAGATGGACGACCCCTAGTGCCTGCTCAAAATGTTGCATTTAGTGGTTTTATTTTTGATAACTTGGAATGACATGTAATATGATAATTATTGATGTATACATTATTCTTCACATGCTATAATTTCTTACATACAGGATTATTAGGAACACCTGTTCAATTTCTCATTAATGCAATTATCTAAGCAACCAATCACATGGCAGTTGCTTCAGGCATTTAGGAGTTTGGTCCTGGTCAAGACAATCTACTGACTCCAAACTGAATGTCAGAATGGGAAAGAAAGGATATTTAAGCAATTTTGAGCGTGGCATGGTTTTTGGTTCCAGATGGGCCGGTCTGAGTATTTCACAATCTGCTCAGTTACTGGGATTTTCACGCACAATCTTTACTAGGGTTGACAAAGACTGGTGTGAAAAGGGAAAAACATCCAGTATGCGGCAGTCTTGTGGGCGAAAATGCCTTGTTGATGCTAGAGGTCAGAGGAGAATGGGCCGACTGATTCAAGCTGATAGAAGAGCAACTTTGACTGGAATAACCACTCGTTACAACCGAGGTATGCAGCAAAGCATTTGTGAAGCCACAACACGCACAACCTTGAGGCGGATGGGCTACAACAGCAGAAGAACCCACCGGGTACCACTCATCTCCACTACAAATAGGAAAAAGAGGCTACAATTTGCACGAGATCTCCAAAATTGACAGTTGAAGACTGGAAAAATGTTGCCTGGTCTGATGAGTCTCGATTTCTGTTGAGACATTCAGATGGTAGAGTCAGAATCTGGCGTAAACAGAATGAGAACATGGATCCATCATGCCTTGTTACCACTGTGCAGGCTGATGGTCGTGGTGTAATGGTGTGGGGGATGTTTTCTTGGCACACTTTAGGCCCCTTAGTGCCAATTGAGCATCGTTTAAATGCCACAGCCTACCTGAGCATTGTTTCTGACCATGTCCATCCCTTTATGACCACCATGTACCCATCCTCTGATGGCTACTTCCAGCAGGATAATGCACCAAGTCACAAAGCTCAAATCATTTCAAATTGTTTTCTTGAACGTGACAGTGAGTTCACTGTACTAAAATGGCCCCCACAGTCACCAAATCTCAACCCAATAGAGCATCTTTGGGATGTGGTGGAACGGGAGCTTCGTGCCCTGGATGTGCATCCCACAAATCTCCATCAACTGCAAGATGCTATTCTATCAATATGGGCCAACATTTCTAAAGAATGCTTTCAGCACCTTGTTGAATCAATGCCACGTAGAATTAATGCAGTTCTGAAGGCGAAAGGGGGTCAAACACACAATCCTTTAGGTGAGTGTACACTCTGTTTGTGGAGAGTCCTGGTAGAAGCCTTGTTTGTACTATACCCTCAGCACCAGGTCATACTGGCCAGTCATTTTACCTGAAAATCACAATGACATCTTTTTAACAGGCAAAATACATTGAAAGTAACCATTTACAATGACTGCAATACAAAAAGATGTATCGTGTCCACACACACACACACAAACAAATCAACTCAAACGTGTTGTTTATGCAGGCTCTGTGGTATTACTGAGATAATCCACACACACACACACACACACACACACACACAGCTGTCTGGCCAATAGATAAATAGTATGTCTTTAAGTTGGCTTTATCAGTCAGGAAGAAAACTATGCATCAGGTGAACTTTGAACTTGTTATTCTTGGGCGGAGACGGTGGAAAAGTGAGTCGCTGTGAACAACGGATTTACATCGTTTTTTTTCCCTTTTCGTTTTTTTAAGGCTTCTGTAATTTATAGAAATGACCCATTGCTGCAGAAGGTAAGCCAGACAGAGAAATCATGAGCTAAGTTTGTACAACTATGTTTCAAACATCAACGTAGATGTAGTAAAAGAGATCAATGGAACACAACCCGTTGGGGACAGTAGCAGGCCTGGGTCATTAACCATTACTGTTAACATACAGAAGTATGTGGTTGTAGTAAAAGTTGTTTCTAGAGGCAATGAAATTAGGATTTGGCTGGCATACAAATGTAACATACTTGTTTTATTTACCTCAACATAGTATGGCATGTACATAGAAACAGTATTCTAAATTAAGACGTATTGCAATGTTCCAATGACATTGTGCCGCCCTCTATTATATGTGCTGAATATAACTTTGGAAGTAAGTTAAACACCGTTCATCAAAACTCTGAAGACAGTTGTCCGTTGTCCACAGGTTTATTGATTAGAAAAAGGGTGAAACTGAAAACAAATAGGACATAATCAAACTATGCATACTGTAATACATACTTCTATCATGAATTCATTTTACTCAAACAGGTTGACATATGCAAGTATCAACACAGTATCAAGTATCAAATACATTAACTATGAACTTCTATTAGCCATAGACATAGTGCTGGATCTAAACAAATTAGATTAGTTTGATAACCTGTTACGTAAAACAATGTTTTTTATAACAAATTATGAAGTACTAATATAGATAACATGAAAGATGATGTTATATACCAACGATGCTGCGAGAGGCATAAGATGTGAGCAGATGATTGCTGATTGAACAGGTAGTCTGGAAACATGCACTTCTCTCTTCCATTGGTAATCACTTCCTGATTAAACTAAAATGGTAGGTTAAAGGTGAATCAGCTACTCACTTCCTGCCTTTCTTAAAGGAACCACTACCCATCATAAACATTGAATTTACATAGGAAAACACAATTAACTAAAAACTCTTGTGTTTAAAACGCCACAACCCAACAGTCAATAACATGGCTATTGTTGTTTCTTCTCAGGTGCAAGGAGAAGAACTGTCTCAGTCACAGGCCGTAGAAACACTTTTGTCCCATCTTTCCTGGAGACCTTAATCTCTACCTTGCGTACCTTACGGTCTTCACTAGGAAAGACTTGAGTAATCAGTCCTAGAGGCCATTCATTCCTCTTAAGACGGGCGTCTTTGAGAAGCACAATGCTTCCGGACTGCAGGTTGGGTGGGGAAGACTGCCACTTCCTTCGTGGCTGAAGAGAAGATAGATATTGTTTTTTCCATTTGTTCCAAAAGGTCTGAGCCAGATGCTGGACTTGCCGCCATTGGCACTTGTGGAGGTCTTTTACCCAGTCACCGACTGGGGCAGATGGGAGACTTACTTTTTGAGTAAGGAGAGTTGCCGGTGTAAGTATAAGGGGATCGTCTGGATCAGTGGACACCGGGATGAGAGGCCTAGCATTAATAATAGCTGCCACTTCGGCCATCAGGGTAGCGAGTGTCTCGTGGGTCAACTTCGAAGTCCCAAGCTGGAGGAACATAGAGTCCAGGATTTTTCTCGCTACCCCAATCATCCTTTCCCATGATCCGCCCATGTGAGAGGCATGAGGAGGATTGAACTTCCATGTGCAGCACTGGTCCCATAGGAACTTTTCAACAGAAGTGTTGTCAATATTGGAAGGAATCTTGAGCTCCTTGCAAGCACTGACAAAGTTAGTTCCTTGATCGGATGAGTTTCACTGGGCCTCTGATGGCAAGAAAACGCCTGAGGGCGTTGATGAAACTCGACGTATCTAGAGATTCGATTACCTCTATGTGGATGGCTCGTACACTCATACAGGTAAATAACACCGCCCACCGCTTACTGTGAGCGAGGCCACCTCTCGTTTGCCGTGAAGATATTGTCCATGGGCCAAAAACGTCCAGGCCGACATTTGTGAACGGGGGTTCGGTGGAAAGACGATCAATCAATCAATCAAATTTATTTATAAAGCCCTTTTTACAACAAAAGTTGTCACAAAGTGCTTTTACAATCACCAGCCTGAATCCGACAGAGCAAACATCAACAAGTTGAACAAGTTGACACACGGCGGCTAGGAAAAACTCCCTGAAAGTCAGATTTAGGAAGAAACCTAGAGAGGAGCCAGGCTCTGAGGGATCACCAGTCCTCTTCTGGCTGGGCTGGGTCAGTTTATGACAGTACAACAAGCGAGGTGTGAAAACTGAAAACGCAAAATAGTCCGGGATGTCCAGGAGGGATGATGGATTTGATAGGACTTGGAGGAAGAAGCTCCGGTTGCACCAGCTGTTCTGTCAGCCGCACAGTCAGGGGCCCCAGGGAGGATCCGGCATATGCTCCAAGCTGGAGCGGTCCCCCTGACAGAAGTGGACACAAACACAGGGAAAGGTTGGACACTAGTTCCCTGTACAATAGTATACCGAACATAATACTTTAAAAGGAGACAGGGGGGTTAGTGAGACAATGGCCATGAACGGGTAAACCCAGGACAAGTCCAGACAGATGTTAGTAGAGACAGGACACAGGAAACATTAGACACCCTGGTTCCCTACGTCCCCGGCACCATAATATAGCAGCATAGATCTTAGAATGAGACAGGGGGGTCCAGTGAAGCTGGGGCCCTGAACAGGGTAAACCCCGAAACAGGGCCCAATAGGCCGGAAAACACCCACCCACTATGCCGAGCATCAACCCAGGGACGCCAATCGACCATGACCACTCGGGCAGGTTTAGTTTTTGCTCACAAAGTTACTCGAGCTGGTGGAACAAACAAGAGCTATAGCGAGCCAGTGACATCCACACTCCGAGGAGCATATGGGAGGTTTAGTTTTTGCTCACAAAGCTACTCGAATTGAGGCTGCAACGGAGCACTATAGCGACCCAGTGACTCCTCCCCACAGTTAACTGGGATAATCAGAGTTTAATTCACCAGCTACTCGGATTGAGCGAACAAAGGAGAGCTAAGCGAACCAGTGACTCCTCCCCACAGTTAACTGGGATAATCAGAGTTTGTTCACTAGCTACTCGGATTGAGCGAACAAAGGAGAGCTATAGCGAGCCAGTGACTCCACCCCCCAGGCAGCAGCCTGGAGGTATCGTTTTTGCTCAAAAAGCTACTCGAGAGGCAACAACAGGGAACCATAGCGAGCCAGTGACTCCACCCCCAGGCAGCAATCGAGAGGACACCCCAGGGAGATGTGAACCCGCAAGGCAAAGACAGCAGGGCGGAATGAGATCCGAGCCTTCCGTTCAACCTTCGTACCCTGGGCCATATTACACTCAACCATAGACCTTACTGAAAAGATATGTTTTTAATTGTGATTTAAAGGTTTGAACAGAATCTACATTTCTAACCCAGATTGGCAACTCATTCCATAATAGAGGAGCTCTATAGGAGAAGGCTCTACCTCCAGCTGTTTGTTTCGAAATTTTAGGTACAATTAGGAGACCGGCATCCTTTGATCTAAGGTTACGCGTGGGTATGTATGGCTGGACTAATTCAGCGAGGTAGGTGGGAGCAAGTTGATGTAAAGCTTTATATGTTAACAGTAGTACTTTAAAGTCTGCCCTAGCCTTAACAGGCAGCCAATGTAAAGAGGCTAAAACTGGGGTAATGTGGTCAAATTTCTTAGTTCTAGTTAAGATTCTAGCAGCCGTATTAAGTACTAATTGAAGTTTGTTTACTGATTTATCAGGGTAACCAGAGAATAGAACATTGCAATAATCTAATCTTGAGGTAACAAAAGCATGGATTAGTTTTTCTGCATCGATTTTTGATAAATAATTTCTGATTTTTGCAATATTCCGAAGATGGAAAAATGCTGTCCTTGAAATATATTTTATGTGATCGTCAAATGAGAGATCCGGGTCAAGGGTCACTCCAAGGTTTTTGACGTTTTTTGTGAAATGACTATACATCCGTTTAGGTTCAGCGTAAGGTCTGTCAATAAATCTCTCTGTTTCTTAGGTCCTAAAACTAGCATTTCAGTTTTATCTGAATTTAGGAGCAGAAAATTCTCTGTCATCCACCTTCGTATATCTGAAACACAAGCTTCCATAGTGGCTAATTTAGGGCTTCTCCATGTTTCATAGCAATATACAGCTGCGTGTCATCGGCATAGCAGTGAAAATTGACATTATGTTTTCGAATTACATTACCCAAAGGTAACATATAGAGTGAGAACAGAAGTGGTCCTAAGACTGAGCCTTGTGGAACACCAAAGCATACCTTTGATTTGTTAGAGGATAAGCCATCTACACAAACAAACTGAAGTCTATCTGATAAATAAGATCTAAACCAATCGAGAACATGTCCTCTTAGCCCAACAAGGGTCTCTAATCTCTCCAAGAGAAGGGAGTGATCAATAGTGTCAAAGGCAGCACTAAGATCAAGAAGCAATAGGAGAGATGCAGAACCTTTGTCAGAAGCCAATAAAAGGTCGTTTACCACCTTAACAAGTGCAGTCTCAGTGCTATGATGGGGTCTAAAACCGGACTGAAGTTTTTCATATATATTATTTGTCTTCAGAAAGGCCGTAAGTTGTAGTGAGACAGATTTTTCTAGGATTTTTGAAAGAAACGGGAGATTTGATATTGGTCGGTAGTTTTTTAGGATGTCTGGGTCTAAGTTACATTTTTTAGCAGAGGCTTAATTTCTGCAATTTTTAGTGAGGTTGGCACTGATCCGGAGGACAGGGAGCAATTTATTATGTTCAACATTGATGGGCCAAGCACAGGAAGTAACTCCTTAAGTAATTTAGTTGGAATTGGGTCTAGTTGACAGTTGGTTGATTTTGAACTATTTATTAATTTTGTAAATGTTTCAAGAGACACAGGTACAAAAGATTCAAGAGTCGCCATTGAAACTAAATCAGGGCAGCTCTGCGGGCTCACAGTACAACAAAGTTTTTGAGAACTAAGGCAGTTAAGGGTACAATTTGCAATTTCTTTTCTAATGTTCATTATTTTTTCATCGAAGTAGTTCATGAATTCATCACAACTAAAGTGAAGACCCACTTCATTGGTTAAACATTGCTTTTTAGTGAGTTTTGCAATTGTGTCAAAAAGAAATTTAGGATTATTTTTGTTTGTGTCGATTAGATTAGATAAGTAGGCTGATCGAGCACTTATAAGTGATTTGCGGTATAGCACAGTACTATCAATCCAGGCTAGTCTAAATACTTCTAACTTCGTGGAGCGCCACTTTCGCTCCAATTTTCTGGAGGCTTGCTTAAGTGTTCTAGTAGTGTCAGTGTACCAGGGAGCAAGTTTCTTATTTCGTATTGGTTTTGTTTTTAGGGGTGCCACAGCATCTAAAGTCTTATGCAGTATATCGTTTAGATCCTCTATTTGATTGTGTATAGATGATGTAGCTCTACCATCATTTAGCAGGCCGAACGAGCCTGGAAGTGCGTCAATAAATTTATTAGTAGTCATAGAATTTATGCAACGGGTTTTAAAGATCCCTACCTGGGGGCAAAAGTGTCACTTGTTTTAATGCTAAATGTTATAAGATTATGGTCAGATAAACCAGGATTTTGAGGAAAAATAGTTAGATCAATTACATTTATTCCCTTTGACAACACTAAATCTAAAGTATGATTGTGACAGTGCGTAGGTCCTGAAACGTGCTGGAGAAAACCTACCGAGTCAATTATGGCATTAAATGCCTTTTGAAGAGGGTCATTGGTATTTTCCATATGGATGTTAAAATCACCAGCGATTAAAATTGAATCTGCCATGACTACAATGTTGGACAAGAATTCTGGAAACTCACTTAGGAACAATGTGTACGGCCCAGGAGGCCTGTAGATAGTAGCTATCAAAAACGAGGTATTGCCCTGATTTGTTCTCATAAGTAATACTTCAAAAGACACAAACCCAGTGATTTGTTTTAATGAAAGATTATATTGTGTAGCATAAATATTAGCAACACCCCCTTTACGGGATGCACGGGAATCTGATCACTGGTGTAACCTGGAGGAAGCTTCATTTAAAGGAATAAATTCATCAGGCTTAAGCCAGGTTTCACACAGGGCAATTAGGTCTAATTTATGATCAGTAATTAATTCATTTACTGTAATTGCTTTTGAGGTAAGTGATCTAATATTTAGGAGACCTATTTTTAGATATGAGATGTTAATGTCAGTTTTATTTATGACTGGACTAATTGAGGGGCTTATATTAACAAGGTTGCTTTTATTAACACTACCTTTTTTATTTTATTGAGCCTATTTTTAATGACGGTGTCGATGGTGCAGGGTTTGCTGACTGCTCTGGCTATGCTATCAGCAGATCCCACTAGACTAGCAGGCTGGCTAACAGCCTGCTGCCTGACCTGCACCCTATCTCATGTTAACACTATAGGAGTGAGTCTCCTAGCTATATTCCTAGACAAAAGAAGAGCACCTCTCCAGCTAGGATGGAGTCCGTCGCTCTTCAGCAGATCAGGCTTGACCCTGTTCCTGGGCGAGTCCCAAAACCTGGCCAATTATCCACGAAACCTATCGATTGCGACGGGCAGAACTCCGTCTTCAGCCAGCGATTGAGCTGTGAGAGTCTGCTGTAGATCTCATCACTGCCCCTAGCTGGCAGGGGGCCAGAGACTATTACTCGATGCCGACACATCTTTTTAGCTAAACTACACGCTAACGCTAGGTTCTGCTTCGTAACCTCTGACTGCCTCATCCTAACATCGTTAGTGCCAACGTGAATAACAATATCTCTATACTCCCTACGCTTTCCAGTTTTAGACTTCGCTAGCACCAACTCCAGATTAGCGGCTACGTCGGTGGCCCTGCCCCCGGTAAACAATGAATGATCGCTGGCTGATCCTCTAATCTAATACTGCGAGTAATGGAATCGCCAATAACTAGCGTTTTCAGTTTTTCCGGGCTGCCAGCAGAAATTGCAAGCCGTTCGTTCCCATCAGAGCACGGCTCGGGCAGTGGTTCCGACTCTAAGGGAGAAAATCGGTTGGAAAGACTAATTTTCGCCGGTCGGTAGCAATTCTTTCCAGTAGCCGAGAAAGACTTGAAGGAGTTGCCCGGCTGCCAGGGCTGTGCCGAGGGGCTAGCTCTATGCTGTGTTCCTAGTGGCACAGGCGCAATAGCTTGCCTGTCTACTCTACCATAAGCCTTCCCTGACACATGCACCTGTAACCGAGACTCTAACTTCGCTATCTTCTCTTGAAGGCGGTAGTTCTCCTTCAGGTTAAAAGTACACCGACTACAGTGAAAAGGCATAACACAAACGAGTACTTAACTTTCTAGTGCGCAGATGAGTAGCACGACTTATCCAGACGGAGACACAGGAAGGTCCCGGTGAATGTTCGGATAAGTTTGTAAACTGTAAAACAAAATCAGGGAAATTAAGCAAGTAATTATATAAGTACGAACGAGAAAACTAAAGCTAGGTAGGCAGGAGCAGCCGGGTGCGGCGCGTCCAGTTGGAGCAAACAGGAAACAGGATGTCCGTCGAACGGAAATGGCGTCAGTCAAATGGCGTTTCAGAGACTCATCCGATCAAGGAACTAACTTTGTCAGTGCTTGCAAGGAGCTCAAGATTCCTTCCAATATTGACAACACTTCTGTTGAAAAGTTCCTATGGGACCAGTGCTGCACATGGAAGTTCAATCCTCCTCATGCCTCTCACATGGGCGGATCATGGGAAAGGATGATTGGGGTAGCGAGAAAAATCCTGGACTCTATGTTCCTCCAGCTTGGGACTTCGAAGTTGACCCACGAGACACTCGCTACCCTGATGGCCGAAGTGGCAGCTATTATTAATGCTAGGCCTCTCATCCCGGTGTCCACTGATCCAGACGATCCCCTTATACTTACACCGGCAACTCTCCTTACTCAAAAAGTAAGTCTCCCATCTGCCCCAGTCGGTGACTGGGTAAAAGACCTCCACAAGTGCCAATGGCGGCAAGTCCAGCATCTGGCTCAGACCTGAAGGCCAAGCTAGCTCCTCTCCCTGAACATACAGTTCCTAGACTTGAGCTTTGTGCAGCAGTTTTGGCGGTGGAACTGGCTGAGCTCATCTCCTCAGAGATCAACATGAAGTTGGATAAGACCACCTTTTACAGTGACAGTAAGGTAGTATTAGGCTACATCAACAACGAGACCAGGCGTTTTTATGTTTACGTCAGTAATCGAGTTCTGAGAATAAGGAGCTACTCTCATCCTGAACAGTGGCTCTATGTATCCACAGATGTAAATCCTGCAGATATTGCCACAAGATCGGTCACTGCTGCAAATCTCTCAGGTACAAGCTGGCTTTATGGGCCGAGCCAACCTGTGAAAGGCTCTATCGAGCTTATGAACCCTTCTTTGGATGCAGAGATCCGTCCTCAGGTCTCTACAATGAACACATCCACTTCGAGCAAGCAACTGGGGTCTCAGCGCTTCTCCAAGTTCTCTAGCTGGAACTCACTAACTCATGCCCTTGCTCGTCTCATTCACATTGCTCGCCTCTTCCAGGCGAAGCCCGCAAACAGAACCAGTTGCTGTAAGGGCTGGCACCACTGCCAGGCAGCGATCTCAGTCAATGAACTCTCCCAGTCTAAAAGAACCATCATCCACGCGGTTCAGGAAGAGACATACAGTCAAGAGTATGATTGTCTAAGGAAGGAGGAGAGCCTTCCCAAGGACAGTCCTCTGAAAACTCGAGATCCCTTCATCGATGCCGATGGCCTTCTGAGAGTCGGAGGTCGCATCAGGAAAGCTGAACTCTTGTAAGAAGAGAAGACCCCTCTTATAATTCCTGGAAAGCACCACATAGCAACATTGCTGATCAGATATTACCATGAGAAAACTCATCATCAGGGGCGAATGTTCACAGAGGGTGCCTTACGGGCCGCCGGGTTCTGGATAGTCGGCGGCAAGCGGCAAGTGAGCAGCCTGATCCATGGGTGTGTTACATGCCGCAAACTTCGTGGCACACCTCAGATACAGAAGATGGCCGATCTCCATGAAGGTGAAAAAGTGTTCTTTCATCACTGGCTTCCTCTCAAGATTGCGTCTTAGCGATGAGAGTCGATTCAAGGCCTTATTGTCGGGGAGACGGCGTCTTGGTGTCCGGAATGGTAGCGGAGCTACCCAGCTGTTGCCTTCGTCCTTCTTCAAACCTTCTTTCATTATTTGCAGGAATGAGATGTCCTCGATGGACGGGGCCAACTTGTTATCGTCGTTCGTCTGCTGAAACACTGTAGAGCCTAGCTGCTCAATCTTTTGATTGCAGGTAGATTTCTCTGTGGAGTGCACCCTGGAATGATCGGGACAATGGCTGTATCTCTCCTTCACACGGAAAATGTTTGGGCAAGGGTCAAAGATTGAGGGGCGATCTCGTTCTGCTGTGTTGGTATAGAATGCGTTTACCATGGCAGGCTTGTGAACACCTACCAAGCAGACATTTCCAACTAATACCCATCCGAGGTCGAGTTTTTGGGCGTAGGGAGCATCCCGAGGGCCATTCACCTGCCTGCGCACTTTATGAACTGTAAGGATGTCTCGCCCGAGGAGAAGCATAATAGGAGCTTTTGGTTCAATCTCTGGGATGAGGTGAGCCACTGACTTCAGGTGAGGGTGGTTTACGGCAGCATCGGGTGTCGGGATCTCCGATCTGTTGTTGGGAATGTCATTACATTCCAAAAGAATTGGTAGAGGCAGACTGACTTTTCCGTCCATGGATTGGATTTGGTAACCTAAAGCTTTTCTCCCCATGGTCTCTGTCACCCCAGAGCAGGTTCGGAGAGAACACGGAGAGGCAGGACCTTCGATATTAAAGGCATCGAAGAACTCAGAGCGAGCTAGAGATCTATTGCTATGCTCGTCGATGATTGCGTAGACCTTCAATGCTCTTTCACGATGGGAGACAGGGTAGATCTTAACGAGGCATATCTTAGAACATGATCTGTCACTCGGATCGCCGCCACAGACCTCGGTGCATCGAGTTGTGACTTCTGAGGATGCTGTAGAGTCTTGCTCCCCGCCATGCTCTGTAGGGAGGCATGGCTCCTTTATCCACGGTGCCGGTCCAGGGTGGTCCATATGTGCCATTGTGATCTGGCATATCTGGAGTGAGCTGTGGGTTCCTAACTGTTACTCTGTTAGGTGCTGTAGAGCGAAGGTCAGCGTCGGGTGGGGCACTCTCTGCCTTAAGGTGGGGGGTTTGGATGGGGCATACTATCGCTGGTTCTGTGTGTAGCCGCCTGGACTCGTCTTGAGAGAGTACTTGCGGTGCTGGTGCAAATTGTTTTTCATTTTGCTCGTTGGCCTGTTCAGCGATATATTTCCTGGTACGCTGAATTGGGTCGAGAGGAGTCGCTTCGAGTTGAAGCTTGCAGCTGCTCCGATCACTGCCGTCGACGGCTGCCTCCAGTACCTCTGCTTCGGCCACAGCAGCGGCCGTTTCTTTTTCTAACGACAACATGTCTATTGTTGCCTCTAATTTAGCTTTTTCTAATTTTAGAGACATTTCCTTTTTTGCATAAGGTAGACGTGCCTTGGCTGCCTCTGCTTTAGCACGAGCCATGGTGGCAGCAGCCTCGGTGGAAGAGGCTCTCGAGCGTTTAGAACACAGGTGTCAAACCGGTTCCATGGAGGGCCGAGTGTCTACAGGTCTTTGCTCTCACCTTGTTCTTGATTGATTAATTAGGTCAATAATTGGTAAGGTTCTAATCTACCCTCTACTGGTTGTTTAGGTCTGAACTGGGAACTAATTTAAATGAAAACGCAAAAACCTGCATACACTAGGCCCCCCGTGGAACCGGTTTGACATCCCTGGTTTAGAAGAACATGAAGCTGAGGACCTTGTCCTGTGTGTGGATTCTTCCTTTTCCATGGTCTGTCTCCAGCGTATACTGTGTTATCTTCTGCGTTGTAGCCGTTGTTTCACTGTGCCGCCCTCTATTATATGTGCTGAATATAACTTTGGAAGTAAGTTAAACACCGTTCATCAAGACTCTGAAGACAGTTGTCCGTTGTCCACAGGTTTATTGATTAGAAAAAGGGTGAAACTGAAAACAAATAGGACATAATCAAACTATGCATACTGTAATACATACTTCTATCATGAATTCATTTTACTCAAACAGGTTGACATATGCAAGTATCAACACAGTATCAAGTATCAAATACATTAACTATGAACTTCTATTAGCCATAGACATAGTGCTGGATCTAAACAAATGTACCCAGATTAGTTTGATAACCTTTTACGTAAAACAATGTTTTTATAACAAATTATGAAGTACTAATATAGATAACATGAAAGATGATGTTATATACCAACGATGCTGCGAGAGGCATAAGATGTGAGGAGATGATTGCTGATTGAACAGGTAGTCTGGAAACATGCACTTCTCTCTTCCATTGGTAATCACTTCCTGATTAAACTAAAATGGTAGGTTAAAGGTGAATCAGCTACTCACTTCCTGCCTTTTTTAAAGGAACCACTACCCATCATAAACATTGAATTTACATAGGAAAACACAATTAACTAAAAACTCTTGTAACAGAACAGACATTTTCATTGTTTATGTTGAGGTTTATTGACCGCTCCACCACATCTATTTGTTGAGATACATTTCTCTATAATCTTGAGCTGTAGCTATTGCATGATATGTTTTTATTGTCTTCCTCTCTCAGATGACTCAGAACATGTTCCAGGAGGGGCTGTATCATGTTTTCTTTAAGGACCTCCCCGTAAGCCATCCACTTACCGTAACCACCAACCAGGAAGGATTACAAAATGAACGTATCGGACGCTGGTTTGGGACAGTCGTTAACACTCGTATGCTTATCACTGGGGTGAGATGGCAAAAAAACGAAAGTAAATTGTTGTGACCAAATAATACAAATAATCTCTCATTAATGTGTTATTCTAATTTCTGAGTAATGTGTGGTTTTGTGTGTTATTACCTTGTAATATATTTAATTATATATGTACCATGATTATTTTTTCACTCACTCACGTTTTCATTTCGTCCTGCCCTCTCTATTACAATTTCTAAACATTTCTCTATCTAGCTTTTACAGGTCTTTGGTGCTCTGGCCTCGGCCCTTACCACGGTAACCTATGCCTGTGTGAGCTTCAACTGTTCAGTCTCCATGACTGCACCAGTCTGGTCTGACCTGTTTGTGAGTGCTCCCCGCTGGTCCCTGTATGTCTGATGCTAAATTGTTTTTACTTTTGTAGATGCTGCACTGTTGCTCATACATTATGATGTATGTATATTTTTTATATTATTCTTAAAGATTACTGCGTAGATGTCGCGTGCCATGTCACAGGAATTTCATTTTTTAGGATTACATGTTACCAATGTTATTAGGTGCATTTGACAAATAAAAGATTTTGACTAGTGCCTCTCTGTTTTAGAATATCTTCTAGCATTTTGTGAATACTTCAAACTACAATCTACATTAAAATTAAAAACAAAAAAACAAAGGTGCTCAGTAAAAAACCTCTCTTCAAGTCCTTTAGAGTTTTTTTAACTAAAATAGCACTCTTGATTAAACTAGTCAAGCAATTATGAAGCTGTTGACTAATTGAAACAGGATAATCCAATACATCAATAAGAATAGTGTGTTTTATTACAGTATTTGACTACTGGAGGAGTAGCAATGGAGGTTCAGAGGAAACCCAACAAACTCAAAGTGAGTGTATTGTGTAATAATCTCAACACTTTATTCCAGTGGTTTCCACTGTTAGGAGTGAGTGTTAACATCTGTTATTTCTGTGATGTCCTGTGCTGAACATTTCTCAAAAAACTCATAATAAATTGTCTTTTTGTGTTTGCCGCTGTTTGTTGGTGGTTGTTTGTTGCTTCTGTTTAAAGTGTTTTATATTATTGTTACTTAAGAAAATATATGTTTAAGAACACTGTTCTGCTTTTGTGTTGAGCAGGTAAATACACTGATTGGCTTAAACATCGTTGGCTTACTGCTGGGGTTCTGTTCTCTACTCGCCTACAGCGTCATAACATCCCAAACTAAAGGCCTCTATACTGACCAACAGGTATGTGCATGTGTCTGTGTTTGTGTTTAACCCTCAACTCTGCATTCATTAACGATTTGCTGTATTTTTACAGAAAAAGTATTTTGGTCTCCAATGATATAATCAAATGTTTATCTCAATCTTGATTAAAAACTATAAGAGGTTTATTACACTCTATTCAGGGATGTGTGGAGCAATCTTTAGGAAATATCAACGGAATTTATTGGGGGCATATTTTGATACTGGGCTAATGTCTACAAATTGAAATCTACCTGTGTAAAATGAGTAGTCAGTTAGAACGTTGGTTCATGCTCCCAAACATTTGTAGAGTAAAACCTTCTGCTAATCCAGACAGCTGTCATTCTCACGTCTGGACTACGGCAATTAAGTAACGCTCCCTACTAAGCATAATCAGAATGGTTTAACCTTCTGAAGTTTTCGTGTGTCATCCCTCTTCTCCACACACTCCAGTGGTATTTCTTATATGCTTTCATTCACTACAGAGCAACCAGGCAAACTGCTCCTCTGTACCTTCAGACAATGCTTCAACTCCCATCCTTGTGCCGCTATTTGTTATAGCCATTCCATCCCTATAGAAGGCAACTTCTGCACTGGCTATTTAAAGCTTCTCCGGGTTAGCACACCAATGGTGAAACAAATGTTCCTTTGAATTTGAGACAGCGGACTCACTGCCTATTTTCAGAAAACAAGTAAAACCTTCCCACCACTCATTTTAGTCTGCTAAATAATGAATAAATGTAGAATTATACAGATTTTCTCAATTGACTCATTTTTGGCTGCTTGACAACCAGCACATTTTCTCTTGAGATCTCTTCTAAATTTCCAACCTTTCTTCGTTCTCTACCAGCTTGTGGGTGTGTACATGGCGAAGGGCAGCTCCATCATCTTCACAGTACAGTGTCTACTGGCATCTGTCTACACCCTCTTCCTCTCCTGGAGAGGGCTACGACTCTACGGTGGCGCTCACAGTCAGACATACACCCGTCTAGTAGAGGCAAGAGCACACGAAAACACACAGAATGCAAACCAACACAATCAAATACATATTGACATGGTTAAATGTTTTCCTGCACAGGAGAAATTACCAAGCAAATATTGAGCGGAACTGGACTCAAACTGAACAAACAAACATTACTTCATTTTTACAGGGCCAAGACGAACAAACAGAGACTCACATGGAAACTGGACAATTCAGCCTCTAAATCGACATCCTATATGTTTGTCTAGGTGTGTGTGGTTTAGTGTTTGATTATTTAATAGTGTGTTATTCTACACAATTCATGTTTTCTGTGCATTGGTTCAGGAGGGTTTGATTACAGAATCATCAGCACCTTTGACTGTTTAAAAAAAAAATGATTCCCTTAATTTAGATGTTTAGGAACGTTGGGATACATCTAAAAGATGATTGTGTCTTACTTTCAGATTCATATCCCTGGTCTTTTAAATTAGATTTTGATTAAATACAGCAATGACTATATAAAATGTGTCTTTGTCGATAACAATGGGACTAACATGTTTATCATCCCCTGGAGGTTAGTGCAATGTGTGCCTCTTTGTACCATTATTGATACAAATGGTTTTTAGCTAGCTGGGCTGGCTACTAATCAATAAAGTGCTTAATGTGTCAGCTAATGGAGGGACTGAAATAAGAAAAACATTTGACTCAATAAAACATTTGAACTTTTAGGAACATGTCGATTCGTGTTAATGACTCAAAAGGGGAATGCAAGTTGCACTTCTTTTTCACTTATACCTTTGAAGTCACCTGTTTATCATTTGGTTTAATTTGAATGAGCACAGCAGAATGGGATTTGGTGAATATGTTTGTTATTTAAGACACTGTGTCTTGGTGCACAGTGTTGGTTATTGTCTATGTCTCACGTGGGGGAGATCAGTTTTGCAAGACAATTATTGCAGTAGTTTGAAATGTATTTTATAAGCTGCTGTTTAGCAAATTTTTATTTAAACATAGTCAAGTCGTTTTTGCTGTTCTAAGTTTGTTATATGCTGTATAAAAATAAACCTGCTTTGAATGGATTATACACGCTCTGCGCCTGATTCCTCTGCACGATTTGACTGCAAATATATTAGTTTGAGAACTAATTTGAATTCTCGTGGAAGCCTTCAAAACAAGCCACCAAGGGGACTTCCTTGGGAAAGTGTACTTATTACAGTCCAAATGATGGTATCATCAGTGAAAAATAAACCACTTTACTATCACTAATTTTACATAAAATTTGACATTTACAAATGTAGAAACAAGTATTATTAAGGCAAGTTATTTACAAACTACTTTTAATTTTTTTTTTAAGAGACCGTTATATGTTACTGAATTGGTATTGAATTGGAATTGGTACCATATTAGTTTTCACACATCTTGCAAAAATAAATAAATAATCAAATATATTATTTACCTATTACTAGCAATTAAAACTCATTACATCCAGATCTCAATAAAAAACAACTGTTGATCATAAAACATAAAACATCAATATGCTGTCTAACTTTTCGAAAAAATGCAAATGCCAATTTTATATTATTTTACAATTTTCTAATGTTGTTCCAAAGATTTCAATAATAGCTTTCATTCCAAAATATTTTATGCAAGTATTTATCCTTTATTCTGCGTTGTTTACACTGTTTCAAATGACCAATAAACAAATGTTCTGTTTTTCATCTTGATCTTTAGTTCCGTTTTTGTTGGGGGAAATATTGTCTACATCTTAAAAAAAATTAGGTAGGATATTTTCATCATTAATAGCCCTAGTTTTTTAATTAAATGAAAATTAGTAAATTATTAAGCAAATAGACCAAAACAGCAATATGTGAGTTTTTTCTTTGTCTCATGGAGTAATAGAGATCAGTCAGTGCCAGGGCGTGATGATTTTTATTGTAGTTTAAGATTGTCTCATTGATCTAACACTAACCCAATTCCCGAATTCCAACCCTGATTTAACCCTGCACATATTATAAAAATAACCTTTCTAAAAGGGGGGGACTTGTCTGTTTTTTTCTTGGTTTATAATACTCGGTTGGGATTTCTGCTCCCGATTTGTTATGCACTACAAGAACACACACTTCTTTCCTCAGGCAAACCGAAGAGGTCATGGCCCCGAGATAAAAAAGTTGGGTTGCTTCTGGGAGACTCACCACAAAAGCACACACCTCAGAAAGCAAAGGAGGTTCTGGTCCATTTGAATGGTGATAGAGGGTCCCCAGGTACTAAGCAATTTCACACAAAACGCACACACAGACACACACCAATCCTAAAGCTTTCCTAAATGAATGAGGGAGAGGCACTAGTTTCTCACGGCATGCCGAGCTAACAGCTTCCAGCTGTCTCAGGGCTAACAACACTGCAATCTGAACACCAGCATGAAAGAAAAAAACATTTCATGAGCAAAGAGCGGGAGAGAGAGCATAGTTGGGTAGGATATACGGGAGGACAGAGAGAGTTTAGTGGGGAAGAAGACATAGAGAGTAGGGTGAGGGAGAGGACAGAGAGAGTATAGTGGGGAGAGGACAGAGAGAGTATAGTGGGGGAGAGGAAAGAGAGAGTATAGTGGGGGAGTGGACATAGAGAGTATAGTGGGGGAGTGGACAGAGAGAGTATAGTGGGGGAGAGGACAGAGAGAGTATAGTGGGGGAGAGGACAGAGAGAGTATAGTGGGGGAGTGGACAGAGAGAGTATAGTGGGGGAGTGGACATAGAGAGTATAGTGGGGGAGAGGACAGAGAGAGTATAGTGGGGGAGAGGACAGAGAGTATAGTGGGGGAGAGGACATAGAGAGTATAGTGGGGGAGTGGACAGAGGGAGTATAGTGGGGGAGAGGACAGAGAGAGTATAGTGGGGGAGAGGACAGAACGAGTATAGTGGGGGAGAGGACAGATAGAGTATAGTGGGGAAAAGGACAGAGAGAGTATAGTGGGGGAGTGGACAGAGGGAGTATAGTGGGGGAGTGGACAGAGCGAGTATAGTGGGGGAGTGGACAAAGAGAGTATAGTGGGGGAGAGGACAGAGAGTATAGTGGGGGAGAGGACAGAGCGAGTGTAGTGGGGGAGAGGACAGATAGAGTATAGTGGGGAAAAGGACAGAGAGAGTATAGTGGGGAGTGGACAGAGGGAGTATAGTGGGGGAGTGGACAGAGCGAGTATAGTGGGGGAGTGGACATAGAGAGTATAGTGGGGGAGAGGACAGAGAGAGTATAGTGGGGGAGAGGACAGAGAGAGTATAGTGGGGGAGAGGACAGTGAGAGTATAGTGGGGGAGAGGACAGATAGAGTATAGTAGGGGAAAGGACAGAGAGAGTATAGTGGGGGAGTGGACAGAGGGAGTATAGTGGGGGAGTGGACAGAGAGAGTATAGTGGGGGAGTGGACATAGAGAGTATAGTGGGGAGTGGACAGAGAGAGTATAGTGGGGGAGAGAAAAGAGAGAGTATAGTGGGGGATTGGACATAGATAGTATAGTGGGGGAGAGGACAGAGAGAGTATAGTAGGGGAGAGGAAAGAGAGAGTATAGTAGGGGAGTGGACATAGAGAGTATAGTGGGGGAGAGGACAGATAGAGTATAGTGGGGGAGTGGACAGAGAGAGTATAGTGGGGGAGAGGACAGAGAGAGTATAGTGGGGGAGTGGACAGAGAAGTGGGGGAGTGGACATAGAGAGTATAGTGGGGGAGAGGACAGAGAGAGTATAGTGGGGGAGAGGACAGAGCGAGTATAGTGGGGGAGAGGACAGAGAGAGTATAGTGGGGGAGAGGACAGAGAGTATAGTGGGGGAGTGGACAGAGAGTATAGTGGGGGAGTGGACAGAGCGAGTATAGTGGGGGCGTGGACAGAGAGAGTATAGTGGGGGAGTGGACAGAGAGAGTATTATATTATATATAATATATTACTATTATATATAGTAATATATTACCAGGCTATATTACCAGGCGGTATGACCAGGCTCTATTACCAGGCTATATTACCAGGCTGTATGACCAGGCTCTATGACCAGGCTCTATGACCAGGCTCTATGACCAGGCTCTATGACCAGGCTGTATGACCAGGCTATATTACCAGGCTATATTACCAGGCTGTATGACCAGGCTGTATGACCAGGCTGTATGACCAGGCTCTATGACCAGGCCATATTACCAGGCTCTATGACCAGGCTGTATGACCAGGCTGTATGATCAAGCTATATTACCAGGCTATATTACCAGGCTGTATAAACCCGGCTGTATGATCAGGCTGTATGACCAGGCTGTATGACCAGGCTCTATTACCAGGCTGTATGACCAGGCTATATTACCAGGCTGAATGACCCGGCTATATTACCAGGCTATATTACCAGGCTGTATGACCGGGCTATATTACTGGGCTGTATGACCAAGCTATATTGCCAGGCTATATTACCAGGCTGTATGACCAGGCTATATAAATCAGGCTGTATGACCAGGCTATATTACCAGGCTATATTACCAGGCTGTATGACCGGGCTATATTACTGGGCTGTATGACCAAGCTATATTACCAGGCTATATTACCAGGCTGTATGACCAGGCTATATAAATCAGGCTGTATGACCAGGCTGTATGACCAGGCAGAGTGTGTCTGGGACATAGGAAATTATGAGTCAATGATGTTAGATGCTGGCTCAAACTTACGAAAGTAGGGAAGCATACTACTGTAAAGTGCTCTGAAGTATCTGTTAGTGAGATGCATATAACTTCACAGGATTTACTTCTTACAGTTTTTACCTATTGCTTAAACACTAAAAACAAATGCTTAGACCAAAGCCTCAATACCTAAAGTTCTAGTAGAATACGTTTGAACACAGTGTAGCCATAGCTTAAACACATTCTCATACGTTTTCTTACATTAGACACTTTGTTCAAAAACAAAACCTCCTGTTATCATTGGAAAAACACTCTGTTCAAAATGCAAAACTCATCTGGCAATTGTAGGCACTCAAATACACCTGAAAACACAGGCACAGTAAACAGAACACCATTCAGTCTGAGCCTAAGCACTGAACATAGCTCTCAGGTAAGCTATTTAAACTATATAAACTTTGCAAACATGGAGGCAATGAGAGTCAGAGTAAGAGAAGGACAACGAGAGAGAGGAGTCGGACGTGGAAGAGAATGAAGACGAGGATAAAGACGAGGAACAGTGGAGAGACGTGTATCTGATGAAGGATAATGTTAGTTTCCACAGGGCTGTTCTGGTCCCAGATTGGTTCAACAACCATAACCATTTCACACTTTTATACCTGCCCCCTTACAGCCCTTTCTCAATGCAATCAAGGAATTATTTTCAGCTTGATGGTGGAAAGTATATGATCGGCAACCACACGCCCGCATGCCTCTTCTGCAAGCAATGGAAGACATGCGGAGACATTGAGGTGGGATAAATCCATGGGTGGATTCGGCACAAAAGGTGATATTTTCCCCCAAAACAAGTAGATGTTTACAGTTGTCTACCAATAGCAATTTATCCAGTCATTTTCTTTTTTACCTTTGTTTTGTTTCTATTTATTTCTATAAGATTGTTTGTTTTTGTAAAAACTTTTATTTGATTACTGCATAGATGCTACTTTTGAGATTTACAGAAGATTGAGTCTGACTGAAGTGTGTAAGCAATAGGCAAAAACTATAACAGTATTTACATGAGACAATCCTAAATTGCAGGGAGTGCAGGAAGGAAGTAGATATATGTAGGTCCACAGATGTAGGAAGTCTCTTTGTGTTTATACAATGTCAAATAGACATGCCTGAACCTTGAGTAATACAACAGTGTACACAAAGAAGATGAGACAGGACTCCATCTTGAGAACATTCAGCAATAATTTATTTTCATAATCTCAAGAACCAACATGTCTTCTCATCTGGAAAATCCATCATCAGTTGCCGACAACACGTTTTGGAAAAATGTAAAGTTACTATACAAATTCTTAATAGAAAAAAAGAATAAATTAACTGTGAAATTGACAACATTGTTTGTCAAGTCCACATAGTTTTTCTACAACACCTTTAATGTCAGGTTATAGTTTGAGAGAACCAATAAACTCTGGTAACATGCTCAATGGTTTGTTGGAGGGGTGACCTACTGAACTGGTGCAAAAGCTTTTTTCTCTGCTCTGATATTAGAACTATTGTCAACAATGGGGTGAGTCGATCAGTGACAAAGCAGTCATTGTTCAGCACCTGCAATGATTGTTACCATGTCATAAAAAACAAAGAGACAACTAATACTGGGTAATAGAAAAAGGAACGTGGTTAAAACAGCACTGAATGTTAAAAAGCCCACATTGGCTTACAGTGTCCCTCCGGACAGTAACGTACAAGAAAACGGTTGATAAAAGAGTTAATCTTGTTTAACTATAAAAATGTATTCTGTTCTATGGACTACAGACAGCATGGGTGTAGAAGGGCTATAGAGTACAACACATAGCGTCACATCAGGCTCAAAGGTCAAAGATTACCACAGGGGTCAGGACATAGGTCAAACTGGAGGTTTTGTCATGGATACAGAGATGTTACTCCGTCTAGGAGGTGATGGTAAAGGAGATGCTTATTAATGGACTGGTCATGTTTTGGGTTGGTCTGCTAATGTTTGTTTAAAAAACCACAGAGCATGCGAGGAATGTTGCGAGCCATCAGAGGTCTAGGAGAGGGAGATTGTTTTTAAAGGAACCGGGTTGAGGCAATAACCGAGGAAACACCGCCAAATTCTGTCCAACCTGCTGCTCAGTGCAAGTTCAACTTTAAACAGTGTTTGTAGATCTTTTTTTAGAGTCAAGAGAGCACATGAGCCTGTACAAAGCACAGACAAGACACGTGAGAGGGCCCTGCGAATATTTGCTTATCTTTTCATACACACACTACTGTCCACACACAGGCCTACAGTATTACAGCAACATTAGGCAACGTTTTAATATCCTGATACAAAACCAGGTGTGCTTTAAAATACCTGTTTAAGAACTTGTTTGTGGCAAGAGTTCGTAAATTAGGTTGGTTTATGTAAGCAAGATGTCGATGGAAACTCTAGTATCCATGTTGCCATACAAGTGGTGGTTTAGGGGCATGGATTGACATTCTCTCAGTGTCACAGCCCTGTTAACGTGGGATACGCTGATGACATCCAAGGTCATTATTCTGTTGGTGGGGTGGCATTATATCCATAACAGATGTGTTTGTGTTTTCATTGCTATCAAGTCTATTACTGCCATTCTGTGTTTTTATGCATATTTTTTTCATTCTTGTTGCTCTGTGCATCAAGATGTAAAGTGGAGGACTAAAGGCTTGTGTCTTTATATCTTGTATGTTGTTAGTTGTCTGTTTGCTTTGGTCGTCAAAAACTCACTTAGCAGATGCAGCTATCTGATTGGCGCATAGACCTCTCTCTGCTGTTCCATTTGGTGCAGACTTCTGCCTGCTGTTTTGATTGGAGTATAGACCTTTCTCTGCTGTTCTGATTGGTGTATAGACCTCTCCTTGCTGTTTTGATTTGTGTATAAACCTATGCCTGCTGTTTTGATTGGCATATATACCTCTCTCTGCTGTTCTGATTGGTGTATAGACCTCACCTTGCTGTTTTGATTGGTGTGTAAACCAATGCCTGCTGTTCTAAATGGTGTATAGACCTCTCTCTGCTGTTTTTATGGCTCTGGGAAGCAGGTTCTTTATGTATCAGACAGGTGGCCGACAAGACTAATCTAAAGTTCTAACATGTGTTTTGTTGCTTTAGGGAGTGGCTGTTTTCAGTGCTAGGTAACAGTACATACTTTTAGCACCAACAGAAAATGGCAGCGTAGAGTAGACAGTGTGTGTGTGTCCCCACACATGCTGTGCGTATGTGTGTGTTTGTGTGTATTGGCCAGGGCTAGGAGATAAGTTAGGCAGAGACAGTGTAGCCTGAGATAGTGACCTGTACAAACAAGGACCCTGTAAAGGTTTACAGACATCATGCCTGATCCAAATTCACCACAATATATTCTACACTGCTGTCTGAGACAATGACCAATGGATGGGTCGGACACACACACACACACGCACACACACACACACACACACACACACACACACACACACACACACACACACACACACACACACACACACACACACACACAGGTCCTTAAGCATGGGTTGTGTCCCGTTTTTTACCCAGGACTGCACAGTCAAATATCAGATATCACAACACGTACTACAATGCCTAGATAAGTGTTTAGCATCTCACCAATCCAATCGTCTGGTTAACTATTTTGAAGAATGTTGCCTGGATGTTCAAATTACAGTTCATACACAGCATTAAGCCATGATCACCATAGAGAGAGAGAGAGAAGAGTGAAATGTTTTCATTCCTTACTTGGGATTCAACATAACAACTGCAGACAGATGAAATGCACCAACAATCGTCTGCATATATATTGAAATGGTCTTCCAATTCAACCCAAAACCACCACACATATAGCTTCAGTTTCACCAATTCCAAACTCAAAACATTGGCAAGAGAATTTCAGCAATCCTGAAAAAGACTTTGCAGCCTCTGTCCCCAGTCTGTCTTATTCTGTCTCTGGTCTGGCAGCACTGTGTCCCATATGAGAGCGGTCAGTCCCAGGGTTTATAGTACATTTTGCGCATTTTTAGAGTCCCAGGGTTTATAGTCCCAATGCCAGAGATGAGTACACTTTCATCCGAGTTGGTGCAGTTGTTCAGTTCCTCTGAGTTTTCCCAGTATGATAAAGCAGTGTTCCCGGTTAGTCCATAAAACTAGTGCCGTTGGTCAGTCAGGTGGATCTTTGGTTGTAGTAAATGGGAGGTGGGATTGGCATTAGAGTTGTTGGATTTGTTTCTTTCTTCTTTAGACTAATAATAGTTTTCAATGCTCCAATTGGTAGTTTTCTGAAAAAGTTAATAATGTTCTGGTATTCAGAAAAAAGGTACACGTGAATCTCTCCAGGGACATTGCCATGTATTCTTTTTTACAAAATAACCAGAGAAATAGACAAGAACATAAACATTGGATGGAACTGAACAGATTTAGTGGACACATTGAAATACATTTCCAGAACATGAGCCAAAACACATGGGAAGGGCTCAAATCCCTCAGGTATCCTCTGACTGGCTGACAAGACACTAGGCTGGGTCAAGGGCGGGGCATCCGAGTGCTGTCTGATCTGGGGCGTGGTGTGAGCGCACGCTCCTCCTCCTAGGAATACTTCAGGTTTCTCTAGGGCTCAGACAGGAGCAGGACTTCAGAATCATTCAAAGGATGTATTTTACCCAGCGGGCCATGTAAATTCCATGTCAGTCAAGTTGATGTACAAAGAGAAGTGAAACGGGTCTCGGTCATGTTAAAGCCAATCTTGTCAGGCTCAGAGGCTGTTGGTGGGGTTTCTGGATGTTAAGTGTCAGTGATGGGGCCAGTAAGAGTCATTAGGCGTGTGGTCCGTAGGTCATACCAGTGTTCCGGGTTTGGCCTTGTCATGTCCGTACCACTGGACATCTGCCAGCTCCGAACACAGAGGACTGCTGAGAAAACAGCTATCATTGAATGACCTGCAGATGGGGAGAGAGACCCACAGAGAGGGGGTAGAAAGTGAGAAAAGAGAGTGAGCGAGAGTGTGAGATCGATTGATAGTGATTGTTTTTCACTAAGTCAAAGTGCTGGGCACTTCTTCAGGGCAGAGAGGTTTGTCAATGAAATTGATTAATTTTGTTGTTTCGGCCTCTCATTTGGTCTCTCATTGATGGTTTCATTGCCAAGAGCTTTTAAAATTTTGTCAAAACAATTGACATAATCCAGTTTTTCGAACATCATTCCAATGTGAACACTCACTCCTGTGTATCTCAATCAAACATGTATTTTACAAATCCCAATTTACATCAGTAGTTTTCACACAGTAGACACAACAGTATATTATGTTATGTCTACAAATAGCCTTAAAGTCTTTCACTTTTTGGGAGGGAGAGGGGACCACAGAAACAGCTGTAGCTTGCTTTGCTCCAATTCAAATCCCTTCTCTCACTTGGACCTCTACCTATAGTGTGTAGTCGTTCACTGCTCTTCGTGGTTCTTATATTGTTATAACTCTAATTATTGAAAGCGACTGAATGAGAGCACATGCCAGGCAGACGTCCACAGGTAAAAACCCAACTGAGTTTAAGTTCCGTCAGAGCTGGTGCACATTTGAAAACAGAAGAGAATTGCCAGTTAGGTTTACAGTAGAGAGTAGCCACAGACATGCAGAGCTCAGGTACAGCCATAGAAACAGAGCAGATAGAACAGACACCATTCGCAAACCCGCTGTTAAAATAGAATAGAAACAGAATTACCCTAATTAACTTTAAAAGTGATACAGAACTGGGTATTGTGTTTGTAGGCCCCTGATTCGGGTCAGGATGAGTTTCTACGAGTCTGTTCAAGGTGTCATGGCTCATTCTATGGTTGGTGTTCCTGCATGTCTAGGCAAGGTTGGCTCTATGGTTCTATAATGTGGTTCTAGGTGTGTCCTGGGAGACAGACAGTACCTCTATGCATCTGAGCTGGGTTGAGGGGCAGACTGACACACGTCTTCAGTAGGAGAGCTGTCAGCTGTACCGCTAAACCAGGAAACACACACACAGACAGACAGACAGACAGACAGCAGATAGGTTAGTACAGGGGGAAAAAGAAGAGGTGGTGAGAGAGAGACAAGGAATGAGAAGAGTGAAAGACAGGAGACAGAGACGGTAAAAACAGGAAAGAGAACACATCCGTGTTTTTAGTTTTTTAGGGTGAGAGTTAGAATAAAAAGTGGTTCAGGAGAACAAGACATCGCTGTGGACAGTAGGTTAAGTCCTGGGCTTTAAAAGGACACAGGTTGTGTGTAGGTTGGAGGTTGATTAGGCAGTGGTGGTTAGAGATGTTAGAAAAAGAAGCAGAGCTGTAGTAGAAGCTTTGAGGGGTTGCAGATCCTGTCTTGTGAATTGTTATATAGCAGTCTGACCTCTGACCTTTACCCTTGTCTTCCATAGTTAACCCAGAGTTAATAATCATCCAAAATGAGTAGGCTCCTGAAGGCTAGGTCTTTATCTTCAAATCCGCATAGTTATGTATTGTTGTGTTTCGGTTTGTTTGTGTATGTGTGTGTGTGTGTATGTGCGTGTGTGTGTGTATGTGTGTGCATGAGCACGTCTTACCCGCTTTGCCAGTTAAGGATGTGCTGGGGGCTGCAAGGGGGAGTGGGGGATGCAGCTTGTTCACTGGAGGGAGTCCCGCTCCTTTGACTGTGAGGAGATGCCGCTGTACAGAGACACACACACACTCAATAGGTCAATTGTCCATAGGAGTGTTGTTCACATCTACTCATCTAAACGTAGGCCTCTCTCCTGCACGTACAGCCTACTGTTAGTCTCAGTTTGACGTCTACAAAGGCAGGTCCTCCTCACGTACAACTCTCAATAAAATGACAGGAAAATGAGCCGTGTTTCGTGACAAGGTCACAGCTTCCAGCGTCCTCCGAGGCTTAACCTAGAACATGGCTGTGTCTGTGTGCCTGTCACCACTCACCAGGCGATCCCTTAACCAACGTCCCGATCCTGCTGCCTCGTCCGTGTCCCAGGGTGCCTTGCAGTGAGCCGCTGTCCGATGCGTTGGAGCCTGAGTGGCTCCTGTCCTTCAGGCTTCCCGACGAGCGCTGGTACCAACACCTCAGCTCGTCCGACACCACCGCCCTTCCCCCTCCTCCCCCGTCCCTCCCCAGCGAGGGAGTCCGTACGACCTGTGAGCGGGACGGGGTGAGCCTACCGCTCCCCTCTCCCCCCTCCTCGCCCCCCCAGGTCTCCTTGTAGAGCCCTCCGGCGGTGTAGGAGCTGGAGGTCTTAAACTGGGCCTTGACGCTGTAGTGGCCCTCCTGGTCACTCTCCAGGCTACGGACCACCACCGGGTTGGGGCTACCTTCCACGTAAAGCGGGTACTCTTTAATCCGGTACTGAGATGACGGCTGGCTCTGGCTGTGGAGATAGACCCCGTGGTGTCCCGAGCCCGTCCCCCCTCCACTTGTACAACCGCCGCCTGATCCGTTCTTAGCAGCCAGGTTGGGCATAGAGCCCGAATTTGAAGATCCAAGGTGACCGGCCGACCTGCTGGACAGAAATAGGTTAACCTACAACAAGGACGGTTAAATGAGCCCAACAAAGGTCCCCAAACACCTGGTTCTGCTCACCTGTGTCGTTGTCTCTGTCTGGCTTTTGAGGGGGAGTCCTCTCCCAGGGTGGAGTAGTTGGGGTTTGATCCCGGAGCTCCTCCAGGGTAGTAATGTTCCGAGCTGCTCTGGGAGGTACATGACGAACAGTCATCTAGCGGGTCCGAGCCGTTGGAGCTGCGGGTGCCCGGTACCAGGAAGAAGTCAGGGCTACC